>PXOB01000083.1:0-234994 GCA_003012115.1 Trichothecium sympodiale | reverse complement strand
ATAATAATAATAATAATAATAATAATAATAATAATAATAATAATAATAAAATAATTATTATTTTAATAAAGCTTTTAATATTAAATAATAAGCCTTACTTTTTAAATATTAATTATAAGAAAGTAATTAATATTTTATTAAATAAATAATATAAAAAGCTATAATATATTATATATACTATTAGGCTCTTAAGATAGCTATAGCTTATTATAATTAAATAGTTAATTATAATTAAATAATTTATTATTTTAATATATTTTAAATACTAGCTTAAGGTATATTTAATTAAGGATTAGCTTAATAAGTAATACTTAAAGCTAGCTTAAAGAAAGATAATATAATTAAGTTATAAGAGATTTATATAGAGTAATATATATTAAAGCTAGTATTAAATAATCTTAAGTTTTATTAAAATAGTCTAGGTTAGGCTTTAATTAAATTAATATATAATAGAAAATAAAGATAATAGGAAAGAATAAAGGGAAGTATAAAGCTTAAAGAAAAGCTTAACTTAATAATATAAAGTAAATATAACTTAATAATAATATTTAATACTATTGAAATTCTTATAAATCTATATTATAAAATATATATAATAAAATATTTATTTATATAAATTATATTTTAAATTATATAATTAATTAAATTAATATTAATTTACATTAATTAAGTTTTTTCCTTAAAGTAAAAAGCTATTATTATTATTTTAATATTAATAGTTTTTTTTATAAAATATATAATATTTTATATATTATAAGATAGCTTAATTATATAGCTATATATATTACTTATTATAGCTTAAGGTTTAAGCTTAATATAAAGTAATTAAAAGTTTTATTTAAATATTTAAAAAAAGAAAAAATATAAGCTAAATATATAAATTACTTTTTAAAAAAAGAAATTTAATTTAAAAAGTAATAAAGTAAATAAACTTTTATTTATATAAGTTATACTTTATATTATATAATTAATTAAATTAATATTAATTTATATTAATTAAGCTTTTTATTTAAGGTAAGAAGCTATTATTATTATTTTAATACTAATAGTCTTTTTTTATATAAATTATATAATATTTTATATATATTAATCTTTTTTAAAAGAAATTATATAAAGGAAAGTAATTATATATAGAAAGATTTCTTTATATATATAAATATTTATATTATAATTATATATAAAGTATATTTCTTATATAATCTTTCTTTTTATATATTTTATATTTAAAAATATATATATATTTAAAATAAGCTTTATTTCTTTTAATAGCTTACTTTACTTTTAGCTTCTTATATATAAAAAAAATATAAGTATTTTTCTATTTCTTTCTTTTTTTCTTTTTCTTTTATATAGTATTAATAATAATAATAATAATAACCTTTATATATTTACTAATCTTTTTATTATTTCTTCTTATTAATATTAGCTTTTTTTAATTTTTATATTTTAAATTATTAATTTAATTAATTATAAAAATTACTTTATTATTATATTAACTATTTTACTTTTTATTAAAACTATCTTTAGCTATATTATATATTATATATATAATTATTATTATTACTTTAGTTTTTTAATTTTTTTTAAAATAAATTATATTATAATATTCAATTTCTATATAAATATATATATATATTTTATAATATTTTATATTTTTTATTAATTATTTATAATTTAAAGAAATATATATTTATTTATTTTTAAATATTAATATTAAATTTTATATATTTATTAAAGAATTAATATATTATATAATTATTAAACTTATTTAATATAAAAGTTATTTTTATATTATTTTTATATAAACTTATAACATTATTTTTAAATTATACTATATAAATAAATATTATAATAATAATTATATACCTTTTATTAAACATAAAGTCTTTATTAATTATTAAAATAATATATATATATATTATATTTAAACTTTATATAATATTTATTATATATTTTATTTAATAAAAGATTAAATAGCTTTTTATCTTAAGTATAAAAATAAAATAAAATAATAAAAATAATAATAAATTTAAAAATAAGAGTAATTTTAATAATAAAAGTAATTTAAAAGAAATAATACTAAAAATAAGAATAAGAATAAAAATAGAAAAGCTAAAGGTATAATTTTTAATTATCTTATAGTAATTAATTAAAATTAGAATATTTATAAATTATTACTTTTTAAATTTATTATAATTAATATTAATTTTCTTTTCCTTTTTTAATAAATACTTTTATTTATATTATTATTATATTTATATTAATAAATATTTTTAAAGCTATATTTAATATTTTCTTTATATAAATATTAATTAAATTATTTTTATTATGAATTTAATATAGCTTAAAGATTTTATACTTTTTATATATTTTTTAAATTAATATAATATTAATTATTAATTATTTTTTATATATTATATTTAATTATATAAAGTAATTATAAAAAGACTATAAGTTTATATAAATAGTAATAAAAATTAAGAAAGAATTTAAACTTATTATAATTTATTTTAATATAATAATTAATATAATTATAATATTAAAGTTATTTATTATATTATCTAATTTAATTATTAAAATATTTTTAATAATTTATTTATATTTTTAATAACTTATTTATATTTAAATAAGTTTTAATATATAATATTACTTTTAACTATAAAATCTTTTTCTATATATATTTTATTTTTAAAAATAATAATAAATTTAAATTATAAGCTTAAGTTTTTATTATAAATAAAAGATTTATTAATAAAAGTAAATAGTTTAGTATTAGAAAAATTAAAAAGAATAAATTTTAATTTTTTAATAAATATATATTTATTTTTTTATTTTTATTAATTTATAATTATTATATAATTAATATTATATAATTATTAATTAATATAAAATAATTTAATTATATAATTATATATATTACTTATTTAAATATATAAATAAAAAAGAAATTTAAATTAAATATATAAATTACTTTTTAAAAAAAAGGTTTAATTTAAAAAGTAATAAAGTAAATAAACCTTTATTTATATAAATTATACCTTATATTATATAAGTAATTAAATTAATATTAATTTATATTAACTAAGCTTCTTACTTAAAGTAAGAAGTTACTACTATTATTTTAATATATATATTATTTCTTTTTAAAGAAAACTAAATAAAAAGAATTATTATATATAAAAAGATTTCTTTAAATATATAAATATTTAAATTATAATTATATATAAAGTATATTCTTTATATTATTCTTTTATATATTTTATATTTAAATATTATAAATTATAAAATAATAAAGCTATTTTAGTAATCTTTTTATAATAAAAATATTTATAAATTTTATTTATTTAAATTAATTAATTATAATAAATTATATTAAATTAAATTATATGAATTTAATTAATATATAAAGTATATAAAAGATCTTTATATATTTTATAACTTATATAAATAAAAACTAATTATTTTATTTTTTAATAAATAAATAATAATTTCTTTATATTAAAAATTATTTTATTTTTTTAATAAATAAATAATAATTTCTTTATATTAAAAATTATTTTATATTTATAATTATATTTATATAACTTGTTATAATAATTATAAGCTCAAGTAATCTTATTTAAATTAAAAATTCTTATTTAATATTCATTTTTTAATTAATTATTTTATTTTCTATTTAAATATATTGAATTATATTTTACTTATTTATTAAAATATTAATTTATATATTAACTTTTCTATTATAAAAAAGAAAGACTATATATATAATAAATATAATTAAGCTCTTCATATATATTTCTTTAATTATTATTATTAAGCTTTTTATAAGCTTTAATTAAATTAAATAATATTAAGTTTTTTATAATTTTATAAATAATAATAATATTTTTTAATTTATTAATTTTATAATTAATTATAATAAAAAAGTTAATAATTTTTTTTAATAAGGTTTAAGATTTTATAAGCTTTATTAATATAATTAAAATATAAATATAATTCTTTTTATAATATTTACTCTTATTATAAATTAATTAAATTATTTTATATTTATAAAAGATTATTTTAAAGCTACTTTTAATATATAAAATATTAATAATATAATTATTAATTAAAATTAAAATTAAAAAAAGTAAATTAAACTTATTAAAAATTTAAATAATAAAAATAATTAATTTTATAATTATAAAGCTTATTATTATTATATATATTTTATAGTATATATTTATAAGAGTTTCAATAGTATTAAATATTATTATTAAATTATATTTACTTTATATTATTAAATTAAGCCTATCTTTATAGTAAAGCCTTATATTTCCTTTTATCTTTTCTTATTATCTTTATCTTTCAATATATATTAATCTAGCCTAATTTAGATTATCTTAATAATATTTAAGATTACTTAATGCTAGCTTTAATATCTATTACTTTATATAAATTTCTTATAATTTAACTATATTATCTTTCCTTAAGCTAGCTTTAGCTATTATTTATTAAGCTAATCCCTAATTAAATATACTTTAGGTTAATATTTAAAAAATATTAAAATAATAAATTACTTAATTATAATTAGCTATATAATTATAATAAACTATAATTATTCTAAAAGTTGAATAATATATATAATATACTATAGCTCTTTATATTAGCTTTATAATTACTATAGTAATAATACTTATTTTAATAATTATTAAAAACTTTAATTTATTAAATTTTATTTAATTTAATTAATTATTATTAAATTTAAATACTATTTAAATATATATAGTTTAATTATATTATAAAGTTAAAGCTTAAGATTATATTTTAAAAGATTAAACCTTTTAGCTTTATATTATATATATTAGGAATTCTAAAAATAAAAAAAGAAATTAAAGAAAATAAATAAATAAAGCTTATTATAAATAAATTAAAGAATTTAATTTTATTAATTCTTTATCTTATAATTAAATAATTAAATATTAATTTAATTAATTATATAATTATATAATATAAAGTATAATTTATATAAATAAAAGTTTATTTATTTTATTATTTTTTAAATTAATTATTTTTAAAAAAATTATTTATATATTTAATTTAGACTTTTTTCTATATATTTAAATAAGACTTTTAATTACTTTATATTAAACTTAAACTTTAAATTATAATAAATAATATATATAATTATATAATTAAATTATTTTATAATAAGTATTAATTAAATTTAATTAATAGAATTTATATAAATTATTTAAATTAAAAATATTCTAAAAAAAAGATTTTATTAATTTAATTAAAGAAACTTATTATATTTTAAAATTAAAAACCTAAGGTTTCTATATTATTAATTAATATAATATTTACTTTTCTAAATTTTTATTCTTATTATTTTATTTCCTTTTTTTAATATCCCTTTTATTATAATTAAAATTAATGTTTTATTATTATATAATTCTTTTAAATAAATAACTTTTTTAATAACTCTTAATTTAAAAAGTTTTTAAATTACTTACTTTTAGAATTATTAAATTTTAATTTAATTTAATTAAATTCTATTCAAACCTTAATAAATAATAATAATCTTATATTATTTAAGCTTTAAGATATACTTTTATAGAATAATAAAAACCTAATTTAATTATAAAAAAAAATATTTAAATTTACTTTAATATTAAAATTATTTAAATTAATGTTTATTTTTAAAGCTTATATTTATCTAATATAATCTTAATAAAGATTTACTATTAATTCTTATCATAGTTAATCTTTAATACTTTTTAAATAGTATTATAATAATTAAATATATATTTTTAATTAAATTAACTATTTACTTTCTTAATATTTTTAATTACTTCTTAACTTTATTAAATAAAATTATTTATTTTATTCTAATTATTATTATATTAATTAATAATTATTAAAAATTATAAAATATAATTTAATATTATATAATAAGGTAAAAACTATTATATATAAATTTAAATATATTATTTAATAATAAGCTATATTATTAAATATATTTTAAATATATTAAAAGTAAAAGCTATTTATTATTAGAGATTTAAAATATAATAAATATTAATAAGCTAGTATTTAAAAGAATAAAAGCTTTATATTAATCTTTTAATAATTTAAATCTTAAATAAAAAAATATAAAATATAATATTTTAATAAATTAAAATAAACTTAATATTAATTTTATTATGAATTAAATAGCTATTTAAAAATATAGCTTTAAAAAGTAAAGAAAATATATTATTTAATTACTTTCTTATTCTTTAATTTAAAAAAATAATTATTATATTATAAATTTAAAATATTATCATAATAATATATATTAATAAAAAATAAATAGTTTTTAATATTAAATAATATTAAGTTTTATATAAAAACCTTTAATAGAGTAAATATAACTACTTTTATATTTATATTTTATAAAAATATTAAGTTTTTAATAAATTTATTAAAAATATTATCTTAAGCTATAAGATAGAATTATGAAATAAAGAATATTATTATTTTAATAATGTAAAAGCTATAAAGAAAGAATATAGTAAATTTCTAAGAATATTAATATATTTATATTAATTTACTAATTTTATTTAAAATAAATTATTATAATTAATTTAATAAATTAAAAGATTATAATTATAATATATAATTTTATTTTTATATTATTAAAGATAATATATTATTTAATAGTATTTTTATAGCTTTAAAAGGAATTTATAATTATCTTTTTTTAATTTTATTAAAATTCTTAAGAATTTATTAAAAGATTTTTTAAATATTATTAAAGTAAATTAATAACTTTAATTTAAGATTTAATATTACTTTTTAAATTAATAATATTAAGAATTTAAATTGATTTCTTTTTAATTTTCTTTTTCTTAAACTTTAAGTATTTTATAAGAAATATAAAAATAAAACCTTAATAAATATTTATTTTAATTTTAAAAATTAAGAATCTTTTTTAAAATTAATTTTAAAAGTATTTAATAATATATTTTTTAAATAAATTATTTAAAATAATAATTTATATTAAATATTAAAAATAATAAAAAACTTATTAAATTAAATATAATTAAATTTTTCTTTTTTATAAGAATATTAATTAATCTTTTATAATATATTTAATTTATAAAAGATAATAAAATTGATTTTATTATTATTTGTTTTTATAAGGAATAAGTAAAGCTTTTTACTTTTAGTTCTTTATATTCTTTATAAATTAATATAAATTATAAATATTTATTAAGCTTAAAAGATTTGAAAGTTATTTAAGGCTTTTATAATAATATTATATAATATAGTAAGTATTTATATATTAATTATCTTAAAGTATATTAATATCTTTATAACTTTACTTTTTATTTAAGTTTATTTTAATTTATATAATATAAAGTTTTTTATTTTTAGATTTTAAAAATTCTTTAAAATCTTTAAAGAAAAATATAATATTAGGATTTAATAATAATATTTTATTATTAAAAGAAATATAGCTTAATTAAATTTCTATAGTATTATGTTTAATTAAGATTAATCTTTTACTTTTAATATATTTATTACTTAATAGCTTAAAATTAATTTAAAGCTAATTCTTTTAATATTTAATACTTATTTTTAATTTATTAATTCTTATTATGAAATAATTTAATTTTAATTATTAAATATTTTATATTTTTATTTTATATACTTTTAAAGAAATATAAAAAAAGATATTATAAAAGTAATATTAATTATTTTACTATAAGCTAATATAAATATATAATAAGTTTACTATATATTGATAATTTATCATAACTCTTAAAGTATTATAATATTATTAAATATAAATAAATAAATATTATTAATATATTAAAAAACTTATTTTTAATTATTATTAATCTTTTAAGTAATAAGCTTTTATTAAAAAATTAAATTAAATATAAAAAATATTTATATATTAAATCTAGCTTAATCTTAAGCTTTTCTAAAATATTTTAATTTTAATAAAATAATATATTATTAAATATAAATCCTATAGAAATTTTATATAAAATTTCTTATAAATAAAATAATTATTATATATTTTTCTTAAATTATATTTAAATATAAATAATAATATTTAAATTATTACTTATATTAATATTTTCTAAATCTAAATAAGTAAATATAAATTTAATTACTTTTAATATTATATTTTTAAAACATAATATTTAGTTTTTATATTATAATATTTTTATTATTAGTTAATATTAATATATTTTATATTTAAATTATAAATATATTTATTTTAATATTAATTTTATTTTTAATATTCTTTTAAATTAAATATATAAATAGAAATATAAAGAGTAAAAGTAAAAAGACTTTCTTTATATTTAAGAAAGGATTAAGTAAGTTTATAAAGATATTTTAAAAATATAAATACTAACTTATTTATTTAGTTTTTTAAATAATAAAAAGTAATTAAGATTATTATATTAGTATCTTCTTATACTATCTTAATCTTTATCTTAAAGTCTTTTTAAATTATACTTTAATTAATAATAAAGTATTTTAAAATAATTATTTTTAAATATTATTTAAGCTTTTTTATTTAAAATAATACTAATATCTTTATAATATTAAGCTATTAAGTAAATACTTTAATTATTTATTATATAAACTTTATTAATCTTATTATATTAAGTTAAAACTAATAAATATTCTAATAGAGAAATTAATTAAAAAATATATTTAAAAATCAAGAAAGAAAAGATAAAAGAATTATAAGATTAATAAATAATAAAAAGAAAATTACATTAGAAAAAAAGAAGATAATATTAAAGGAAAAAAGAATTAAATTATTAAAGTACTATTAATAATTAAAAGATTAAATAAATATTTATAATATTAAAATTAAATCTATCTATATATTTAATAATATAATTTTTAATTAAAATATATATTTAGTTTTTTATTTTTATTTAATAATTATTTAAATATATTTATTATAATTAATTATAGAATATAATATTCTTTTCTTAAGTTTTATTTACATACCTTATAGTAAATATTAAATTATTAAATAAGTCTTATATCTTTATCTTAATAAGTAAATTTAAAATTATATAATATATATTTTATTAGAAAATATTATATTATATTTTTATATATTATATATTAATTTTCTATATATAATTATATTATAAAGTATATTATTTTATTAAAATAAAAAAAAAGAAAACAAATTTAAATATATTAAATTATATAATTAAGCTATTTTTAAATAATATTTTTATATTATTATATATAATAAGCTTATATTATGGAAAAAAATCTATTATTATTTATATTTTAATTTAAAATTCTACTTAAGCTAAGCTAACTATTAGTTATAAGTTAAGTTAACTAATAGTTATAAGCTAAGCCGACTAGTAGTTATAAGCTAAGCCGACTGGTAGTTATAAGCTAAGCGTAGCGGTACGTCTATGCTAAGCCGAGCGGTAGGGCGCTCTAGTCAGACAGGGGGGGGGCTCAGCTCATCTAATCACTCCCGAAATGATTGATTGATTAAAACAAAGATGCAATGATTGACGCATCTCCGCCTCTTTTTACTCGAAATATCGCCCGATATCAGGCTAATTGCATGGCCCTTGTCATCTATCAGCGGGCCTAATTATTTTACATGTAAACTAACAAAAATCCCCGTCAAAGACGAGGCGAGGGTGTAAGATAGAGAGTGAGGAGAGACATGCCGACATCCCCGGGCCAAACGCTCAAGCGGGCCGGGGCCGATTGGGATTTGTAGGAATCTGTTTGGTGGGTTGATGTGATGTGACCCGGACGTGCATGGGCGAATAATAATAATAATAATACTTCTAATACTTGTAAATGTTGGTAGGCGGCTCAGCATGCATGCATTTTAATGTGGACGGTCATGTTGACCAAACCGGCATCATGACCTGTTTTTTGCGACAGACAGGGGGGAACGTAACCCCCGTTCAGGTAATCAATCACGTCCAAGAGATCCTTGTCGGGGCGGAGACTCCTCCAACGGGATATCGTACGGAGTAGGATTTGTATACGCGACCGGGGAGTAACACCTTTTCAAATGATGAACCAAAAGCAGCTCTGGGTTATTAATACAAATTCATGTCGTTGACCAAGGTGTAAAAAAGAGAGAAGAAGAGGAATACATTTCTAGAAGTATGTATGTACTCCGTGAATACGAAATCTACTCCGTAATTGACAGCGAGCTAATACCCGAGACACTAACCGACTTCTAGCGGGTTTTGTTTGTTCGTTGGCCTCGGCGGTTAGTGCCTGCTGGCTGTCAGATGTTAACTCGCTGGGGGATGTCCCGGGTGAGCGGCAGTGGCGCCGTCCCTTGTTGGTGAGAAGCGGGAGAGACATTTTTCTTTCTTTTGCTTCCTTCTACAAGTATACAAGTACTCCGTAATAGAGCTAGTTATATGTACATACATGTATCAGTTGTGAGCTGTCACGAAAAGAGTGAGAGTAAAGAGAGAGAGTGGCCCCAGGTCAAGGACACAAGGCTAATGAGACCAACAAATCAATAAACTTTTGTCTTCCCCGCGTCCGAGAGTTCGCTCGAGTCCTATCACTTGTACATGCCTAATCTGATTGAACCAAAAACCGCAAGCAAGGTTTATTATACAAGTACACCCCCGAGGACGGCGACTCGAAAACGCGGAATCGAAGACGCCGAATCGAGAACGGCGACTCGATGGATATGTAAGATAGGGACGCATTGACTGCAGTGTTACATTTGACATGCAACATAGAGATCTTGTTTCGGTCGTCAGATGTTAAAAAGGGTAACTGGGGTGATGTGGTGGTGATGGTGGTGGTGGTGGTGCAATTGACCAGAAAAAGAACATGGTGCTAAAAGGGGGGGCGGAATCGTGGCCCGCTCGGGCCTGGCTTGAACTAGGTACATGCTCTTCCGTAGTAATAGTCCGTACGTTGTAATTTGTTAAGCTGAAATTGGCAGAAGCAAAGAATATGTTGCTTGTCATAAGATGTAGACGAATAGCAAATCTACTTTATGCAGTATACAAACAACATGTCGGAAGGAACCTGCATGATGATAATCCTGGTTGAAATGGGATGTGAGCAACCAACTACAGAAGGAAGGACTACAAGATTTGATAAACTGCTGCCTTGTTGGCTGTTGGGGGCGACAAGGCCGCGGCGTCCTGCCGTATGCAGCCATGACTGCAAAGCCTCGTGTATACATGTACATACAAGGCTTGCACAGTACAGTAGGTACACGAAAGGGAAGGGAAGGGGTCGGCCCCCCGCGGGAATCAGCGAGCGTTGGTCGAAAAGTTCATCCCTAGCTGCAGGGGGGTGCCGCCCCAACTGTCAGAAGTTAAGATCCGAGGCCTTACGTGCATTGTTTGATTCTTACATACGCGGGAGAGTAAGCAAGTACATATGCAACGTTATTATGTATGTACGTGTGTGCAAGAGGTTAGAAAAAAAAAGAAAATGCAACAAGTCTCGGGGTAATATCTATGTATATAGGTTCGGGTTAGCACAAATGGGCTTTTTGCGAGAGAGGGGAAAAAACAGCCGCCTCTGTTTGAAACCCCCTCCTACTCTCAAACTCAATCTGTCACGAGAAGTAATAGAGAGACCAAAACAGCTGACAGTTTTAAGGTCCCTCCCTTCCCCTTCCCCACCTCCTTCACATTCGCCACAACTGGGAAAGCAGTTTGTTTCCAACGCAAAGCCCGCAGGTAAAAAAATAAATGGAGAAAGATTCGCTTAAAAAAACCAACAGGTTCCGTTGATGGATCCCAGTAGGGGAAGGGAAGGGAAGGGAATGCCTCCCCTTGCTCTGCGTGGGGCTAGTTGCGGTGGCATCCGCATGGGTTAGTTATTATTTTCCCAGTAAAAAGAAAAGAGAGAGAGAGACAGGTAGACAGGCGAGTGACTCCTACAAAGTCATGTAACTCCGTACATCTGACAAGTCACGACTCTGTTTTTTTTTTCTTCTTTCTTTTTCGGTATAATCAAAAGGGAATCCTTCCTCCATCTCTCTCACACACACTTCACCTTCTCCCCTTTTATTTCTTCCCCCCTCACCCTCCGCACCACTTTTTTTTAATCCTCTTGCTTCGCAACGAGAAATAAAGAACCAACGACATTAAGAAAACTCTCAGTGTGCTACAGGAAATAAAAGAGAAGCTGATTCCCTCTTTCCCCTCCCCTCCTCTCTCCCCGCATCAGGCGAGAGCTGTTGTGCTACCACCAGGAGTTAAAAAAAAAAAAAACCGTCCAATCCCTTCTTATTAGCACGGAATACTAGCCGCCTTGTCTTGCCCCCCAATTCCCCTCCGCCCCCCCTCAAAAGCGCCAAATAATCAACCAAGACGGACGGACGCCGCCAGCCCGACACACACACTCAGGCTCTCACACACTCACACATATACTCCGTACACACCAACTCTTTTGCCAAATTATAGCTCACTGGTTCCCGAGCCAGCGGTCTTGTTACTTTTCGACAAAGCGCCTTGTATACCATCCATCTCACCATCTTCATCACATTGCAATCTATCAGCCGACAACCAAGATTTCAGTCACAGTTTCATTTTAAGAGCGGAACAAATCGGATCGACCAAAAAAAAGACAAGCCCAGCCATCCATTTCGCGCATTCACAACTTGAACTACAACTAAATCTCTCTCACGTCTCTACACTTTTTCCTGCTTATAATAGCTTTATACACACACACACTTCAAAAAAACCACAACAATGACCGAATCAGAGCCGTTTGACCCTTATCTCGACCGGGTCCTCCTCGTCGACCACCTCCCTTCCGACTCATGGACAGAAGGCGTGGCTGTCCGCCCGGACGGCAACGTCTTGACCTCCCGCCTTGACTCCCCCGAGCTCTACGCCATCAACATGCGAGGCGACAGCTGGACGACCAAGCCCAAGCTCGTCCACAGATTCCCCAACGCCACGGGCGCCTTCAACGTCTGCCTCCTCCGAGGAACCGGCGATAGAGAAGAGTACGCCGTAATCTCCGGCTTCGCCGACCTCGACAACGCCCAGTTCCACAGCTGGGCCATCTGGCGCGTTTGCCCACCTCCCGACGGCAGCACCGACAGCCCCAAGATTACCAAGATCGCGGACCTGCACGAGGCAGTCTTTTGCATGGGCATGATCACCATCAGCGAGCGCACCCTCCTCGTCTGCGACGCCGGCAAGTGCTGCATCTGGAAGCTCGACATACCCACGGGCCACGTCTCCGTCTTCTTGTCAGATGCAGTCTCCATGGCTCCCACGTCAAAGGAGGACATCTTTGGCGTCAACCGCTGCCGCATCTTTGGCAACTACCTCTACTTCACCAACCACTCTGCTGGCACCTTTTGCCGCGTCCCCATCGAGCAGACCGGCGACGACATCCGGGCGGCCGGTCCCGTCCAGAAGTGCGCCGAGGGTCTCTCGCACGCCGAGGGTCTCGTCATGACCGAGGACGCCAGGCACGCTTGGATCGTCGACTACGTCGGGGGGAAGCTGTGGCGCGTCGACCTCGACCCGGCATCGGGCAGGACAAAGGTCAACCTCCTCCGCGAGGATCTCCTCACGCCGACTACCATGGAACTAGTTACGGATGATCAGGGCAAGCGCACCTTGTACATTGTGTGCTGCGGCGCCCTCGACCCGGACTGGTGCGAGACGGAAAAGGGGCAGTGGGCTCGACTCGCATCAGTCGATCCGTCTGCCATGAAGATTCACGTCACCATTACAACCGAGATTACCTACACCTACGAGGACGCATGAGATATACCTATACCTATACCTACCTGTTTTGTCTTTTTCTTTTTTTATACCAGTGTCTTACCAAACTGGGAGAGGCTTTTTTGCATCACGGGTTAGCGAAATATTCTTTAAACAACAACCTGGCAACGACAACTGGATATTGATGACTTGATTTTTTTTGGTTATTTTTTTTTTTTGGGAGGATTCAAGCGAGTTTATTTCTTTTTTCCCTTTGTTTCTATTTTCCCTCCTGGGAACCTGATGAGGATGTAATTGCTTTTTTTTTTGTCTCCCTTTTTGGCCATGAGCTTATTCTTTCTTTAGCGTGAATAGGATATTGAAAGGGAGGTACATATCATAACAACAAGGGCGCATTCAAAAGGGGGAGTCAAATGATAAAAACGTTCAAAACATGTCGGTTATTGCCCATTTTGTGACTAGACTGTTTGATCTGTTCTTCGGACTCGGCACATACTCCGTAGACTCCAGACTTTCTCGAAGACTCGACTGACTAGCGCTATGCGGGGAGGCTGATGCGGACAATGTCCGAGGAGGACGGCAGATGTAAATGGTGGCTAAGCAACACGGCCCGAGATTTGATACATGCTATTGTACTCCGTACGTTACTATGTTTGTAATTCTTTGTCATTTTGCGCCATACGAGCATTCAACAAGTCTTGAAAGAGGTGCGTGAGCCATCGTGAATTTCCTCACGGCGAGAACACACGATTTTGCACCATCTTTTCAAGTTCGTATTTAAAGGTTGCATACACGAGGAAATTATAGTGGTCGATAAAACCAAAAGAATTAAAACCCCACAGGAAATCCTATAATAACATGAAACAACATGAAACACCGAGAATAATAAGCGACTCCTACAATAAAAGAAACTCCTACGCAAAAAGATGCCTCAGCCAGTTCGCTACCAGGTCGCCACATCCATCGACGGCTTCATCGCCCCGCCCGACGAATCCACCTCCTGGATCGTCGACGACCCAACCATCGACTTCCCGTCCCTCTACGCCTCCTTCTCGGCCTTTGCCATGGGCAGAAAAACCTTTGCCGCCGTAACCGCCGACGGCGCCTCCGACCCCTTCGCCGGGATCCCGAGGGAAAACGTCGTCGTCTTCAGCCGGACCCTGGACCCGGAAGCGCACCCGGGCGTCACCGTCGTCCGGGACCGATGCGCCGAGCACGTCGGCCGGCTCAGGGAGCGGGAGGGGAAGGGCGTGTGGCTCATGGGCGGAGGGGGGATCGCGGGCGAGTGTCTCGAGGCCGGGGTGCTGGATAGTATCGAGGTTGCTGTTATGCCTGTTGTTTTGGGGAGGGGGTACAGCTTGCTTGAGGGGTTGGGCGGCGGGGGGACGACGGCTCGGAGACTTGGGTTGCGCGATGTGCGGAAGTTTGAGGGCTCGGGGATTATCATGCTCGAGTACGATGTTTTGGCTCGAGGCTAGGGGTCTTATTTCGAGGCCGGCGCGGAAATGCGCAAGGTTTCTTTAATAGCTCGGGCCTTGAATGAGTCGACAAAAATGAATGGTACTGTTATGGAGATGTATAGTCCTAGAATAGGGGTCATTGAGGGCTATGCGCCCGTCATGAGTGTACATATATTAGACTGCGCTGTGCCGGACAGCTTCTCAGTCATACTGGATTGACAAGATTTGAAGAAGCTTCTTTCTAGAATCTGACGAGAGCTCAACTCACAATGCCACAGCCTGTTTGTATTAGCAGAGAGTTGTCTGGATGGCCCCTTATTGATAACCATCTCGGCGTTATGTGACTATGCACCTGAAGCCGGCCGCTCTCGACAGTTGCAATTCTCCAAGCGTCCCAGCCAAGCTTTTTACCCGCAGATACATGTCCAGAATAGGACCTCGGAGGGACGGACTGAAACGAGAATCTTGCAGCGTTGTAATAGTCATGTTACATCTGCAACCCTTTTGCCAATGCGCATGCATACAACTGTAATCTATCATCCACGTGGCGGCGTTGTATTTCAACCGTTCCAAATGGGGGGTTCGGGGGTATCTTGTTCATATCTTGTTCATATCCAACACTTTTTTTCTCAGTTCTGTAATCTTTAGTTCATCCTCTGCATCGTTCAACTCTCCGCTTGCCTTTCACCCACAACAAACCGTAGCCTCTTCAATACCATCCTTCTTCTCTCCCTCCCCCTCACACAAACTCTCAAGATCAACCCGAACAACAAGCCAATCGCAAACAAACTTGCCCACGCCAGACCCAAGAAAGATGCAAATGATGATGTACCCATTAAAGTACATGGCCAACAGCATAACCACGTACGCGCCCCCAAACGTCAAAGCGTGCAGCACAGCCCTCACCCCCTGCTGCAGAACCGTCGCGCGAAACACGACGTCCCGCTGCGCTGCCGCGAGCTCCGTCGTCCCGCCCGCGCAGCCACTCGCGACGATTGCCGGTCCCAGAGACGCGGCCTGGCGCCGGAACTGGCGGAGAAGGAAGGCGTCGTACTCCTTTCCCAGGCGGCGGAAGAACTCGACGAGGGTTACGAGGAGGATTACGCCTATGCAGGTTGCTGCCATCATGCCTTGGTTTTCTATGCGCCATGATTTTGAGATGAAGCATGCGTCGATTGTGTGCCAGTTCCAGAGCATCTAAAAATGGGAAAAGTTAGCGAACCACTCTGTCCGGTGTGTGTGATATCGGGGAATTGAGTCGTACGTCGACTTTGCACTGGGGGCCATCGCCGCTGCTGGATCCGTGGTCCATGATGGTCCTTTTGTCGCGACTCGAAGTTGCTTATATGTTCAAGACTCGATTGTCAAGACTCGATTGTCAAGACTCGATTGTCAAGACTCGATTGTTAAGACGGCGCTGAGTCTTTAGAGAGAAAAACAATGCTCTCTTGGACGAAATGGCGAAACTGTAGATTTAATATCTGGGAAACCTTGATGGAAACCAGCTCAACCGTGATTTGTCCAAACTAAGGAATGCCAAGCATCCAGTATAGTAAAGATCAATCTGTCTCGACGGTAATCAATCTTTGCTCCAAAATGAGCAAGTTTCAGACTATAAATTAATCTTATATCATCTGGCGAGCAAGAATCAGTTGGAGAAAAAGAAAAAGAGAGATTGAGCTTATTTTCAAGCTTATACGGAGCAACAAACCATGACAAGAGCCTGATCGAGTTGCCATATCTCTCCTCATCATTCATCTCCAACGGACCCCCCTCAGCCGAACCCCAATTCTCCACACGTCGAGCGAGGCCAGCCAATGCCGGCCGAGACAACTTGCTCAATTGAACGCAGTGTGGAACCCACTCGGGGGGGGGCGTTGCGAGCTTCGGTTGCACTTTGCCCAAGATGAACAACGTTTCGTAGAGCTTGTTTGCGAGAGATACTTGTCAACTTGGGAGAAGAAGGTGTTTCAATGTCGAAATGGTAACGGAGTAGAAAGTGGGGGAAATGGGCGGAGGATGTTTATACTTGTAGCTTAAAAATGTTCCTAGTCAGCTCTGTTTCCGTCATCGTCAACTTGTTGTTCAACCCATCAACCTCTTTTTTCCCTCTCTTTCTTTGCCAGTCATGGCTTCCTCAAGTAACCTCGTCCCGAGGCAGCATATCCAGGACCATGACTCTGCAGAGTCCATCAAGCCATACTGGGGATACGCCGACAGGGTCGTGCCGTGCACAAACGACCCGGGATCGTGCGAGTACCTCGACGTCGTCTACGCCGCTCACGAGGTCGGCATGCTGTACACCGGCATCCTGTGGGCCACCATCCTCGGCATGATCCTCGCCGTCGCGCTCTGGCATTGGTTCTCCCGCCCTACCGCCTCCTCGTTTGCCGTGCGGGCCGACGAGAAGAACATCGAGGCCGGCGGCGTGTCTTCGCGGCTCAGGGGCTTCAACAGGTTCAGGGCGGCCGCCGGCGCGTGGACGAGACAGTATCTCCTCCCCGACTCGGTGCGGGCCATCTTTGGCCGCACCACCCGCCTCCAGGTGGTTGTCCTCGCGGCCTTGACCGTCTACCTGACGATTTGGAGCTTTGTCGGAATCACCTGGAACACATGGATCACGCCCGTCGCGGACATGCCTGGCGTCTACAACACCAGGTCCAGCCTGGGGCCGTGGTCTGACCGCATCGGCGTGCTCGCCTACGCCCTGACCCCTTTATCCGTCATGCTGGCGAGCAGGGAGAATATCCTGTCGCTGCTGCTCGGCGTTCCGTACCAGAGCTTCAACTTCCTCCATCGCTGGCTGGGCTACATCATCTTCGTCCAGGGCGCCCTGCACACCGTTGGCTGGACCGTTGTCGAGGTTCGCCTGTACCAGCCCCAGCCCAAGGTGGGCGAGGCCTGGATAAAGCAGCTCTACATGATCTGGGGCGTCGTCGCCATGATGCTCCTCACCCTCATCTTCGTCCTGAGCCTGCCCTTTGTCATCCGCAGGACGGGCTACGAATTCTTCCGCAAGGCCCATTACGTCCTGGCAATGGTGTACATTGGCGCCTGCTGGGGCCACTGGGAGAAGCTCAAGTGCTTCCTGCTGCCGTCGCTCATCTTTTGGTTCCTGGACCGAGGTGCGCGTCTGATCCGGACGGCGTTCCTCCACTACCACCGTCTGCCCGAGGGCGGCATGGGCTTCCGTTCCGTCCCCGCTGCCATCACCATGTTTCCCGATCCCGAGGGCGGCGACGTCGTCCGCATGGAGCTGGAAAACGACCAGGACGCCTGGGCTATCGGGCAGCACTTCTACCTCTGCTTCCCTCGGAGCAGCATCTGGCAGTCGCACCCCTTCACCCCGCTCAACAACCCCGTGGTCCTCCGCAACGGCAAGGTCAGGCACTCCTATCTCCTCCGAGCCAAGGGCGGCGAGACGAACAAGGTCGCCGCCCTGGGCGCCAAGCAAGTCGCCGAGACGGGCCAGGCCAGCACGAGCGTCATCCTCACCGGTCCTTACGGGGAGGACAACACGTCGCGCATCTCCAAGCCCGAGACCAACAACATCATCTGCGTAGCCGGCGGCACAGGCATCACGTACGTCCTGCCCGTGCTGCTCGAGCTCGCGCGCCAGCCCGTCTCGCCTCATCGCAAGATGGAGCTGATCTGGGCGATGCGCCACGCCGACAACGCCGCGTGGGTTCAGGAGGAACTGGACCTGCTGCACCCGCTTGAGCAGGCCCTGAACCTCAAGATCCGACTGTACGCCACGCGCGACGAGCGCAGCAGCAGCCCCAGCCATTCCGGGTCCGACGTGGACGGGGAGGAGAAGAAGAAGCCCAGCGCAGCCGTCGACCCCGCATCATCTGACGAGGCCGGATGCAACTGCGGCGACCAAGTACCGGTCAAGAAGATTGGCGGGGGGACCATCGACGTCGAGAGGCACCCTGATCTCGACAAGCTGGTGACAGACTTTGTCGCTTCGACGACGAGGGGGCCGACGACGGTATTCGCAAGCGGACCGGGAAGCATGATTTCCGATCTCAGGAGTATAGTGGCGGGCTGCGCTTCTGGCTCCAAGGTATGGAATGGCGACGAGCGGTTCGATGTCAGCCTCGTGTGCGATGACAGGTTAGAGTGGTAGAAAAGGGAAAAAAGGAGCACACAAAAATTAGATACCCCCTTTAATGAATTGTATATTTTTTCGTTGTTCATTTCTCCGAAGCCTCCCAAATCAAAAAAGATGTCTCCAGAGTAATTGTAATGCACAAAAGATCTGATCTTCAGGATCGCCCACGGAGATCAGGTGTCGACGCAAGGGACGATGGCCTGGGGGGAGGGGGAGTGGCAGCTGAACCCCTTTAGGCCTCACTTGAACCAATCCGACATGGAGAGCAAGTCCGCCCTCTGATATATTATGCGCAGGCCTCCTTCTAAACTCGACCTAATCAACACTATTGACTATGCATCCTAGCATCCTAGCATCCTAGCATCCTAGCACAGAGAACATTTGTGTTTACTTGTCAAGTGAATTCATGTAAAAACAAACACTCTTGTAGGACAAACCTTATATCAGGCGGATATTTTATTTTACAGTACATTTTCAATCCTTTAAGTGAATGATTATAATCACCGAGATGTGGCAGAGATGTCGACAAATGAACATTGTAGTCTTGTAGAGATTATATAACTTGAGATGTAGAGCGACAAGAGAAAGTTCCAAGAATCTTTTACCACGCCATTGTATCTAAACCAAAAAAAAAAAAAAAAAAAAAGAATGCAATTGCCCCGAAAACTCCCATCGTATGCACCGTGGTTTTTATACAAAAGAAAAAAAAAAAGTCTTTGCTTGATCAAGACCTCCAGCCGAGAACGTTGAACAAGCTGCTTCGGGGATCGCTGTTGACGCCCTCGAAAGCCTTCTTCCTCTGCGCCTCGCTCTGGGGAGTGTTGTAGCGCGAGAATGACCTGTCAAACTCTCGGGCCTCCCTTTGGAGCTGCGAGCTGACGTAGGTGCCAATGAGAGCGACGCTGCTCACTGCGACGAAAGCAGGGAGGAATCTATACATGTTAGTCCACCATATTATCATCAGGGATTTAAAAGATTGTTTACCTTTTGGCAGCCATGGGTCTGGTGACCATCTTGGAGGTGTGGTTGATTGCAGACATGATGCAGAGTAGAGATGTTTATGTTACTCTTGAGTGGAGAGTTGTTGTTGTTGTAGAGTGGAGAGTTGTGTGTTTGATGTAGAGTGGTGATTGATGATTGTTGTTGTTGAACTGTGTTGGAGATGTTTCAAAATAGCATTTGATATCGTTACATTCAAGACATATATATACATTCGCCACGTACATGATTGATGCCATCGCATCTCGCCTTCCCGCGCGAACAATAATTGGAGTCACACTACGGACCACCCCATGACGCAAAAAAAAGAACAAATCTCACGGTTTCTGACGAGAGGTTGATGGCAGAAACACGCCAACTTTGCTACGGTTATCGTGAGGATTCGATAAAATGGTGTGATGTTTTGGTTGATCCCTTGGTGGCTCGTTCCAGTGGTCTGATTTCTGCCGAGTCCTCTGCGCAGCCTTCCTTGTAAGAAAACCAATTGGGCGGGATAAGACGGGGGGCCCAGAACCTTTCGTTGACCTTGATCGTTTTTTCCCACGTGGCGGTAGGCGATGCGACCGGTAGGGTCCGACCTTCGCTGAGCTCCGTCCTGTGGTGGTTCGATTTTTTGTAATGAGTAATTGCTGGCTTGTTACTGGTTGAATAGGTCGAACAGGGGCTATACAGTCGACACCGGCCACCTCCGCCCGGTTTCTGCCTCCACCCGTCCCGACTCCTCCCCTCCGACTCCGAGTCCCGAATTCTTCTCCAGATTGGCAGGACATTTCATTTCTCTCACATGACCAGGATGGATTGACTTGAACTCTTGTTAGATTCGACTCATCTCGTTTGATGCCTTGACGAAATGCACCCGAGCGAAATTCATTCATTTCAATATCCCAGATTTGACTCGTTGCACTTGCAAAACTATTATTCTTCTGGCAAGAGAAAAAAAAGCCAGTGTTGAACATTGAACATCTCTTGCTTCTCTCGATGACAACGTCGTAGCATACAGACACGACTAGCTTGACAACATGTCGTCTCCAAGGCGGAGCGGTCGCTCTACGACCAGATGAACATCCTCCCTCTCCACCCGTCAGGTCATGGTCCTGTTCCAGCCTCATGGCTCTAAACGTTCTCCATCAGCTTCATCGACCAGAACGGCATCTCCATGACGCCTCCCCACCATCGCCGCGGGTCTTCAACGCCGGGGGATACCATTCTCCTGGGCGGCACCTGTATCCCTTCCAAGTCGATTCCCGCCCCATCGAGACATCAGCTGAAAAAAAGTCATCAGAGCCATGTTAGTACTTTATTGATTCATCATGAGACAAGGAAAATTATATTCAACCTACATAGATAGCTAATAAAAAGTGAACCTTGAGCGCAGATCGCATCGAGTCAACCCCACTAGGAATCCTCCTCTGCGTGTTCCAAAAGCTCGACATCCAAAGATCCGTTGCTTGTCCCCAGAGGTAGCGACGCAAACATCTCAGAAGACAGGTAAAACGTCGTCACCAATCCTCGCTTCCTGGTGCCCTTCAACGACACCCAGCTGTGCAAGCCCCGGCCGTCCTTCAGCTCACGGTCACGCAAGGCCTCGACGCAATCTCGGTACCTCTTCCTCAACAGCGCCGGGCCATCTGCGTGGTAAGCCTCTACTCGCCTTTTAGCCTCGTCGTCATCCCTGACATATTCTGATATCGGAACGTGGACGGTGGCTTCGGGATTCGGATCGGCAGAGGTAAAGGCAAAGCATGTGAGGACTGGCTTTGACGTGTAGGGCCCTTTGCTCCCGCCGCACATTGCGGAGCAGAACTTGACAACATCGTCCCGGGCCATGGAGGGGCAAATCGACGTTATTTTGCCAGCAACGTCCACAGCCTTGGCGCCGGGGTGTCTGATGTAGACCTTGACTCGCGACTCATGGCCGCTGTTCAGATCGAGTGAAAAGTAGGTGAACCGATCCTGCGGTCCGATGATGCTCTTGAGCAATCTAAAGGCCTCTGAGAAGCCGAGGTTGTCAAGAGCTGTCTCGACGATGCCCTCGGCGTGGCTTTCACCATTGACCTGCAGGTCGAGATATATCTTCCATCCGGGTACCGTCTTTTGCGCCGAGACGCACGAGCTGTGCCATGCAGTGAATGAGCCGGCCGCGCTTCCGTTTTCGTTTCCGATGAAAAGATGGTCTATGGCCTTGAGCCGTTCCAGCGAGACCGTTTCAGTGTACTGGGTCTTGATGCTCTTGGTCAGATCGAGTGCAGATTGCCGTGGCTCATCTCTGCCGTTGGGGGCACCGCTCTGGGCCTCAACCAGGAAGCGAAGCTCGGTCTCCCCGGTCCTATGCTCGATGGCCAGGGAATACTCGAGCGGAGAATGATCCAAGCCCACGTTGGACAGCCTTCCGACGGGTTTGCGTGGGATATCTGACGCTCCCCAACCTGACATTGAGAGCTCGAGGGCTTGGTGGAGAGCGCTCCTGGCTCCCATGTCGTAGCCGAGACAGTTGAGCAGGTAGCCCAGCTGCTGCTGCGCCTTTTCGCTAAACGTACGCTGCGCATCAACGACAGGCACCGGCGCGAAGCCGCAGTGGAAATGCCGGATGCGAAACTCCTTGCCCCTGATAATCTCCGCGCCTGGGATGCTGCGACGCTTCTGGTGCAGCTGCGCTATGGCGACCACGGTATAGTGCATGTGCGCATCGGTCATGACGTTCCGGGGAACAGCAAAGCGTACCAGGTCGGGGATGGCATCGCGCTCCTCGTCCGTCTTCTTCTTGTCCCACTCCCACGCGAACGGCCCGGCTTCAGCTGCCCTGATGCCGTATTTTTGGAGCAGCTCCATGGTGAATCCAACCGAGGCGAACTCGTCAGGGCTTCTGCCGCAATCCTTGAAAAACTCGGTCATGTCGAGGTAGATGGCGTGTCCGCCAGGTGGCAGCAGTGTAGGAACCCCAGCGCTGACCAGCATCCTGGCGAAGGACCTCACCTGACCTATACGGTTCCTCAGAAAGGCCTCCTTTGTGGTCTCGTAGAGTCCGACGGCAGCGGCCATCAGATCTCTGCCGCTCATGCCGCCGTACGAGTCGTTGCCGTAAGACAAGATCTGCTTCTCCTTGAGGCGAAACCCGACAACGGACGGCTCGCCCGCCGGCCCGGAGAAGCGACGCATGAACACGCCGCCGTCGCGGATAGCCAGAGCTCCGCCCATGTTGGCCATGCCGTCCTTCTTGAGGCTGATGGTGAAGCCGTCGACGTGGCTGAACATGTCGCGGACGATGTCCTGGATGGAGCTCTGGGCGTACCGCGGCTCAAACTCTTGGATGAATCTCGCGTTTTCGGCGAACCGACAGGCGTCGAAGAAGATTGGCACGCCGAACTTGCCGGCTAGAGATGCCGCCGCCTTGATGTTTTCCATGGAGACGGGCTGGGCGGCTGCAGAATTATTGGTGATGGTGACGAGAAGCAGCGCAACCTTGCTCGAGTGCGCCTCCAGGAAGCTTTCCGTGGCCGCAATGTCGAGATTCCCCTTGAAACGGTTCACCCTGTCCACATCCCTCATGTCAAAGGCATCTCCGAGGCCAGGCTGCGTAAACGTCTTGAGCTCGAACCCCGCCACGGCCGCATTCGCGCCGGTTGTGTCGAAGAAGCCGTTGCTGATTATCACAGGGGCGTCTTCGTCGTCCCCCGGCTCGGCCGAGGGAGGAATCATCTCCATCATGGTGGTGAACAGCAGCGTTTCCGCGCACCGCCCCTGAGGCACGATGAAGAAGTTTGGCCGTGCCAGCTGGGCCCTGCCTCCGTTCACGAAGCCGCCCTCGTGATGGCAGAGGAACTTGTCCCGGACGAACTGAGCATCGACCGACCCGGCGAGGACGTCCTTGAACAGGCGAGCCTGATGGTCGCCGCCCCGCTCGAACACGTCCCTGAAGGCGTCGAGGAGGCAGTAATAGCCATAGTTGCGGCCGTAGGCCTCGTCTCCGCGCATCAGGGCGGCCCACTGCACGTCCGTCATGGCCGAGGTGCCCGAGTCGGAGAGGAAGTCGCAGGTGACGAGGCCGGCGGGGAACGCAAAGATGTTAAAGTCGACCTCGCGTAGCACCTTTTCCCTTTCGCGGGCGGTGGAGGGGGTGTTTGTGCGGACGGCGAGGATGCATTGGGAAGGAACGGGGGGCAGCGGAACTGCTTGTTCTTGTGACATGGCAATATTCGCTTCTTTTCTTTCTTTCTTCTTCTTTTTACTGTGTTCTTAGGAGTAAACCATCATCCAAGATGATTCTCTCCTCTGCATTTTATACTCGTTGCCTCCTGTAGCCAACCCAACCAGTCAGCCATGCGCCGTCACATTGCATAGTATAGTATACATGGCGCGCAGTTGCTTACACCTCTACACTTCTCTGGCGTTGCACATTCAGCTTCTATCTACATCTAGACCTTTTTCTCTTGGTTGAGCATCTTATTCGGACTCGAGCCGATGGGGGTGAAGCAGTCTGTCCTACGATAAGACGATCGAATCGTATGTCAGCCGCCACCATGCGTCTTTCGGTATTGTCTACTTTTGAATCTAATCTCTTTGTATCGAATGTAGCTAGGGCTAGCATATTTTCCAAGCTTTACCCCCGACCAAGTTGAAACACAACGTGCCTACTGAGTAGGAGCAGCTGCATATGATGTGATGAGGGGACATGTCAGAAATAAAAAGAAACTTGTCAGATTTCACATCGAATGAGCACTAGTGGAGCAGTGGCACTACATGTGTACCGTATAGGAAAGGCACAGCCAAAAGAAGGCTCATTATCGTCAGCCGTACCGTATGTAGATGCTCGTCGACGTGATTTAAAGTCTGCCTTGCTTTATGCTCGCCTTATCTTTGCACTTCATCTACAATCAATATCTTACATCTTATAAAGTCTGGTGAGACTGTTCCTAGTACTATCACGTTGTCAGTTTCCCAAACTATTTTGAAATTATTGAAATACGCATGTGTTAGAGCACCCATTGGTACCAAGGGATTTTCACGTACAAACAGCTCGGCAGTGCTCATCTTAATTAAATAATGATAATGGGTTATCTTAATGAAACGAAGAAAGCTCTATAAACACCAGCACAGAGCATTTCATCGAGCCTATGAATAACAACCAGGTTATCCGATGTTCGTTATGGAGAAAAAGTACGGTTGGTCTAGTGCTGTAGGGTGGCAGCGCACACCAAGTTCCCGACAGACCCCTGCTGGTAAGGCTAGGTCGAACGAAAATTAACTAGACCCCTAAACATAGGTGTAAATAAATAAATCAGACTCTAGGAAGCGCTTAAAACAAGACAATCTTGTAAAAAATCATTTTAATAACTTTAAGAAGCTCTATAGACTGCTTAAAGATAAAGTATTGACTTTTTTAACCATTTTTTCATCTTTAATACTCAACATATCCCTAATTAAGGAATTATATAGACTTCAATATTAAGCGGAGATGACTAAGGCAAAATAGGAGCTAGCTGCTTGGCCTACCGGCAATTTACCGCTACTACGGGAGCTTGAAACTCACGAGAAGATTCGGAAGCTCTAAACACCCGACCTTTTGCTTGTCCTCAACAGCCACCCAACCTCGCACAACTTGCGCTGCCCTTGCAAAATTTCTCTCGAGAGGCTTGCGCCTTGGGTTATGCTTCATTATATGCATTCTTGCGGTTGTCGCGAGGAAGCGACGTTGTGCATGCGCGCGCCGAGCGTTATTGTTTGGGCTTGCGACTTTGCCGGCCTAACCTGAAGCTTCCAACCCCCACCCCCCCCGGGTCATGGACTCGACACCGCGTCCCCTCTCGCCCAGCTTGACGACGCTTGCGAACGACGAGAGAACCGAAGAACCTAGTGCGCCGCACCGGATATCCGTCGAGATACCGCAGCGGCCCAAGTACATACCCGGCAATGGCCCGCCGCTGCAGGCAATCTCCCTCGTACCGCCCTCCGATTCGACGGCGTACATAGTCGACCGGATCCTCCTCCCGCCCAACGTGTACGCCTCTGACGGCAAGCCCGGGCCCAAGAGGATGACGTACCTCATCGGCTGGACCGACCTGCCGGCGGCCCGGCTGCTCGTGCCAGCCCTTCGAGTCCTGGACTACGTCTCGCCCCGCGTCCTCGAAATCTACGAATCCGACCTCGAGCAGGAGCTGGAGGACGACATGGCCAAGCTGGAAGAGGAGAAGAAGATTGAGGAGTCGCAGCCGTTGCTCGCGGGCCAGAAGAAGAAGAAGAGGGGCCGACCGCCGATGAACACGCAGATCGAGGCTGCCGCCGTGGCGGAGCTTGAGGAGGGAGACGACAGGACGGGCTGGCTTAAGGGCGGTGCCATGGCGCTCTCGACACCTCAAAAGGCCAGGGCCAAGGACTTTGCCGAGCTCTCGGACGAGGAGGAGGAGAGCCCGTCGCGGCAGCTGGCCCGGGAAGAAGCGCAGAGCTTGAGCAGGGAGAGCTCGATAGAGCAAGGCTCGCATCAGGCGCAAGTCACGTTTCCGACGGCGACACCAACGGGCTCTTTTAGATGGAGCGTCGTTCGTGCGAGCACTGAGCAGAGTTCTTCCGAGGAGACAACGGAGGGGACGAATGGGGATTCTGGTGCGGGTCCGGAACGCAAAGAAGATGAGAGGGTTCCTGCATCTGAGGCGGTAGTAGTGCACACACGCGAAACAACAACAACATCAACAACGACAACAACCACGACTCCAGTTACCAATGGAGAAAAGTCAACCAAGTCCAATAAGCGAAAAACACCCCACTCTGCAGAAGCGTCAGCAACGCCGCAACCCAAAGCCAAGAAGCCGGCGAAATCAAAACCCAAGAAAGAACAGCAACCTCAGGTAGTCGACGGCGAGGAAGTCTGGGTCGTCGAGCGCATCGAGGACTGCCAAGTCTACGAAGTCGAAGGCGTAGGCATCGTCCGCTACTTCCTGGTCCGGTGGGAGGGCGACTGGCCTCCGGAGCAGAACCCCTCGTGGGAGCCCGAGGCGAACCTCGCGCCGAACCTCGTCCGCAACTTCTTCAAGAGGGCCAAATCCCGGAGGCGCAGATCCACGACGACGGGGCCCTCCAAGCCCAAAGCCGCCGTCGCCCCGCCGAAGAAGACGGCGTCCAAGCCGGCGAGGCTGAAACAGACGGCGCTGAGCTGGGGAGACGGGCATCGGTACACCAGCGTGAGCGAGGCTTTCGCGGGGAGCTCGGGCGACGACGATGGGGTTGGCCACGGCGGGGAGGAGGAGGACGAATTGATGATGGAGCACGTTGCTTTCGATACCCAGGGGAAGAAGGACGCGGACGGGGAAAGTACCCAGGGGGATGATGAGATCTTTGTCGTTGACGAGGAGCCGCGTTCAAAGGCAACCGGGGTGGGTTGGTTCGGTGGTAATGGCGGCGGTGGTGGACGTGGTACAGGTGGTCAGCTATTTGGGTCGAGCATTTTCTCCTAGTGGGCTCCATGGTTCTGACCTGCGTAGATTTCATCGTCTTTTCGGGAGATTCTTGGACGCCAGAGGTTTTTTTTATTTCCGTCTTTGTTCTGCAATGCGCGGAGTTTGGAGGGGTGTTTTTTTTATCTCTCTTCTTTCTGGGAGACATCGTTTGATGCTGCTAGAACTTGTATTATACTATTTGAATCTTATCGTTCGCGGTAATTACGCGCACCGCGTTGATGTTTTTGTGGTGCATGTTTACGATTGTGAGTTTTTTCTCGGGTAAACAGACTGCTCGTTTATTCTCGTTCACTCTGTTTACATTTTCTCACCATGTATTGTGTTGAGCAGACACGGTCAAGGCAGCTTGGCGCATCTCTGTAAAGCATCAATCTCATTGTCAATCTCTCAATCCAGTCTGCCAATCTCAATCTCAATATGCAATCTCAGTCTCAATGTCCCAGTCTGCCAGTCTCAATCTCAATCTCAATATCCCAATCCCCAATCTCAATCTCAATCTCAGTCTCTCCAATCCCAACCTCAATAGCAAAGCAATCTCATCAGCAATCTCAAATTCCTTCGCAATCTGGCATCTCAATCTCTCGCGTAGTCAAAAAGCAATTCATCGTGCAATCAAAGCATATCTGCCGTCATCTCATACCAAGTCCATTCTGTGTCTCATAAAAAAAGAAGAAAAAAGTCGTCATTAAAGTCGAAAGGCGCGTGCGCCGTGATAAGAAAGAAAAAAGGAAACCCAGTCCAATGTCTCAAAATAAGGCATGTCTTGTATGATGACAGCCGACAAAGGTGCAAAGGGTGTGTTGCTAAATGTTCAGGGCGTCAACGTCCATGTCCTCATCGCCTCCAGTGGACAGATCTGTTTCCGCCTTGACAGAATCATTGCCAGTGGCAGAATCGGCATGCATGTTGGCGTCATTGTTGTGCTCGTTGTTGGCGTCATTGCCATCGAGTTGAAGGCCGTCGTTGGTAGAAAGCAAGTCGATATCATCCTTAACATCTTCCTCGTTGTGATCATCGAGGGTATAGTTTTGTATGGTGGAAGGGATGGGTTGGTTATGGAGGGGACGGCAATGGTGAGGGCAATCGCGGCAGTGAGGGTTGGCACCATCATCAAGTCCCTGGGATGCGGCAGCTTGGCGACGATGAGAGGCAACTTCACCATAAGCCTGGTACGCCTGAAGGTTGATGGAGTCAGCGCTGTGCTTGCAAAACCACATGGCCCAGGCTTCGGACCATTCATAGGCGCCGTTAGTGTTGGACAGGAGCGTGTTTTGCTGGCCGGATGGCTGCATTTCCCAGCTCCAATGCTTGCGGGACAGAGAGATGCAATTGTCGAGGACGGTGAAGTTGTGGTCGACAGTGATGGCGCGGGAAGCGCGGGGGGCGAGGTTCTCAAAGTACATGATGGGCAAGAAGATCTCGGGCCAGGAGTTGCTGTAAGGGGCCACGTTGTAGACATCGAGGTTGAGAGGAGAGTAGGGAATTGTAGAAGGGTCGTCATCAAGGTTGATTTGAGTATTATCGACAGTGACATCAGCCGTGTACTCAAGGCGGGTTACTGCGCCATTGTGTTTGGCGTCTTGGTGGTTAGGGCTCCAATAGAGGAAGCGGTTGGTGACGAGCATCTGGGCAACGCGGGAAGACTCAAAGATGGAGACAAACTCGGCCTTGAGCACCCTGTCCTCGGTGTTGTAGTCGATGTTGGTGAGGTGACGGGAGCCAACACAGCTGATGAAGAACCACACAGCGTCAGGAGGGAAGCCGTGAACAGAGAAGGCTCGGGTGCAACCCCGAGAGAGCATCATGTGGTCCCTGACACTGGTACCCCAGGCAGGAGGAGGGACGAGCCAGGTACGGGCAGGGAACTCGACGTCCTGGGAGTCAACGTAGTTGAGGCTTCCAGGCTCGGCGGTATCCTGGATGAAGTTGGCGGCGTCCTCAGGCTTGACGAACTGGACGAAGGCGCTCATTGTCTCCATGCCTTCGATAGCGGAGGTGTCGACCATCATGATGGAGACAAGGCCATACTCGCTTGTGATGCCGGCGAGAACTTGGGTGGCGGAGATGGAAGGGAACAAGAGAGAAATGACGACGCGGGTGCTCATGCTGAGGTTACCGACGACGCCCAGGGCAGCGGTGTCCATGCTGGCGGAGAGCAGGCTGGGCATGTTGGGCTGAAGCGGGCTTTCCTAATGCTCGCTGTCGAGCTCAGCCCAGAGCTCGTTGATGAGGAGCTCTACAACCTGCTCCTCCTGAGGGGAAGGTTAGCAGGGTTTATATAGGTAGAGGGAGAGGTTGAAGGTGGGGGGAAGGGAGTGAGAGGGGCAAGGTGTGAGAAGGAGGAAGGAAGGAAGGCAGGCAAGCAAACAGGCAAGAGCGAAGGAAAAGGAGTGGGGGAAACAAATATGCAACACAATATGACCCAAACAAAAATAGCAAAGCCAAAACAGAGATATAACAAACATCAAACCAAATATGTGCAAAGGACATGTGAATAAAGCAAAGAAGAGGCAAGGAGCATAAAAGAAAAAGAATAGAAAGCTGGTACGTACCGCCACACCCGGGACACCGCCGCCACCACTCTCCTCTGGGCCGTCGTTGTTCATTACGGCCTGGTGAATGGAAAGTTAGTAAAGGAAATAAAGATGGACGAATCTATACTGGGTGGAACTGTATAATGATAAGGATTGATGTCGTTGACTGTTTCTGTTGACAGAAACTTTGCATGAAGCAAGGCCAAATGAGGATGGACGCGCAAGGAAACTTACAATGGTATCTCTCCTTCTTGGTGCTACTTTTCTTTGTAGGCGTTTGTTGGTAAGGAAGTCTATTGATGAAGAAGAAAGTACTGTTAGCATGGATAGACTTAAATAGTTGTTGTCGTTGTACCAGGGATGGAAGAAACTCACTGTGGTGGTTGTGGTGGTGGTGTTGTATGGTATGAAGAGGAAAGAAAAGAAAGAAGAAGAGGGAAAGGTTAGGAAGTGCGGGAGGAGAGTTTATATGTGAGAAAAAAGGGCTTGTGGGGTCATTATTGTGTGCCTGGGAAGGTTGCCTAGGAGCGAGCGCCTGTTGCCAACTGGCGAGGGCAAGGGCAAGGGCACGGGGAGGATAGGAGGGGGACTATAGTACGTTGGGGGGAGCTTCTAGGGCATTATATTGTTGCTCACGGCATGGGAAACTGTCAATAATATATTGTAATAGAGGAGTGCACAGGCTGTGTGATTGAGATAATAGTCTACAATGATATTGATGCGTAGGAGAGATGCTGTTCTCGATATTGGAACACGCCCCCTCGCGGTCAGCGTGCTCTGGGGAGGCTCAGCACAGTGTTATAGTAAGTGATGGAAGCCCCCCGAAACGTGACCTGAGGTCTTGGCTCTAGTAGCGGGGGCTCTTGTGAATGTGGTATAGGGGACGGTCCGCGTGAGGGTGTATCATGACTGTAGCTATGGAAGACTGAACATCTGCGAGCTTCTCTTCTCTGCATTCTCTTCTTTCTACTTGGTGGTAACGTGAAGATGAACATATTTCCCTCCTCTTCCTCGTCGGTACATTCGTCAGATACACTTGGTGCTCACCAGGGGCAGCAAACGCGAGAAATCTCGTAAAAGCGCGGCACAACCTTGATCATTGCTGTCACTTGTTTCTTGCACTCCCCAACTGCATCTTTACTACTCAGTATAATCAGCTGCATCTTTGATATCAGTATACAAACATTACCATCAACTGTATCTTTGCTAATATACAATCAGTACCACCACATATAATAACCCCTGTGCGACTCAACATTGTACGACGCCGAGCACACGAGCTATAGAATTCAACGAACTCGAGCGAAAGCTGCCCCAGAAGAAGGTCAATAGAAGCGTGCAGAATATCTCTTGAGCCCAGCAAGAGGAGGATCTCGGATTGCTGACAGGAAACCCTTTTACAAACTTGGTCTCTACGTTTTGGGCTGATTGCTGATTGATGGAAGAGAAAGAGAGAGATTGCCTGCTGTAGAGGGGCTCCAGAGCAAAACAGTTGGAGTGAATCATTATATCATAAATGATTTATTACAATATTCTCTTCATTTCACTTTATAACATAATTTAATTTCTGTCTGTTGTTCGTAATTGCACCCCCTACTATGATCTCAACTTGGTTTCATAAGCTTAACCTCCTCCTCTCATCTCATAGTTTGGCCGTTTCGCTCGTCCCATCAGCACGTTTCAAAAACCAGTCAATGGTAGCTCCAATCCCTTCATCCAATTCAACCTCGGGCTGCCATCCAAGCACCCTCTTGGCAAGGCCAATATCAGGCTTCCTCCTCACAGGGTCATCCGTCCTCTTGGGCAGAAACTCTATCGGCACGCGCCGACCCTGCCCCATCCTCTTGGCCACAAGATCAGCAATCATCTCGGCCATCTGCCCGACGGGCATCTCGTTGTCGCTGCCAATGTTGACCGGCTCGCCATAGTCACTATCCATGAGCATCCTCAGCCCCTTCACGCAGTCGGTGGCAAACTGGAAGCACCTCGTGGCGGAACCGTCGCCGTAGATGACGATGCGGCTGCCCTCGATGGCGGCTTGGATAAAGTTGGGGACGGCGCGGCCGTCGGCTATCGTCATGCAGGGTCCGTAGGCGTTGAATATGCGGGCGATGCGGACATGGAGGTTGTTCCTGGATTGGTAGGCGAATGCTAGGGCTTCCGTCACGCGTTTGCCTTCGTCGTAGCATGATCGTGGTCCGAAGCAGTTGACGTTGCCTCTGTAGGTTTCAGGCTGGCAATCTACCTCTGGATCACCATAGACCTCTGATGATACTATTAGCTATATGATACGTGGGGGGACGGGATGAGATGAGATGGGATGGGGATGTGTGAGGAATGGAATGTTGTTACCTGATGTGCTCGCGATGAGAACTCTTGCCTTGTGCTCTAGAGCGTAGTCTAAGACGTTCTTGGTACCACGATAGCACGTCTCGAGTATCTCTACTGGGCTCGAGTCAAAGTGATCTGGACTTGCCGGGCACGCGAGGTGGTATATCTGGTCGATGTTTTCGAAATCAGGGAGAGGAGCATCTCTCACGTCACATCTTTTTTGAGTTAGTTATATATATATATATATATATATATATATATATATATATATATGTATACCCACAAGCTTCTTCATGTTGACTCACTCTACGTAACGGTAGTTTTTGTTTCCATGAAACGCCTTGATATTATCCGAGGAACCTGTCCATAATGAATCGAAAACGACGACTTCATGGCCTTGAGATAGGAGTAGATTGACCAAATGACGACCCAAGAAGCCAGCTCCCTTGGATTACAGTCAGCGCCGTCACATTTGATTCTAACCATGACTCAGTTTTGACCTACACCGGTGACTAGGACGACCATTTTTGGCAGTGTTTGGAAGATTGATATGTATTGCAGGGCAGAGAAAGTGATAGAGGATGTTTGAGCCAGGAAGAGTATGCAATATTAACCCCTCTCAATTCGTGACCGTTGAGTTTAGCTGGCATTCCAGTCCCTATTTATTAGCCTCTCATCTCCAACTCAGCCTTATTATTATCCGCCCATCTTCCCGTCATTTGGCGCCGACAACAACGAAAAACGCCCATGTACAGATTAGGCGTAGCTGGACGATCTGTGTGACGTCTGTGACCATTTTTGATCGAATAGGGTTCGGGGCGATGAATGGCGTACATGCTCAAGCTCGCGCGACACAGCTTCAGCTCCGCAGTGAGTGAGATGCTGCATTTCCTATAAAGGGGTCGATCGTCGGGCAAGAGCTGCGTCAGAAGAAGCATTTTCTCAGCTGAACAGTGGGCTTAGTGTCTTGAGAACCCTTGTCTTACCGGTACTGGCGGCATGCGAGAAACCAATCCAATCCCCTTTGGTTTGGTTCTGCCAGGTCGATCGAAAAAAGGGTCTAGAGTGCTCAGTGGGCTTTGTCGTGATGGGGGCTAACTAAGTCAAGTACAACCAATCAAGCGAGTATTTTGTCTCACTTGACATTTCCTTGGGTTTTTTAAAAAAAAACTTGTGATTCGTCTTGAGTGAATCTACGATTCGATAATGTTGTGTGTTGCCGCTGAAGAGAACTCGAGGGTCTGGCCTGCTACCAAGAATGATAAATAGTGATTTTCTTTCTTTTTTGTTTCACAAGGAGGAGGCTTGCTTGTGGAAAGTCTTTGTGCTATGTGTTTTAGGTATGAACTTGACAAAATCTGTTTGTAGATACATCCCCCAGAGAATACTCTTTGTTTCGGTGTATGATATACCATAATATCCCTTCAAAGAGGCAGGGGAGCGAATGCAGTGAATTGCCGGCTTTCTGCTGCTGGGGAACAGTGCCATTGCGCGTCCCTATGATGATCTGACCCTGCCCGAGATCTAATCATACCTGACAGTTGGAGGGGAAAATTATCAAAGTAATAAGCCCTTTTTAATCTGAATCATGCTCAAGATCTGGCCCATTCACTCCATCTCATCATTTCTTCTTGGCGCAGCTGAGGGCTCAGGCCGTTGACATTGGCAGTATTCGTATCGCAAAAGGACAAAAACTATTGGATTGCAAAGTCGGCTCGTGGGAAGAAGTCGGTAGAGTTTGTTCGGCCCGTTGCGTGAATCGAAGCTTTGAATACAACGTCTACAGCTGGAAAGGGGGAGAGACCTGGTAACTCTTCAACTAAAAGGTCATAGTCTTGCTCAGAAAAGGATGATGTGAGTATGATCCCGTCGACAGAAAACATATTCGTTGTGCCAGACTGAGAAGTGCTTGGTATTTGATCTTGGTGAGATTCAAAGTGTAGTCTTTTCGTTCCGATAGCCCCCGCGGCTTGGGCGCACAATGTTGATGGAATTCGCACAAGTTGCTGAATCTGAGTGTGACAGACGCAGTCTGGAACAAGTTGTTGATAAAGAGAATGCCGATTCACGTGTTGCTGCTTCAGCTGGGCGGTGCAAAGCATTCACTGGCGGGTTTGCGGTTCGGATCTATACCAGTTCTTCAAGGTTGCCTCAATAACTTCGCTTCATGCTCCGTCCAACGCGTCTTCTTTTCCTTCTTCTTCTTCTTCTTCTTCTTCTTCTTCTTCTTCTTCTTCATCTTATCCGTCTTCTCGAGAGAGAGAATCATGTACGGAGTATGAATTCGGAACTTGGCATCTGCCGCTGGATATGTTGAAGGGAAAGGGGGAATGGGAATAAAGGGTCGGTGTGACGTGTCACGAAACAGAGGAAGAGAACAGTGTGTATGCGGTAGGAAAATGTTAGGTGTGGGTAATATAAATTCACTGACGGGTTGGTGTTCAAAAAGCCTAGAAAAAAAAAGAAAGTAGTGTTTTGACCGGGCATTGATGCAACAGAGACCAGGCGCTTGTTGATCTCTGATTGGCTACGGAGGTGATTCCGTGTCAAAAGTCCATTATCGATCTCTTACTGTTTATTTACTATATGTAACTACACATACACATCACCCATGCTTGCCCAATACTCCCCACGCGACCCCCAGCCTGGTCCAGCCCCTCCCCTCCCCTCCCCCAACAACAACAACCGGGCCAAACATCAACTGTTCCCCCATCGGCCACGATCGTCATCCCTAGCCAAAGACATGGCCAGAAAACCCCAGAAAGCAGTTAACCTCGACTCTCTGCAGCCAAGACAAGGACAGACCGTTGAGATTATCGACCCGAGGTTCATCACAATCAAGCATCAACGTGGACAGACGTGTCAGACGACGACGAACTGATCAGGGATCATCTCCATTTCGTGCACGAGTACCATTAGGCCACCGCCCCTTTCACACAAGGACCATTTCTTACATGACCTGCAGAATGGCGGCACTGGGTTCTCGTTCCCAGCTGCTTGTCAATACCATCTTGGCCCAAGCATGCGCAAGTCGTCGCATCTCGCTCAAGCGATGAACATGGCTTACGAGCTAAACATGTTTGAAAACACCCGACAAGTTGAAGACTACGGACGAGCGAACTCCAGAACGCGTACAGTCTGGTCGTCTGGTGTCTGTATTTCTTAACTTGGTTCGATTTCCTTCCCTTTATCCCCTAAACACCCTGCTTCTCACTGACACGTTTCTATCACAGCCCTCAATCGTATCAGCAAACGTAAACATTTAATGACCAAAACGGTTTCTCTCTGTACTCTTTCAGCCCCGGACCAGCCAGCATGGTTTGTAGCACGGCGACGTCCATGCACAATACCCCCATGAGCAGTGTCCCATGCACCATGGCCATCTGTTCAAATCAAAGTGCGAGTCTATCGGCATTCTTCACTCCATATCGACGCACTGTTTTGAAAGACGCACCTCTGATGAAGAAGGGGGATAACAACTTCCTGGGTCATCGTTACTTGGCCAGATTGAATGAATGGTACAGAAACCCTACCGACGCTCCTCAAGGCTACCTAGATTGTCTATACCTTTACAGCTAAACTTTCAGTGAGTTATTAAACCCCCCGCTTCCAGGCATTTGCCATGATGTCATGATATCGGGGACTGGCTGTATCAAGACAGGCAAAATCGAGCCTCGAAATCATCAATGCGGGCTTTACCATCTCCGCCACGGTTACGAGTGTGCAGACGTTTACCTGCCCGTGCACCTGTCTTTCACGTGGTGCAGGCAAGGGGCCCCGCGAATATAAATATGCTGTATAACCAGATGGTATAGGTCGAGAAGGCGAGAGGAGAGCGGCACAGCTTCTGCTCATTGTATTTCAAGTCGGAGTTTCCGTTCCATTAGTGGAGGGCTCGTCGTCAAGGTCGATCCATCAAGACGCCAACCGTAATAGCTCAATAACCTACCTCGACCACACGGCTGATATCACTATCGATGATGCTCAGATCGACCTCGACGACGAACCCTCTACTATTCCTTACTATCCCCTCGATCGATCTGAGCATCTCACGGAGCATCCTGACAGTCATCTGTTGATCAAGCTGGTGCAGGACTACGGCGTAGCAGATTCAACGGCTGTTTGACATGCAACGGTGCGCGGCAACAAGAATGCGGAATTGGTTGTGGTAATAATGGTTGCATGTTGAACGTTCTATACCAGAAAGTATCTCGGCTCACAAAATTCCTCCCAGCAGCAGAGTCACATGATGACAGCTCGACGTTTTCTATACATGTTGAAATAACCTCGAATAAAAACGCCCCTTTTTTCTTCCCACATCCTTCAAGTAGATGATGCTCGCGCGCGCGTCAACGCATAAAACCAAAAATAGACACCTTCTTCTTCTTTCACCACCCACGCTCAGCAAGTCTATCCTCAGTCTTCATGCCACCGCAGTTGATGCCAACCATGGCCTCGCCCAGGTTCTCAGACGCCTCGGCGAGGACCTTGGGGTCGCGGAAGTGAGTGGTGGCGCGGACAATGGCCTTGGCGCGCTTGGCAGGGTCGCCGGACTTGAAGATGCCGGAGCCGACAAACACGCCGTCGCAGCCGAGCTGCATCATGAGCGCGGCGTCGGCGGGCGTGGCGACGCCGCCGGCGGCAAAGTTGACGACGGGGAGGCGCCCCAGCTCAGCCGTCTGCCTCAGCAGCTCGGCGTCGACCTCGTGCCTGCGGGCGAGCTCGCGGATGCGCGCCATGCCACCCTCGGCCAGCGCGGCCTTGGCCTCGGCAATGTCCCGGTTCACCTGCTTCATGTGGCGTACGGCCTCGACGACGTCACCCGTGCCCGCCTCGCCCTTTGTCCGGATCATGGCCGCGCCCTCGGCGATCCTCCGCAGGGCCTCGCCCAGGTTCCTGCACCCGCAGACAAAGGGCACGCCGAAGGGGGACTTTTCCACGTGGCTCTCGTCGTCGGCGGGGGTCAGCACCTCGGACTCGTCAATGTAGTCTACGCCCAGGGCCTCGAGGACCTGGCACTCGACGAAGTGGCCGATGCGCGCCTTGGCCATGACGGGGATGGTCACCGCCGCCTGTATCTCCTTGATGACGGCCGGGTCCGACATGCGGGCCACGCCGCCGTCCTTGCGGATGTCGGCCGGCACGCGCTCGAGGGCCATGACGGCGCAGGCGCCCGCGTCCTCGGCGATGCGGGCTTCCGCAGCCGTCGTCACGTCCATGATTACGCCTCCCTTGAGCATCTGCGCCAGGCCTGCCTTGAGGGCGAACGAGGTCTTGTTCTGGCCGTTGGACGTCGTGGTGGTGGAGGAGGCGACGGCCTCGGTCGAAGCGGGGGCGTCGTTGGCCATTGTTGTAGTTGTGATTAGGTGTGTGTAAAATTAGGGAGTCGTCGACGTCAAAGCAAAGGATAAGAAAAAGGTCAAGATGATTTAAAGACCGTTTGTCGTGCTTGGCGGGACAGGATGATTCACTCGATGGAGAGAAGAAGAGGGGAAGAAAGTTGGGGAAATGAAAAAGGTTTTATGTATTTTTTTTCCTTCTACTTCTATTCCTTCTGCCACATGGAGAAGCGGCGTGTCTACTAGTCATTGTCGAGAGAGAAAAAGCCTATTGAATGGGGTTCTATTACACTTGGTTGCGACAACGGAGGCCAAAGTCATGGAGAAGAAAAAAAGTTGCTTCCCGAATCAAGTGACTCCGAAGCAAGACGCCCCGCCCGCATCATGCAGGAGAGAACCGGACGCGGGGTTCCTGCGTCGTTCATGCAGGCCATGCAGGCCATGCAGGCCGGGCGGGAGGGGTCACGGCTTGTGTCGGGACAGCAATTGATGACTGTTTCATTACCGGTTTTTCTTCTTCTTCTTTTTTTTTTTTTTTTTTTGAAGTAGTAGAGTGTGTTATTGAGTGACCAAAGGTATTTAAAATATTATCAGAAGATAATGTAGCCCATCTTGACATGACCATATGTAAATGCCGCAAAAAAAAAAAAAAAAAAAAAAAAAGGGAATATGTTGAACCCCTCCGACGACTCGGTGACAGTCTCGTAGATCACCAAGTGCCTCCACCGCGGGGTAAGTTTTGTAGCACTAGCCTGATAACTGTCGGCTTCTTATCCTTCTCTTGTGAGCCATCCACTCCGCCTTCGGCTTTATCCGGTCTGTTCATTCTGCGCCCTCTCGATACACACTGTTCATCAATTGGAAAACGAAAAGAAGCCGTCAAACATATTTCGGTTCATAAACAGCGGGTTGAATGTCCAGTCTTTTCTGTCTACAGGGTAGGATGGAGGGGTCCTTTTATCGCGCGTTGCCCTCATTACCGAACTCACGGAGCCTTTTCGACAAAAGGCTCCGCTGCAACATGCACTGCACTGGACCCCGCCGCTCCGTTGGGGTTTGACTCGGTGAAGCACACGGAGTCGGCGGTTGATGCATGTAAGCTGCAGGACGTTTTTCCATTTTTTATCCTTTTTATTTTTCATCATTTTTCTATATTATAATTTGTTAATCTTGTTTTAGCATCTCCTATAAAGAAAGAGAACGTTCTAATAACGAAGCCATGGCATTGGATAATTGAATTTGTAACGCCCCGGCCAACTATCGTAGAAATATGCACTCGGTACTCCATAAAACGTGCGTATGATTCCCTGACTCCGATGTCGCCACAACCCCCGTTGGGGAAATTTTTGTAAAAACCAAAACAAAGTAGTTGAAGTCGACTCTATATTTCAGGGACAAAAAAAGAATCTCATATAGTAACATTTTTAAACGACGACTCATAATTCTTTTACCCAAAACTTCGAATCCCCCTCCTTTTCTCCCTCGCCATCTCGCATTTTCAACAAACACCGGGAGCACATGAATATCCAACGCTGACATAAAATGATAAACATAACCGTCGGCGTCCTCTCCCTGCAGGGCGGCTTCCTCGAACACCTCACGCTCCTCAGGCGCGCAGCCTCGCACCTCAACGCCTCAGACCCCGACTTCAAGACGACGGCGTTCGACTTGATCGAGGTGCGCACGCCCGAGGAGCTGTCGCGGTGCCACGGGCTCATCATTCCCGGCGGGGAGAGCACCACCATGGCGCTTGTAGCCGCGCAGTCTGGGCTTCTCGAGCCGCTTCGAGATTTTGTAAAGTGAGTAAATACCCCTCACCTTTCACCGAAGTTTTCCTGAACAGGGATGTTTGTTTAAAAATGAGAGGGATATTTGCTTAAAGATGGGAGGGGGAAAAAAGAGAGAGAGAAAGCTAACACTGAAAAAGAGTACAGAAGAAACCTACGTGGGGTACTTGCGCAGGACTCATCCTCCTCTCCGAGCAAGCCAACGCCACCAAGCAGGGCGGACAGGAGCTTATCGGCGGCCTGGGCGTCCGCGTGCACAGAAACCACTTTGGACGCCAGATAGAGTCCTTCGAGGCAAACCTGTCCCTCCCCTTCCTCTCTTCTTCTAACGCTTCGCCCGATGAGGACGCTCCCTCGCCTTTTAGCGGCGTCTTCATCAGGGCGCCCGTCGTCGAAGAGGTCCTGAGCCAGCATGTCGAGGTGCTCGCCAAGCTGCCCGGCAGGCTGGACAGGATGAAAAAGGGCGTTTCCGTCGCCGAGACAAAGGATGGTTCTGGAGACATCATCGCCGTCCGGCAGGGCAACATTCTGGGCATGAGCTTCCATCCCGAGCTGACACTAGATGAGAGGATTCATGTTTGGTGGTTGCGGGAGCTGGTCAAGATGAGTTCATGAGATTTTTATCATAATAATCATAAGAATAGACGCTTTGTTTTTTTTTTTTTAGATAACATTAGACACCCCAGCGAGTACAAGTTGAGAATCATTATTGCCTTTTCATCCTCCTCATCACTCCCCCTTCATCGCTCTGTCGTAGTCTGGCGGTCGCCGCCGCGGTAGGAGGAGGATTCAGCTCGGTTCTCACGCGTAGGTCCTCCCTCTGCCCCATACTCTTGGAGCAGCAGTATCATGGTGAGGTTCCTCCTGTGTCTGGCAACCGCCATAGCTGACTGCCCGTCTCGGTTCACCGCGTTTGGGTCGACGCCCTCCTCCAACAGCGACCTCACCAGGTCAACCTCGCCCCTCGCGACGAGCCACAGCAAGAGATCCTCCTTCTTGCTCTTGTCGCCTGGTGACGCCCCATGGCGCAGCAGACTCGCCACGACCTTGGTGTTTTTCTTCTCCATGGCGTGTCGCAGCACCGGAATCCCGATGAACATGTCCTTACTGTCCGCGTCGGCGCCGTGCGCTAGCAGAAGGTTGACCAGCTCCTCCCTGTCCTGCTCCGACAGGTTGTTATCCTTGACGACCAAGACGAGGGCCGGCTGGCCGGTGACGTCGCTGCATTTGACGCTTGCGCCGGCACCTATGAGCTCCCTGGCCCAGTCCACCTTGCGCCTCGATATCGCGTCGGCCAGCGCGGTTACTCCCGTGATGGTTTGGGAGTTTGGGTTAGCCCCCCTGTCCAGCAGAAGCGTCTGCATCTTCGGGTGCTCTCCAGCAAGTAGCAAGATCGGGGTTCCGTCGAGGCTCGTCGCGTTCACGTTTGCTCCGTGATCCAGCAGGACCTTGGCCATGTCGAGGTTTTCCTTGCGCACCGCGTGCACGATTGCCGGCGTTCCATCGATGCTCTTCGCGTTCACGTTTGCTCCGTGATCCAGCAGGAACTTGACCCCTTGGACGCTCCCAGACGTGACCACGTCCAAAAAGTACGGATGCCCCGTGATGCTCTTCTGGTTGACCTGGGCGCCCCTGTCGAGGAACATGCTGGCCATGTCGCCGTTACCCGCCATGGCAGCGACGAACAGCATGGGCAGCTTGCCCTTGTCGTCAGCGCCGTGGCTCAGAAGCAGCTTTGCCGCCTCGACCTGGTTCGCCGCAATGGCTCGGTGCAGCGGGGTGAGGCCATCGGCGTCGCGACCGTTGATGGGTGCTCCTTGTTTCAGCAGAGCCTCGATCTGGGGTACGTTGCCAGCCGCCGAAGCGTGGCACAGAGCTGTTGCCAGCGGCGAAGGGCTCGGAAGAATGTGGGACGTCATGGCCTTGAGTGAGTTTGTGAGGGAGGAGAAGCTCCATGCAGATGCAGATGCAGATGCAGAGCTTGAGGATACTTCCGCTTGGGCTGGCGGGGGTGAGGACGTTGCATCATCGTAGGAGGGTGGCAGATCGCCCGGTGTAGGATCAGAGTCTCTAGGAGACGATTCACGAAGAGCGTTGTCTACCTCGATTTTGAGTGCTAGGTATTCCTTGGATTCGAGCTTCTGATCTTGCAGCTCCAGGGATTCTCTGAGCCATTGGTCAGCAATGACGTTCCGCGCTGGTGGGCTTCAGATACTCACTCATTCACCACCGCAATCAAAAAGGTAAACATGTCACGGAAGCTCTCCAGAAGATGACCAAAACTGGCATATTCAGGGCTGTTAAGCACAGCGACACCTTGATCTCCGGAAAGCCCATTCAGGCGCTTGGATGCAACCGCGTTGACACGTTCGTAAGACGCCAAATGCTCCTGGAGCGTCCTCCACGTCTGTCGTGATAAGACTTGCGATTGCTGGATGGAGGATTCTAAATCACAAAGTAGAGACGCCACCGAGTCTAACAAGGCGATGCGTTTGGAGAATGCCTGGCCTTGGGGACTATCGACGTCACACTGCTCAGCTGCAAGCTGTCTAAACTCGTGAGAAGCAGCTGCAGTCTTGTTGCGATTCTGGAGGGCAGCGGATGTCAGCGCTGCTGTAGATTGCTCGGACATGGTGTATCGATGTTGTATGTCAAGAGATATTGTTGTTCTTGTTGTTGTTGTTGACAAGGAATAATACTCTGTCTTAATGACGGCAATTGCAACATGCTTTATCAGTTGATGTTATCAGTTCATGGTTGCGGCGCAGCACCCGAAGCTGTCGTCGTTTTAGGGCCTAGACTCTGGACTCGGCCCCCCAATTGGAGGGCAATTAGAGGGGATCTACCGGCCAAAGACGCAAGCCGTTACGAGTCCAGCCCCTCCTTCCCCGTAAGGGACTCGCTGCCCTACACGTAACTCCTCGCTAGCGGCCTTTTTTACTCGCCAAAGTGGGAGCAACCCCCCCCAGCTGGAAGCTTCCGATCATCATCATCCCTGTAGAAAACTTGCAAGGCAACCCGAGACGAGAAACAAGGTCTTTATTTCCTTGCAGGTGCGTTGACGGAAAATATACGTCGCACCAACACAAAAAAAACAAACGCCAGTGTCTGCGATGCCCGCTTTATTTCTCCGAATCGTCGAATAAAAGAGAGATGCAAAGGCGCGCGCCAAGGTCGGGCGCAGACTTCTGTGTCTTTCTAAAATGGACTTTGCATGTACTGCCAGCTTTGTCGTGCGGAGGTTTTGATGCAGAGTTTCCAAGGCAGACTGGGCGTCTAGACTCTCTCTCGATACCATGTTCATCATCTTGGTGAATGATGGGAAATGTAGAACATGATAAGAACATGGTTTTTCATCGTGTGATTGTTCGATCGCGTCATCTACATCTACCATACATGATATTTTAGAAAGGAAACCATGACTCCCATCATCTCGAGATTGAAGACGACTCAGTCTCACTCAAGGCTAAGGATCTACAAAGCGATCCGTAGATCGTCGCTGGAATCTGAAAAAGACCATTCCTCTTACAACCAATGTCGAGGCCACGCCGCAGTTGCGGTTGACCATGATCCGATGCAACCCCAAACGAGGTTCCTATCTACGGCTATGGCACGTTTCTGGATCAGATCAGCTCCTATTCTCGAGATATACATTCATCCACCACTAGAACCATCTCGTAACCTGTAATGGCCCCTTATAGGGTGTGTTTGAAGAGAAGACTCTTGTCGCCCATCTTCATAAGCTCACCCTCACTGTACCTCACCCGCACCTCATGCTCCTCAACCTTGTCGACGGCGTTGATGAATACCTTCAAATGGGACTAACGATGGGCCCCCTCTGGATCGAGAAATGTCCAGCAGAGGGCGGTGTGAGAATCAGTTGCCGCAAGAGACCTTGGGCCATGGACCCTGCTGGGAACCGTCGGGATTCCGTGGGTGATCTCATCCTCAATGACGAGGATCCGAATGTCTATCTGCAGAGTCCGAGCCACGGAACCGATGATTCAAGGGTGTTATCACTGGGCGGCTTCTAGAGCCAGAGGTTCGATTGAGGTGGGATTCCAGGTCCAGCAACTGTCGCATGTTCTGCGATGACATGCTGGCCTACATGGAGGTCAAACCGGGCTTGACGGCGGAGAGCGCGCAGCGAGTCCGGACCGAAGTCACCTTGTCGGAGCCACGGAGGGACTTTGTCGACAGACATTTCTGTCCTCAACCGCCTTTTCATCGAGTCGCCAACACAAAGTTTCGTCAAGACGGACTCTTGCTCCCGTTTGGAGCACCGCGCCATGACTTTGTCGTACCTAACCCGTGAGTAGTAACTATATCTGTATATCATTTAGTGTAGCTGACTGACCAAAATAGTACCTTTTTCCAGGCTGGTGATGCATGGCCATGTGGCAGGGTGATGACCCCCTGGATGGATGGTACTTCGAGGACGTCGCCAAGACGTCAACCCGGCCTGCGACTTCTGACATTTACGGCAACCTCTATTCCCATGTCCGCGGAATGCTCGAGTCTTTTCTAGACCGACTGTTTACTCTGGAGTGCAAGTTTGAGATTCTGCACGTCGACCCTCAGCAGCTCCAAGATGCCGTCGGCTCGAGATCTTTCGACCGTATTGAGGTAAGTCCAATTAATGAGCGCCCATGTTGCATTTCAAGCACATTGTATTCACAGAGGATAAACTCACACTCTTAATTTAGGTTTCCAACATGGCGGATTCTGCTGACCTCGGAATCAACCGCACCGTGAAGCTCATGACCCCTTTACTCCATGACCCAGCCGAAAACCCGCACGCGACGCTCATCACCCTGTTCACAAGCGCAGTCAGCCAAATCATGCTCGAAGAGGACAAGACGCGCGACGACCCGCCAATGGCAGCCCTATGGAGCGTCTGATGCAGTATCGTTTCCCGAGGGTGTTTCCCTCTTCCCCGTACGATCCGTTCATCATCCAGATGCACCAAGCTTGCCAGCTGCTCATACCTGGCATACAATGACGAGATGTTTGAGAGGTAAATAAAGATCCCCTGCCAAGGTTGAGAGTAGACTAACTGAGTAATAATAGGTACTAAAAGATGGTCAGGCTCATTGAATGCACAAAAGACGACATGATGCCCAAGGAGAATCATACCATCATTCACCCTTGGCCATGCCGGCTGAAGCTCCGGCCTGGACAACCCGGCGTGCAAGAGGAGTTTGACCGCTCCCTGGCTGGCAGCCACACGGGAAAGCAGCGCTACATGGAGTGGTGCAAGATTTCTGCTTCTTCCAATGGTGGAGAGATTGGCGAGGACATGCTCGAAGTCGACCAACTTGGATGACAGACGGTTACATGACGAACTGTGAATGTTGGTGAGAAGGATGTTGTCGGCTGATGAAGGCAGATGTTCAATTTTTTATTCTGCATTAGTAGTGTTTTTAGTTAGAGGTTATCTTGGTTATCTTGACGGGGCACATCTTGATTAGACAGATTCTGATAATGTCTATAATTCGACACATTCAGCCATATCACATTCAGTTCTTGCTCCCAAATGGTAGTGTTTAAACCGCCATCTACGTTTCTCGTAATACCGTTTTCTACTGACTTGCAGCAATATCTCTCATCCGAATAAACCGTGGATATAGTTGCGTAAATAAGTTTATTATCTGGCAAGTATTCCAAATCCTGTGTAGTTTATGCCCGGCGGGTCCAGTCAGTCGGCTATATGACACTAAAATGCAGATCTAAGATGCGTAAAATCCCCGAAACCCGTCTTTGTACTTTGTGCTAGATATGGCTCTGGGATGGACTACCAACATCCTCTTGCCCTATCAGTATTGATATCTGTATTGACCGAGTCTGTAAAAAGCAAAGCCGCTGTTCAGAATAGTAATAGAACAATCCTAACGACCCCTGTTGTCCCCGGCCTGACTCACTCGGCAGCTTCTAGACGACGACCCTTGATCCCCTTTCCGATCCCCTCCCCCCACCAGCTACACGCTAAGCCTTGCCAGCCGCCGGGTCATCGGTATGCAAATTAAGATCCGAATCCCGTGAAGAACATCGGAGTGAGAAGAGACCTCTCTAGCACGTCATGATGAATGGGTCATGCAATTAGATTCCCCTTTCCATTAACTTTCTATTGATAGGAGATGTAGACCGTGCTCCATTCAAAAGAGACTCCATATAAGGGTTGAGCCATCTAACCCACGGCACAGCAACAAATATATAAACCCATGACCGTCCCCAACCTAACATGAACCTCTAGAAATCATCTTGGATAGACAAGATAAGAACAAAAGACAAAAAACCCAGAGCTGCTGAAACAAGTCATGCGGTTGTTCTTGTTCATATCCCTTGCAGCCTTGCACGGCTCGCTGGCCACGCAAACCGACACGTGGAATTCCACAGCCTCCCTGACGGACGCCCAAATCTCGTCGGGAAACCTCTCGGAAGCAGTAGCCAACAGCATCAACACGGCGCTGCGCTTCGAGCAGACAAACTGGGCCACGGGCTCCGTCTTCGAGGACCCCTTTTACACCGACCTCCCCTCCAACGCATCCTCCGCGCCCGCCGGCTCCGTCCTCAAGGTCGAGGCCTACACCAGCACGAGCCTGTACACCATCGCGCCGACGCTCGCCCTCTCGCGGATAATCTACCAGTCGAGGAGGCTCGACGGCTCGCCCGTGCCCGTCTCGGCGTTTGTCCTGTGGCCCTACCACGCCAAGGACGGCGCCGAGGCTGCTCCGCTCGTGAGCTGGGCTCATGGGACCACGGGCATCTTTGCGGAATGCGGTCCGTCGCACGTGAGGAACCTGATCTATCAGTTCGCAGGACCTTATGAGCTGGCACTGGCCGGCTACGCCGTCGTCGCCACCGACTATGCTGGTCTCGGCGTGCCGTACGACGCAGAGGGGAAGCCCATCGTTCACCAATTTGCAGCTTCGCCGGCGGCGGGCAACGACGCTCTGTACGCCGCGCAGGCGGCCCACGCTGCTTTCCCGGACAAGACGACGCAGGAGTTCGTCGTCATGGGCCACTCGCAGGGCGGCGGCGCGACTTGGGCCGCGGCCCAGACGCAGCTAGAGGCCAGGGTTCCCGGATACCTGGGCGCCATCCCCATATCGCCCGTCACCAGCGTTATTGGTTTGTTCAAGGACTCGGGCACCAGCCTCGGGCTCTTTCAGGCGTGGAAGAGCCTACTCTATGCGTTCCCCGAGCTGAAAATCTCAGAGATGCTCACACCGCGGGGTCACCAGCTGGCCAAGCTCACCGAGGAGCTTCAGACCTGCAACGCCGCGCTCAGGACCCTCGTCTACGGCGCCATCTCCCTCGCACCCGCCGAGCCCCTCACCGTCGACGCCTGGTTCGACTCGCACTGGGCTGACGAATGGGACGAGAGGACCATCGCGGGAGGTAAAGATTTCGCGGGGCCGATGCTCATCCTCCAAGGCGGCGGCGATGCCGCTACGAAAGAGCTCCGAACGACCAATGCCGTGGACCTGACGTGCGAGAGATTCCCTGACAAGGAGATCACGTATGTCGTCGCCCAGGGTGTCACCCACATCCCCACCATGTACGCCACGCAGCAATTCTGGCTGGAGTGGTTAGATAGGCGATTCAAGGACACCAAGGAGGACCGTAGCGCTGGCAAGTGTACCAAGAAGACGATTGGTACCAAGACTCCAATGCCTTTCGAGCAATACCAGCCAGAGACAAACTGGTTCATGTCTCTCGCTTTGAACTCATACCAGCTATGATCTTAACCCGAGTCGGTGTCAACATTGTTAAATTCATAGGCCCTTACCCACTTGTTTTGAATAAATTCGATTGTTGCAAGGTGATTCTTCGCTAAATCCTTTTGATGCCTTGAAGCATGTAAACACTCATACATATTCCCGTAGCCGATTATTCGATCCTCGCTCAACGCCTCAAAGCTGCCCAAACATAAAGGGCTCGGAAACCTGACCCTGATCAAAAAACTTGTCAAAGCTGTTGAAAGCATCAACCGTCAACGCCCAATCCATAAACTCGCTGTCGTCCTGCTGGCTCGGGTCCAGCCAGCTCAAATCGTCATCCATCATCGGCACAACTCCCTCGCCGACATGGACACGAGATGTGCCCTCCTCCAATTTCGTCTTCTTCTCCTCGCTCTGAGTATTGGTGGTCGCGCCAAACCGAATCCTGTCACTGAGAATATCCGCCTTGCCCATCAAGTCACGGGCTATGCTGGCCGCAGAGGCTGCAACGGCAAAATTCTCACCAAACTTGTCAAAAATATCCACAGCCTTGTCGAACGCCTTGCGAGCATGGGGTACAGCCGGGTGAACGGGATATGCAAGAATAAATCCAACGATTGTAACCGCCGCGTTCCACTGCCACAGGAAGTACTCAGACCACCCGCTTAGAACGTTGGCCTCGGTAATGGCCTGGTGCATGATGAAGGTGTGAGCGATTGCATGATTTATGCACGTCGACGCATGTCTCTCCGCAATTGGTGTGTATGTGCCAGAGCTAGAGGCAAAGGTCACGAACGGGCGGTGGAGGTTAATGCACATGCTATGGTACATCAGTTCCAAGCAGACCCTCTGATGCTGAAGCCAGGTGGGAGTAAGAGGGTCGAGGTCGAGCGGTGAACGGTCGGTGGCATACGGCTCACCACCGTTGCGGCGCGGAGTTTTCATCCCCGGAGGAACCTGATCCAGCCAAGTCCTCAGGGCAGGCATCTTGGTGGCCACCAGCTCGGCACAACATTCGAGACCTTGAGGATCCTTGTAGAGGTTCTTGATGCCGCTGTGGGTGATGATCTCACTAGCCTTGCCGTACATCGACCTGTAGATGCCCAGGGTAGTATAGATGAGCTTCTGCTGCTCAACAGTATATGTTAGCCACGTAACGCCAGCATAAGATCCCAACGTAGCTCCGTTAAGGGAGGCAGCCTCAACATCATCCGCGGGCATCGTCACAGTTGCCTGGGAAATGTCGAGCGAGATGGGGCGGCCGAGCTTCATCGATGACTTGATCTCAATCGTGCTCAGGCACCACCATATCCTCTTGCGCAGCTCACGCTCGGATTGGGGCATGTCGGTCGGCGGCTCGAGGTGCAGTCCCACAATCTGTGCGCTGCGAATCGTCGTGGCCATGGCGATGTGCGTCATGTTCTGGAAGGACGCGCAGCAGAGATAGACAATGGAAAAGATCTGGCACTGGACGGTAGTGATGGATGGGCTTTCGAGTTCGGAACTCAGGAGCGATTGGCAGCGTCGGTAGTACCACCTCCCAGCTATCGTGGCATCGTCATAGCCCCCTCCGATGGGGTTGGGTTCATTCCCCTTGATGAACGTGTAGCCGTACTGAACGCACAAGGCAATGACAATGTCGACCAACGCCGAGTGTCTGCGGTAAGCTTTCCCAGGCTCCCACAGAGCATTGTAGTGTCTTCTGAACTCGACCTCATCAACGATGGGCATAACGCAGTGGTAGCTCTCCCAGAACAAGCCGAGGAAGTATTCCTCCTGCAGTCGGCTCATCGAAGGACCTTGAGGTGCACTGCTAACGGAGACTGCAGCCGGTACTTCTGCATCCGCACCCTCGGTCATGCTATCCAGCGCCCTGCTGGCGCCTCTGGGCACAAGGCTGCGATCCTCGCATGTTTTGTGCAGCGACTTTCCGAGATATCGCCCAATACGGGAGATGAAGAAATATGTCGAAGCAGGCCCCCAATAAGAGGCTTGATCAGAGCGGGCAGTGGCGACGTAGATGCCCTCCCACTGATCCCTCCTTGGCGCCTTGGAGTCGTAGCCTTCATTCACCGCCGAAGAGTCCAGGGGAGAGCCCCCATGTGATGATGTTGATTTCTTAGCTTGGTTCTTCATAGACAGCGGCGGTGATGCTGAAGACGGAGGAGAGGGTGCGCCAGTAAACGACGGCAACCCTCTTGATTTGTATGTATTAAGCTCTGATTCCAGTTCCCGGATCTTTGCCTTTAGCTTATCAATCTCCCTAAAGGCAAGTCTTGTAAGTCATGTTTCATAAAAGCTTGGGCGAGTACTCACTTCATGGCCTGTGGCAACGTCCTGGGCTCATCAGTGCCTTTGTGCGTACACTCCACATCCCTAGCTCTACACGCCCTACACGGCCTGCCATTATCACACTTGATTCTCCTCGCGCGACACCAGTCGCATGCTCTCGATACCTGCTTCCTTGTGGGCCTTGACGGTAAAGTCAAGGTATTGGCAGCAGCAGGAATCGATGTGGGGTCCAGATTTGCAGGGACAGGACCAGCCCCAATGTTCAACCTGGCCGTGGCCATTGCCGTTCGCGATATATGTATAATATAATATGTATATCTAGATAAGAGTAGCCAAGTCTTTCTCGTACATCGACGTAAGACAACGCAGAAGGGATGTCGCTGGTTTGCGGTCAAAGAGTGGAATGACGGAATGACATGGGAGCTTCGGGCGAGATTATAAGTTGAACCGGAGTTTCGGAGGTTGTGGGGTAGACATAGGGGCGAGGAAGAATTCCGAAACTCCGGGTTTGGTTACTGCCTTATTACTGCATTCCAGCATCGATTTCACCCGCAATTCGTACATTTGGATTTGAAATGCACAAAGTCCGTGGAAGTAACAGGTTTTCTTCCCATTTCCCAACGTCGTCGAGTGGTGGAAATAAGGTGGCAACCTTTGGTGATGTGACAGAGTACTCCATTGGGCGACACAGCATGGCGGATTCCGCATTTGTTTCGAGCGCACAATGACGAGCTTTATCAGGAACATGTTTGGCGAGCATTAATAATAACATGTTGAAAATCTACAAATATTTTATAGCGCTATTCGTTTGTTGTCGCATCGCAATCCTCTATCGCCGCCGCGGTCCGATCCTGGCCAATATCCCTGTGCACCTTTGAAAAAGCCAATTGGCAATCGCGAGATGTTTATGTCTTATAGCTCTACCCAATATCCATTCCTCCTCCTCTTTATGCCTTGGGATCGTCAAGCCTCGAGACCAAGTTGGGGATGTCATCGATAGAGTTCTTGCCGAGAAGAATGTCATTGACTGCAGTGAACAGAGGGTAGGACGACTCCAAGCCCCGAGCCTTGAGAAAGCTATTGACCTCGTGAGCCGTCGACGTGCCCTGGAGCTTCTGACCATTGAGATCCTGCTCCTCGACATCTTGTACAGTCATGCCATTCTCAGCAGCCTTCTTTGCGCATTTAAAGTTTCGACCTCCGGAGCACGATGTGATTAAATCCGCGACACCAGCTGAAGATTCGGTAAACGTCGCGGTATGTACCGTCTCACCAAAAAATTCCTTGCCAAACTTGACCATTTCCATGAGACCAATGCGCATGATGGCTGCCTTGGCATTGTCACCCCAGCCACGGCCATCAACGAAGCCGGCCGCGAGCGCCACGATGTTCTTGAGAGCACCACCGAGAGATACGCCAGCGACATCAGAAACCATCTGGACGTGGAAGTATGGGCGGTGGAAAAGAAGGCGGAAGCAATCATGATCCAGAGGAGGGTACTCGGCAGGAACAGCAGTGAGTTTTGTCTTGGATGTGCGCCCACGGGCATCACGATGGTTGATCTCGGGAATGATGCCGTTGTTGTGGTTTGGGCTCGTGGATCGTGGAGTGGGGGCTCTGCTGTTGTCCATGGGAGGCGGGTCGTAAGCAATAGTAGTCTCTGACCACTTCTCTTTGGCGATTTCGCTCGCAATATTGGCACCACTCAAGGCACCACAGTAGATGCCGAGGCCATCGCCGATCCATTCGCTGAAGAGACTGATACCATCGTCTGATACGTTGACACCCTTGATACAGCTGATGCCGCGAGCAAAGGGCAGAATATGACCTGAGATTTGCTTGCAGACGTTCCCAATAAACTGATGAGGGAGGTTGAAGACGAGGATGGAGGAGCCATCAACAGCGTCTCGTAAAGAAGGGTTGGCTATGACATTGTCGGGAAGGGCGACACCGGGCAGGTACTTGACGTTTTCGTGATGTGTGTTGATGATGGATGTCAACTTCTGAGGCTGATGGCTGGCGGCAGCGTCGTAGATCTTCGAGTCCTCGGGAATGGTGACATCTTCCTCATAAACCCACATCTGGACCTCCTCCTCAAAGAGATCCTTGTGCGCTCGTGTGTTCTCTGCGACTATTTTGGCAATGGTTGAACCCCTAAGGATAAAGATTAGCAACACTGAGACATGGGCGAGCCTGCAAACGCTTACCAGTTGCCCGAACCCACAATCGTCACCTTGTGCTTCTTTTCGTGCCCGCCGAGAGTAGACATTGCACCGGCTGGGTTATTCAAGGCACTTGTCGTGTTGGTAAAAGAACGAGTAAATGGGATTCGTAGAATGTTGATGGAGCTGGGGTATCTCAAAGAAAAGGTTCGCAACATGTGTGAATAGGGTTCGGACTAAAGAATCACCTAGCTTTTGAGAGAGCTGGAGGGGTAGTTTATATGTGGCCGCACACGACAAGCCTACTGCATGCAAGACGTTGAGCCATCTTTATCCAAGTACTGTCGTCACCACAGCTCTAGAACCACTGGGAAATCTTGCCCGCATCCCACCGTTCCTGGCTTAGCCTGGCGGCAGAAAATTGCTGGGATGTCTGACCGCTTGCCGCAAATGGAACAGCCCACCAAAGATCGCCAGGGTATCTTGGCGGCTGTGCCGATTACTACGGGATGCTGCGCGAAGGCGACGGCCTCGTCCCTGGTCTTTCTCTTGGCCCGAGGGTTGTCACATGCAAATTACCAGCATACCGTCACATTTCTACAATTTTTTTTTGTTCCTGTTCCTGACCTGCAGGGATGGACGTATCACATGCCTGATCTATGGCGAGGATCGAGGCAATGATTTATTTTCGTCATTTCTCATATCGGATTGCATAACCCTCCGAGCCTCGATCCCGAGTTGGTAGATAGGTCACAATATCCATTTGGAGATATCTCAGCGAGGTAGCATGTGTTAAAGAACCGATCTCCCCTCCAAGGACTAGGCAACCCCCATCACTTTTGCACTCATGACACCTCATTCTCTGCATTCCTTCCTTGCCTACGAAAAGCTACGATGCTGCAATCACTCAAGATGTCTTATTATTCCTCGCAGTTTGTATAAAATGTATTGATCTAGCATATTTTCATCATCTAATTTTCTTTCTCGATACCCATTATTTACGTCTATGATTTCTCTTCCATCTTCAGTCGTACCTCCGAATCGGGCTCTACCGTTCGCTCACCATCGCCAAAGACATGCTTGAAAAATCCGTCGTACGAGAACCATACAAGGTTGAAAAAGAAGTTGAAACCGGCAGCAAACCAAGAAGGGTACCGTCCGGTCTCATCGGCCAAAAGCTTCCCAATCCTCATCAAGATGAGGAAAAGCGGCCCCCAAGCGAGACTAAAGATGAGACCACCATAAAACTGTCTCTTGGTGGTTGGGCTATAGGGTTGGAGGCTACCGAGATAATCCTGGTACTCCTGAGGCAGGTTGTGTTCGGCAGCTCCATCCGTCAAGAGTTTCAAATAGCGCTTGCTGGCTTGGAGGCGCTCTGGCTCTGGTCGTCGGTGACCAGTAGTCATTCTCTTCCACCACGGGTCCTTGCCTGGATCCTCGATGACATACGCTGCGAACAGTGTCCGCGCAAGGAAAGGTTTCGGTCGGTCTGCGGTCGAGCTGTCGCCGGTTGGAATAGGTACACAAGGAACTCGAATCTCCTTGTAACCTGAGCCACCACCCTCGGTGCGAAGAATGTTACGATAGTCTTCCTGTGTGACTTCGTAGACCACACCAATGAGACTCCCATCCCAATTTCCGGCTTCAAAAGGCAGCAAAGACGAAGGGTGGCCTAAATTCTCATACTCCTTCTTTTCCTTTTCCGAAGCCTCGGGGATCTTCCTGTAATCCACGTTGGCGAAGCAAGGTTCGCGGTAGGGGATACCAGGCAGGGTCAATGTGAGACGCAATGAGGGAGCTGTTACATTGACCTGTGACAGCGGGCGCACGCCTCGCATTCCCATGAAAGTCTCGGCGCACATGTTGGAGCCATATGCGAGGTATAGCATCGTCTGTGGCGGCTTGTCCTGCTGAGGACCGACGGGATCCTGGGCCAGACGCTCAGCTGTGGTCTCCGGTATCGATGAGAGTGGTGGGAATGGCTTCTGATTGTTTGTCTCCGGCTCGAGCAGCGTCCTGACGCCGTCGGTCTCCGACACCGCTATGCGAGCTTCCATTGTGTAAGGCGAGTCTGTGAAAGGGCGTAAAGGCTGAGATGCAATAGACAATGTGAGGATGGGAAAGACAATAGATTAATGACACCCCGAGACAGCGAAGACCAAAGGGTAAATACCTAGTCCGAGAATCATAGTTACGCTTGCTATTTTAGGCGAATTGGCTACGTGGAGTCCGCAGGCTGCGAGGGGCCGAAATCCGATCAACAATATCTCCGTAAAAAACAAGCGATGTCCCGTCTGATTTCCGCACATACGTACAACTTTTTGCGGCTTAATAATTGCGAGGGGCCGATCCTTGATCTCGCGAATCTCACTGACAAATTGGGATTCGTACCAAAGGGCGCGGGGTACGGCGCAATTCAAGGCCGCTTCGTCGCCTGCTCATAACTTGTAGGCTTGAAATTTTCAGGAACATGTAGCCCATGGACGCAATCGGTGTTTTGATGCTGTTTTAGTATCAAAGTCAATTCGGCTCATTTTTTCCCCTCTGAGATCATCGCCCCTTCTAGTGGCGCATCACATTTTACATGTAAAGGGCGAACTCTGCGTAAGATTGCTGATTATTCTTTGATTTGCATTTCACATTTCCAGGTTGCATCTTGATGCTCATGATAAGCCACAGTCCTGAGTCAGCCTTGAGCCCAACGATGGCCAGGGAGGGAGGAGGGACAACCTTGAGGCTGATGAGGATTGGGTCCGCAAACACTCCGCACATCCGCACTTGTCACAACCGCGCGGCGGAAATTGCAGCGCCAACCCCCGGCTCAACTTGTCGTTTTGACATCATTGTCGCCAGCCTACATTATTATTAGTATTAGGGGTAATATTTGAACAGTTTTAAAGGACAGCTGGCTTTTGCAACGAACTGGCCAGTTTACGAGGTAATACGGTGATAATGGACATAATGGTAAATCCGACGGACCTTTTTAGTCAAATCTACTTACATGCACTTTGTAATTAACATCAACAAGTAATTACTTGGTATTTATGATTATCTGATGATCTTAACCAGCATTATATATGTACTGACTCGAGCAGACGGAAGTTGTGAATGCCCTTATAAGTAGTAGTTTTATAGGGAACTTGCCAATGAACGCCCCATAATCAAATATACATAGTTTCACACTCTGATTACCATAGTAATAGAAGTACCAGCAAGTTCTATCTTTACAAAATGCTACATCACACGTATTATAACCCCAATACGTTACACGCGTTTACTGATAGGTCATAAGTCTCAGCCATGTAGCTCTTAACTGTGGGAATAGTGACGAGAAATATGCCTTCGGACCCTTAAAGGGATATGTTCTTCTTCGCCGTAATATTATCATATGGCTTGAGGCACGCCGGTCAAAATGTTTCACACTGCGCCTCTGTGTAATATTAGAGCCGGTGAATTGATGATCTCTTATCAAAAACCAATGAAGATTCTATCAGTAACAAGATTTTCTATTGATGGGGGGATACTCACCTTTGAGATGCAGTATACTCCACATGATGAGGGCCAAATTGAGCAGTCCTCGTAGTAAATGCACCGCTACCTTAGGCAGGAAGGTAGAGTATCTGGGTTCCTTCCTTCTCGAAGTTCTTGCCCCAAAGATGCAGCTGCATTCGCTTTGTCTGAATCTTGAGGGAAGGAGGTGGGAAATTTTCGATACGGCCCCGCCCGTGCCTTCCTCGCTTTCTTTTCATCTTCGAACGCAATCGCAAGCCAGAATTCTGCCTGTGGTGTTCAGTGCTCTCTCAATCACCTATCTTTCATCCATATAACTCGATAAACTCTGCCCACTCGGATCCTTTAAGCACAATTTCAATGTCAACATGCGCAAAGTCCCTCCGTGATACCAGCTTACGGTCTCGTGCTCTAAGATCTCCAGCAACTTGAGGCGAGAGGTGTGTATTGTGCTACGCATATACCACATTGTCTGTCATTATAAGGGAACCTGGCATTACAACGGGTATCGCGAGCTTGAATGATGGGATCGAGTCAACGAGCCCGCCGTAAACGGCCTGCACGCTCGTCGCAACCCCGTCCACCAACTCCATTCAATGAGCTAGACACCACGCCTACCAGTCGACATTTGCAAGATACGGCAAACAACAATGAGGCCCAACCCACGCCAGGCCTGGTTGATGAAGAGAATATCATGGACGGTGTCGAAGATTCTGAACTGATGGATCTAGAAAATTCCATCAATCGTCCCCCCGCAAAGCCCAAGTTCCCGTGGTCAGAGACTGGCTCAAACACGCATCATAGTTCCCCAATTGGCCTAGATGCATTCGACAAAGACCTTGAATTCGACTTTGAAGAGATTGGCACTGAAAGTTTCCGCGAGGGATTCACGAGCCCTCGATGTGAGACAGGTAAACTACCAGAGACTCAGCTTTTGCCACCAGAATCGAATCTTGGCAAATCCCGCGGAGCGATAGACTTCTCCGCAACGGCATCGACTGCTCTTCGAAGTTCGTCATTGTATCCCATTACACATCTGACTTCTCCACAGCCTTGGGATTTTCGTTCTTCGCCTCATGGAACACAAACCGCAACAGACAGGAGGCGTACCCAAGCTCCTGGCACCCGTGAGGGACTCAGCCTCTCTCCAAAGCAACCACATCAAGACTCAAATCCAAGGCTACCTCCTAAACAGCCTATATCTCCCTATGATATTGAGAATGTCAGCTCCCCAAGCCCTGTTGAGGCTGCACAGGATAGGGCACAGGATAAGACACAGAATAAGACTGTGCCAAAAGGGACAGATGCAACTACGAAAAAAAGACGCCAACAGCCAAAGACGCCATTCCAATTCAATGACAAGACACTGGTGGCAAAGCCCGGTGCCAGCAACGTTCATACTCCACGCAAATCAAGGAATGCCATCCGGAAAGGTCCCAAGGCAAAACCTCGCCAACCCAGGCAAGCAAATATGCCTACAACAACCAAGCAGGCAGAGTCGCAAAAAGTGGTCACATCAGGGATCAGGGAACTCCCAAATGAACTAAATCAGGATGATTTTCCCTCTATAGAAACCCACAAGAAACGTGTCGAGAGCAGCGTATTCAATTCCGACTCTTTACTAGTTCTCCACACGGCGAACAAGGAAACGGAATTGCAGCATGATATTCAGCATGATACCCAGCATGACGTGGCTGAGCACCAGGATGCCACTCACATATTAGAAGCGGCTGAAGAACCTATGCAAGCACGTAATTCCGTGCTGCCAGCTTCAAGGAGCCCGGGGAAACATCCTTCAACCGCATTAACTATACCAAGCTCAGCTTCTTCACCCAGTCCAAGCAACGATGGCCAGTACTATCCCTCACCTGAGCCCACAAAGAGGTTACCAGATACAAACTTGGGGGGCATTGACACCCATCCGCCTTCACCAATCACAATTCCGGACCAGTCTCTCTTGCAAGATTTCAAGTCAAAATACGAAGGGTTGGCAGTTTCGGATCGGGTGACTGGCGACTGCGATGCAAATATGGATGCAAGACTGCCTCAAAAAGGACCGATCTACGGTGGAATTGAGAAGAAAGGCACATCGCATGAGGTTGACAATCATATCACAGAAGCTTCGGGCACGTTTGCCCGTGATCAAGTCTCGCCCCGGGCGCTAAACAGACGTCGTTTCAGTATCAGTGCAAAGGGAAGTCCCGAGCGAATAGGGCGCGCAGACTCGCATAGACTTCGGTCCGTGCTGCTGCAAGAGCCCACGCAAGAGGACCAAATAATTCTCAGTAGGCCGAAAGTTGATCTGCGGAGGGGTCTAAGTTACAGGAAGGGTGAAGACGAGTCTCCAAGCATATGGATGCAGCCTATGATGCAGGTAAGTAATTACAGTGTCGGTGTTAACATGCATCTAACGTATGCAGGCGATGTACGGCGGACTTGAGCGAACAGCCTCCAAGATATTTCAAGCTGGAGAGATTTACAAACTGAAGATGATGAGAGCCATTGTTAGAATTGAGCAACGATTCAAAAGTGAGAAGAGGGGCGTCTTGCAAAAACGGCAAGAAGATGGAAAAAGCTTCGGCCATATCGTTCACAATGCGGGTCTGATGGCGTCAAGCAAGCCGGCGGAGCAGAGAAGGGCGAGCAGAGCCTTCATGCGGATGCATGAAAGGCGTGCGCGAGCTCTGAAAGCAGTTCGATGCCGTGTGAAGGACATCTCACATCGTCTAGAAAGACATGGCCAAGATGCAAAATAAGGAGAAAATACCTACGATATCAGTGTGCAGTAATGGGTAACTAAAGAGATTAACATCGAGGTGGCGAGATGTCATGGCAAGTCGTTGTGCGTTTGAAACTTAAATGTTGAAAACCATGTGCTATTTCGTGGGTAGATCGGGGAGCATCGAGATGGGCCACAAACTTGGCTCTATGGGAACCGGCGCACGGAGGAAAAGCAGATGCATCTAGTCAGATCTAGACCGATGCCTGTGAAACGAATTATCAGAGAGGAGAAGATGTTGGGCCAATGTGTGGATGCAATAAACAAAACCCTTTATTGATGAGTTGCTGCTAAATATAAAAGATTGCTCTACCAAAGCTCGTTGACTTCTACTGGCAGTACCCAATAATCTCAATGAGGTTATAGCCGCGGGCTTTCTTGTCCTTCTTGGGGGCCAATCAAGCTTGGCATCGCTGTCTTGGCTCCATACGCGGAATGTGTGTGCAGGAAGGATAGCGCCACGCATCAGTACGTAACAGACTGGAGGAAGAAGGGCTTGGCGCGCGATGGGTGGGATTTGCGACGTCGTTGGGTGACGTAGGTGAGCCAAGGCGCGATGAAGAAGTGGGATGCGCAGGGAGACTGAACCGAAGTGCGTCGTTCGTCGGTACAAGTACTACAGAGCCGAACGTGTAAAGGGGAATCTCTCCTAGGATTCTTCACTTGTTTCTCCTTCTTCAAAGAGCATCACATATGAATCGATAAACTTTGACATTGGAGATAAGAAATCGACTCTCGATATCACGACTTCTCGCAGCATCACCTTCACCTTGCCCGTGCCAGATATCGACAACTGCCGCTCTCAGCCCCCACCGCCTTATCTGTCAGATCTGTCAGATCGTCTCACCTCCACCGACTTCAGCCAGTTGCGGCCAGGATGAGTTCGTCAGACGTAGTAGGGGAGAGCACCGAAGCACGAAGTTCAAAAGGCTCGTCGCATCACATGTACGTTGAAACGTGTTTCCTTTATCGTTATTTGTTTGTGTTGTTTTCACCCCGTCGTCGAGATCCAACCAAGGTTTTCCCTTTTCCTTTTTTTACAGGTTCTCAGATCAACACGCAACACGGCAGTTTCTCACTCTGATGCAATGTACGGAGTCTCCATTCCTCCACAATCCCCCCCCCCCTTCCCCCCTAAAGACGCGTACAGTGGGCGCAGTTCCTGCAGTGTTCGTTTTGGCCAGCGTAGCATAGGGCTGGAGCCTCGGGTGAGTGGGCGGGCTATCTGCCTACGCGGGCACAACGCCACAGAACGTCGGGGTCCACAGCATACGCAGAAGTTCTCGGCAAGTGACGAGGATTCTCGTCTGATGACCACCATTCTTCGCGAAACTTCTAGGCCGCTCATGATTTTGCTTCGGCTTAGGGAATTGGGAGCTGACGGGCGGGCTCGGTCAAATGCTCTCTTTTTTGTCCAATTCAGCCTGTTTCCTCAGCATTGATTACAAGGATGAACAATGTTTGTCGTCATAGAACAATAGGTGACAGGTCCTATTGAGACAGCGGCCAGCAGATTGACAGCAGCGGTAGCGCAGTTCGGGATTGGCATTGTGCAAATGTCCCGAAATGGCGACCGCCGTCAATTGTGCTGCTGAAAGGCAAGCGCTCCCCCGGAAGCACTGCAAAACGACTCGTTGAGCACCTGCACCGCCTGCCAATAAGTTATTGCAGAAGTTTGTCCACTGCTCACTGCCCACTTCACCCCACCTACACTCTACAACCCCCGCTTTTCCTCTCGAGTTATAAGCGAATTTGCCAATCCAGTTACGCTGTCTTCGCAAATCGACAAGGACCCTGGGGCCTCCCTCTTGGTTGACTTTTTTTGCCCGCAAAATTTCCTGGGGATTTCATCTTCTTTTCCATCCCAATCACCTTTTCGATTTTCCTTTCATCCTTTAGTTGGCTGCTCTAAAGCAGCATCGAATCAACAATCGCCGGCCAGGTTTAGCTGATTCTCATATAGTAGCCTCCCTGGTCTACCATTTAGACGCAAGAACAAGAGAGACAGTTCCAGCTCTGCCGACGCTTCCACTGCCACTCTCTCCTCGGTAGGCTCCGAGAGTGACAGTCCGGGTACGAGTACGAGTATCAGTAGTGTCTCCAGCGCAAGCAACGACATCTCTCTTACCACTACCCACATCTACGATACCACAGATCCAAAAGCCAAAAGGACAAAGATGCCTTTCCGACAGCGCATGGCCCGCCACTTCGGCGACTCTGTAAGCACCATCTCGCTACGTCACTTTGCTTGGCCACACTCAATGAGACAAGTCGGCGCTAACGCTATTTGACCGGCAGCTACATCCCGACAGATCATATCTCAGCTATCACGATGTACTGCTCACAGTTGAAGATGTCAAGGCTCTCAAGCACGACTGGTTGACGGACAACAACATTGCCTTTTGGGAGGAATATCTCGAACGCGAAACCCTACCCCGATTCCCACAAGCCCGCATAGTCCTCCTCCGACCCAGCATGACCTTTCTGCTTATGAAGGAACCTGACATGCGCCAAGTTCGCACAGCTTTGCCCAATTTTAACAAAGTTACGCACATCTTCCTGCCCATCAACGACAATCGCAATGTCGGCCAAGCGGAGGGCGGCAGCCATTGGTCCCTCCTCTTAGTCTCAGCTCTGGACGGTGTTGCGTTCCACTACGATTCCCTCGGCGGCGCCAACTATGGAGAGGCCAACCTCGCAACCCGCAAGATGGAGGTCATTCTCCAACGACAATTGCGCTTCATCAATCTCGAGGACTGCCCGCAGCAGGAGAACGGTAGCGATTGCGGTGTCTTTGTCTGTCTGCTCATGCGCCACCTCCTCGTCAAGAGGCTCCTCTCAGCCAATGCCCGCGAAAAGGTCTCGATGAGCATGGCCGGTAAAATGGTGGATAGCAACGGAGGGCGAAAGGAGATGCTGCACATCATTGAGAACCTGCGAAAGGAAGGGGAGCGGAGACGATCGTGAGTACCCGGGTCCGCAACATACCTAGGCAACGTGACATCTGACTTGTTGGCAGGAGGAGTGCCTCGCCTTTCTCGTCAAACAAGACACCACCTCGCATAGAATAAGACCGTCAATACCACCCAGACCTAGCTCAGCAATCAACTTGGAAGCCTCAACTGTAGAGCATTGCCAGAGCCAGAGCGTTGTCGTGTGCTGATGTTCTAAGCCAACGACGATGAGCTTGGTTACGCGCTCGATCGGAAACGTGGGGTTCTAGTGTTTTTTGCCAAGCGTTAATGGCGAATTGAGCTCCAAGCTGCGACCATGTGGCCCAGTTTTGCTCAATGCTGACCACTCATTACGACTCGCAGCTTGTCTCAACGGAGATTTAACACACAATGTCCATATTTTTCCTTACTGATACAGATATAATATCGGTTTCTTGTCTCTTGAAGCAACGGCGTTGGACAGAGGGCGCGTAAACGGATGGAATTACGAATGATGAATCAAACGGACTACGATCAAACAAGCACGAAGGAGCTAGGAGTTCTTACAAATCTTCAGTATGAGCTGAATCATTTCTGACCTTTTTTCACGAGAAACGATGGCAAAGCATCTGAGCAAGGAATAGTTGTCTTGTGTTGCTTTTCAGGCAGTTGCTGCTTATGCCGCAGCGCAGCTTAATACCAGTTTTTACCCGTTCTTGATGCGCCAAACTCCCCAAGATCAAATGTGCTGTGCCAATGTCCCCAAATCATCCATCTAGTGCTTGTATCATCCATGGGTATCGTCAAAAGTTACGCATTAAGCTTTTTTTTCCATGAATGCAGGGTTCTGCTCCATGGTTGCGGAGATGTACCCTCTCAGCGCCGCCCAACGATTTGACGTCTGGGGCGCAGTCACCTTGTCCTCCATCCCATCCGCATCAACCACCTGCTTCTGAACCTGCGGCTGCGCCTGATCCGTAGAAGCCAGCTTCGCCATGCTGGCGCCAAACCTATCCATCTCCCCCCTGACGACGACCTCCTTCCTCTTGAGCGCGCCCTTCCTGCTCTTCAAACTCCTGTGCTTCACCTTTCCCGCGTTGGCCCCTTCGTCAGCGACGCTCGGCAGCGCGTCTGCCAGGCCCTCGAGGTCGGCGCACAGCTTGTTGCCCGGCCTCCGGGTCCGCCGCCGGCCACCGCCCGACTTGGAGACGCGGCCGGCGCTGGCGGTGACGCGGGAGAGGAAGGCGGAGTGCTTGATGAGGCGCTTGTCCTTCTTGGAGGAGAGGAAGGAGTCGGAGGTCTGGGCGTCGGCGCGGAAGAGCTTTTGGGGGGCCAGGGGGTGGATTTGGCCTGTTATGCGCTGGTGGCGGATGGTGCTGGCCGAGGGTTTCTTGGAGGTTGCTGTTGGTGCGGTGGGAGCCTAGGGGGAAGAGAGTTGGCGGTTAGCGATGGGGATCCAGCGGTTAGGTTGTCGAAGGGAAGGGATTGAGCCTACCATGATGGGCGCGGGAGGGACTATATGTTTGTTTGAGTGGATAAAATTGATGTTGTTGATGAAGGCAGAGATCGAAATCTTTGATTTTTCTTCTTTTTTTTTGGGGAATACCTTTCGTTTCAATGTGGGGTTGTCTTTTTCGCCGATGAGGTTGCAAGGGGGTGGGTGTTTTAGAGTGGAGTGGAATGGTGGGGTTGCGACGGGAAGCTTTTCGGAGGGAGGGGCAGAAATTATACGGACCGTTTACCCTGCATGGACATATTCTTCCGTTTGCGCCCATTCCTATTCTTGGTGTTTTTTTTTTTCTTTTTCTTTTTTCTTTTCTTTTTGTATAATTCTTATATGGTATTGCGTCGTCGAAAATGGATAAAATCAGTAATCTGAGGCGAGAGATTGCGCAAAGGGAGACTGAGCTGGCAAATCTAAAATCTCAGCTTGTTCTCGCCGAGTCTGAGGAACGCATAAAGAATGAAGCATCATCATCATCATGGAAGTGGCCTCTGGATGTCGAAGAGTATGAGAGGTACAGTCGACAAATGATTGTTCCCAAAATGGGGCTCAAAGGTAATCCATCACAAAGTCATAAAGGGTGTATGTTTCATGAAGTCTGACCTATAACTGTGTTCAGCACAACAAAGACTTAAACAAGCCAAGGTTCTCATCGTCGGCGCAGGGGGATTAGGTTGTCCCTCGGCGGCCTACCTGGCAGGTGCAGGTGTTGGGACACTCGGTCTCGTGGACGGGGACACTGTAGAGACGTCGAACCTGCACAGGCAGATTGCGCATTCGACCGGCAGGGTTGGGACGAGCAAGGTCGAGAGCGCCATTACATATCTCAAACAGTAGCAGACCCCCCCCCTCTCTCTCTCTCTCTGTGTTCTATGATTTTGGTAGCTAATGCGTTTATACGCAGATTGAACCCTCTGGTGCGATATGAGCCTCACGTCACGCACCTTTCGACGGAAAACGCCGAGGATATCGTGAGCAGGTACGACGTAGTGCTAGACTGCACCGATCACCCTACGTCACGCTATCTGGTCTCGGACATCTGCGTCCTCCTGGGCAAACCCCTGATCTCGGCATCAGCCTTCCAGACGTCCGGGCAGATGCTCATCCTGAACGCGCCTCCCGGTGAGGGCCCTTGCTACAGGTGCGTCTTCCCCAAGCCGCCTCCCCCGGACAGCGTCGTCGGCTGCGGCGAAGGCGGCATCCTCGGACCGGTGGTGGGCGTCATGGGCGTCCTGCAGGCGCTCGAGGCCATCAAGTTCATCGCCACAGGGGGGCAGGGAATGAAGGGCATGCTGCTCTTCGGCGGCATGGGAGACACGCCGTTTCGTTCGGTCAGGATAAGGGGCAAGAGGGAGGGCTGCTTCGCCTGCGGAGAGAGCCCGGGGCTGACGCTGGAAGGGCTGCGGACATCGATGAACTACGTGCAGTTCTGCGGCATCAGGGAGCCGGTGAAGCTCCTCGGCCCGGAGCAGAGGGTTTCCGTGGCAGATTACGCCAAGGTCATTGCTGACGAGGCGCAGCATGTGCTGTTGGACGTCAGGGAGAAGGAGCAGTTTGAGCTGGCCAACATTGAAGGTAGCGTCAACGTGCCCATCTCCAAGTTTATGAGCTTGAGGGTGGAGGGCGAGAAGCCCGAGTGGATGTCACACTTGCCGCAAGGCAAGCCGGTGTTTGTCGTTTGTCGAGTCGGCAACGATTCACAGATCGCGGCAAAGAAGCTCATGGACATGGGCTTGGCGGGAGATGTTGTTCGTCCGGTAAAGGACATCACCGGAGGACTGAAGGCGTGGAAAGACTCGATTGATCCGACTTTTCCATTCACATAGCGCGAGTAGTCAAATACACGATTGACCCGACTCTTTCATTCACATAGCATGAGTAGTCAACAAGCATTGAAATGATGTAACATTCGTTGTGACAGTAAAGTAATGCCATTGGTAAATACAATAAAGTCCCCGTCCCCCCAATTGTACTTTTTTTGCCGTCTGTTGCTACAAATGAGAGGAGGGCTCCCTGATCCCCACTCCAGATATCTGCGCCGGGTCCGAACACTGAAAGATGTGAAAATGTGACGATTTTAATACATGATTTTTGTGTTTCTCTTTTTAACGATATTACACAAAGGCCGAGCTCTTCTTCTTGTTAAAGGCACGCTGGTCCTTAAGCCACCGGCGGTAGCCCTGAACGCTCTGAATCTTTTCGCCGTAGAAATCGGGAACTTGTTATCCTGGTCAGCTTTTCGGCCGTTCAATGACGCTACTCAATACAAATACGCTTCGGACATACCTGGGTTTCCAGCGCCCGAATTGGCGGGGTCAACGCGGTGCTTCCTCACCCTAGCGAAGAACTCGGCCTCCTTCTCCTTCATCTTGCCCTTGAACTTCCTGTTCATGAGGTAAAAGACCTGGCTGCCCACGCTCGGGCCCGCGAGCCACCCCATGACGGCGCAGGCCAGTGTCACGAGACCCATGCTGACGAAAGGGTCGAGGGGCACATGCGCGGCCAGCGGCTCAGCCAGTCCCGAGGCGACGATCCCCGCGCCCACGGTTCCCCCCGCGATGGCGCCGACGGCCGAGAAGAAGACCTGGATGCGGCGGCGCTTGAGGCGCAGCTGGAAGAAGGTGTTCCAGTCGAGCGGGACGGCGGGCTGCTCCGAGGTGGCGGGGTTGGAAGGCACCTCGTGGGTTCGCTGCTGCGAGGGCCGCTTGGCGTTCATGTCCGAGGCCGTCTTGTACCGGCCGGCGTCGGGGACCTTTTGCGCGGAGGAGGAGAGGTCGGCGAAGGTGCGGGCGAGCATGGGCTGCGCGGGCCGTAGATGTAGGAGCGTCGTGGCCGGCGTGCGAGGGCATGCGAAGAGTGTGCGGACGGGCGCCCGTTGGGCGAGCGTCTTGAGCGACGACGCCATGGTATGTGACAAATTGGGATATCGGGTGGGAATTCCAAATTGCGAGCAGAAATTCAGATGGGACAAGCGAAGCGAGTGAACGAGAAGGGGGAAACCAGAGATGATGTTTTGGAGAAAGAAAAAAAGCTTAAACCGTTTTTTTCCGTTGTAGTTTGAAGAGAGTTGAAGGGAGAGTATGGAGGGGGCCGTGAGTAATGTTGGTGATGCAATGGAAGTTCCGACGTCGAAATCGTTCCGGAAAAGAAATAATGCTATGATGGAAGAAAAGCTGCCCTGCGGTTGGTGGTTGGGATTGTGGGGGTGTTTTTTTTTTTTTGGTCTTGGCCAGGTTCTTTTCTGCCTGCTGTAAGGCGCGATGAAGTCAAAATACTGGCTATGTTTTGCCGTATTCTCTAGGTGTATCTTTGGTTAGAATTATTCTGTCCATGACTCTGGCTAGCCGGGAAGCTTTCGAGCTTTATCTCGTGGTGGGGAATAACCCGCGCTTATCTTAGCCGAGGCGGCCCTCGCTGACCTCATTAAGCTCTCCTCTCACCTCACCCCTCCTCCATCAAACTTCGTCATTTCATAGATTGAAATGTCGGATCGGCCAATCTAGCTTTTCCTCTTTTCGGAAACTGATTCATACTCTTTGATTGATTGATACAGCTTATAGATATCTCGGCCGCTGAACGCTTGGAGAATGTTACAATCTAGCTTCCATTTCACTGTGCTACGTGCGAAGCATGAGTGCCTTGTGGTATCCCTTGTGGTATCAAGTCCCATCTCTTACTATCTCTGTTGGGACGCCGCTATGTTCAGCTCATGACGAGTTCTTCACTAAAATAAGGCCGAAAAAAATGCAAAAACCAACCACAACAAACGACCAGCGCTTGCTCCAACCAGACACACCCATCCACCCCCCTTACTTGCCGTCTCGAGCAGACCCTTGACTGGCCTGAACACTCCTGCTATCCGTGCTGTCAACCCCTCGGGCGCCGCTGCCACTTGTGGTATCCAGCTTCATAGCGCTCAGCGAGGAGGCGAGCTTGCTGTAGGGTCCATCCGAAGCCTTCTCGCTCTTCCAACGATCTAGACCGAGCTTCTCTGCCTTCATGGAAGCGAGCGAGTTTAGAGAGCTTTCTGCAAAAGACAATGTTAGCATTTGGCATTGTTAAGATGCTGAGTTCTGTCTCACCCGCTCTAGCCTTGGATGTATTGTCATCTGCGGGTTGGTTGGCCATGATCAACAAGGACAGTTGAAGATAACTGGCTTTCGGTTGCTGATTCGTTTTTTCTTGAATATATCTTGCTTGGTGGCTCCAAGTGCTGATGATCTTGAAAGACTTTTCTCAAGTTTCGTCAAACTAACGAGGTTGAATGGGAACGCGACCCTTTTATAGGATTCCTCAACGAACAATTACAACGACACGAGTAATCAATAGTGCCAAGAGCCTACTACATGATGGTTTCAAAGGAACAGACATCTTGACCAGTCCTGTTGACCGACCGCACTATTCCAGGTTCTTCAGATGACACCAAACAACCGGGCAGGCGCAGAGTGACGTGGCATGATACCGTCTTGCAGCAGTAGAGAGCACGAAGGGGCGCATACGACCACGGCCCCCTCCCGACCTCTTCTTCTTCACCGGCGAGACTGAGGCCGGCCAATCGTCTTGTGAGGGTACGAAGGGTTCATCGAGTTTGGTGGCGTCGGTCCACGCTACGGTTTACAGCTCAAGAGACCGATGGGCAATGCTACGAAATCAAGCACTAGAGGTGCATCAGGCTCTTACGATGCTTTCACGCACCCCCTTGGTGTTCCTTCTTGCATTGTACCGCAGAGGTCGTGTCCCACACTTTTTCTTTAGTTGTGGCAAACCTCGACAGGTAAAACAATCGGTCAGCGGTTGACCGGTATATGTAATCGTGAGAATCATCACGCTCGCTCTTGGGGCTTGCATTCTTTCACGTTGCGCCCGCCGTGGCTTGCATTTGGTCTTACAGGCTATGATTAGGTTCTTATCACGATGCGGTCCCAGCGTTTGGGTGCACTCAAACCAGGTATCATACTAACCCGTGTTTTCAAAGTAAGTTGGAGACATGGGAAACAGGATCATCTAGGAGAACCTAGGTATACGACAAAGCATGATTTAAACCAACAACTGGTTGTTGTTGATCTTTCATTGGTTCATTGCAAAGAGCATAGTGCCCTGTGTTTTGGATAATACGAACTATATTGAGCTTACTGGAATAAGTTTGACCTTTCATGAACAGCATCCAGGTTACCATGTTTGGAAGTCCTGCAAGCCCATGCAGGATGCCACCTGCAAACTATAATAGCGTCGTCCGCAGATGGTCACGCAAATCTCTACCTGCCGCACGCGCAGCGTCGGACTTCAGATGAATCCGCAGCGATGGTATCCAAGTTGAACAGATAAAAAGAGATCCCGGGCCTCGACGGACGATGTTTTGTTTAGGGGTACGGTTTGGTCTAAAGATGGTGCAACCCACCCTCGCTTCGCCATTGGGCCATACTAGAGTACTGCTTCGGCCGACGTAGATGGTCGTATGATTTCTTCCTATTAAAGTATTGATCAATTTACGCACGCCGAGGGAATTGTACATTGTTGATTGAGCCTACGATGGATGCCATTATTATGTATGTTGTTAAATACCTCTAGGACTTCAAGTGTCATGTCACTCCAATTTACAGCAACTTAAGAACTGGGTATGTATGTCATTCCTATCTGAACTATAAAAAACACCCTGATCAATTCCTTTTACGAGAATGATGCAGAATTATACCATGATAGAACACTTGCACCATATCTCAACGGCTAATCATGCCCAAGTCGAATAAACAATGTACGACGACAACAAGTGCCAGATGATCAGAAATCCTCGCGGCTTAATCCAAAACGCGCGCAGCCACGCTATCTGCGTGTATCCTCGACTAGACTTGTAAAAAAAAAGTTTGCATCATGGGCACCTGGCCCTGGCCCGACGAGCTTTGCAAATTCAGGAGCTCCCAGCCGAGCTTACCTGATTAGTCAAGGTGCGATAGAAAGTACTCGAATTGATTGGACCACGGAGGTTCTCTGGGATATGCATAGATGAAATTACTCCGATGATGTTTATGTCCGCTATAAACCCACAAACAGGAATAGGGGGTGACACATTACCGGGTTTGTAACAAGACTAACAAGTCAAGTTGGAGAGAGCAACGTGGAAATTCTCTTGGTCAAGGTTATCGAGGATACTATAAAAATGACTGATTCTTAACTATAGAACTGAAGGGATTTAATGATAGTATAGATCTGCTTTATTCATTCAAGATTCGATTCATTTGGCGTCAAGGGGGGCGGCGGGCTGAATGTGTCCGATTACATGACATTCGCCACGTTTCTCTCTCTCTCTCTCTCTTTTTAATTTCCTTTTACTTCCGCCCTCTCGAGCGGCAGATCTGCAGGTCCACGTGGCACCAGCCCGCTTGTCTTGACTGTTGACCAACAGAAAGCCTCGAGTTTCAAGGGGGCGTAGCTGTGTTACCAACGGTGGCTGTCCCAGTCTTGTCCCTGATTTTTATTCTAGTGTAATCCGCTCTATTCTTGATCCTTCGTAAAGATTATTGGACGTAAATAGCCGACGAGTGAGGACATAAAAATAGATAATGATAACTACCGAGCTTAACATCAAGGAAGATTTACTAATGGGGGGACGGTTGAATCTCATGCATGCTCGATGTGTTGTAAAGTGTGGCTACACAGGGCTGTCAGAGCCAAGACAGGGACATGTCATAGTTCCTTCACCATGTAGAAACGGCTTCAAGACTGCTTAAGTCCGTTCTTAGTCTCCAGTCTTAATCCTTTTGATAAAGTATCATGATCCATCTGGCCATGTTGCACGAAAACGCCTCGGTGTGAAGAGGATGTAAAGCCGTCTTGGCAGGAAAATGACTCCCAGGCCATCGCCGATTTTTTTAATACTTGGCCCTGGCCAAGTGACCATTACAAGTATTACAAAATATGCCTGGCACTTACACGTACGGAAGTTCCGATTAATCCCTTTTCATCTTGCAATGCTTGTCAAAACGAACAGCTTATAATGTTCTCATTCAGATATAATCAATGATTTGTACCCGTCTTTGATATTTTCTTTGTAATTATCGAGCCCTCGAGAAGCACCAGGGAAAACACCTGAACCCCGCGCCCTCTTCGTACTACCAAGACGGTACGTGGTGCTGCATATATTGCCGGTCAAGACTGCTGATTTGCCGCTGCTCACGTGCCGCATCTCATATGAGGGGATTCACGTCAATGCTGCAAGATCAAGTCCACAGCATGAGGTCACAGATGTGTGGTTTTTTGTTGAACGTGCAGAGCTTTGTATGCCAGAGCTTTTGGTAGGCAAATTTGCAGTCTTAGTGGAGGGTCTAATTTGCTAGAATTCAGAGAGAGTACTGACATAACATCAATTGAGGGTATATGGTTAGGTCTGATTATGATTTGATAAAGAAGACTGAAGTGATGGGAGTTGCTGAAGTTGCCCAAAAGATTTTGAAGCGGGCGCCTGATTCAACGGCCTCTCGCGGGGAACTTGAGAGGTACGACGAGAGGTTTGATTTTGCGCAAGCTTACAGGGATGCCGACTGTGGTATCGATGGGTCATTTTATTCTTCAAATGAATCACGAGGAGAAGAAAGTTGCATACGTAGGTTAGGTTCTTTGACATGATAGAGGAAAGCCAAGAACTACCCAGCTGCTGGACTGATAGTCAGTATGTGGTCGACCAGTTCATGCAAAGCGTCCACAATGGAAGTTCGGAGTAGAACGTCAAACAATCGACCCAATAGGGAGCATCCGAGCTAGGTACTCCGTACAGGCTCTGTAAGTGATGAAGGGGCCGTGTCGATTATGTAGGAAATATTCGCAAGGGACGCGTCGAGGAAAATGCTAACGAGGTATGGCCTACGCAGGGTAGGCCGTTTCAGCCATCTAGCGCTATTCCCCGAAGAACTCAGTACGGAGTACTGAAGATGTGTACTTTGGTGATTTAACGGAAATCTAAGAACGGATGATGAAAACGAGGCTTGACGGTTGGGAATATTTACGGCCGGTGTCGGGTTTTATTAGATGCATCTGGAAAGAAGGTGGTTACCAAATCAGGACTGCACAACTGGTGGCCGATCGGCATAAAGTTTCCACGTGGTCTGTGCGCAAGAGGTCGACGTCACCAGAGGTTATGCAAGCTTTGCTGCAGATGTACATGTACATGTACATGTACGTACCGACTGTGCCCACTGTAGCTGCATGAACCACAGCTGGATTAGGTAGCTACGAAACCGAGAGTCATCACCGCTAGAACCATTCTACCCGATCACCACCTCTTCCCGCCTAATCTCCTACTTTTCAACATCTTTGTCTGTGAAGGAGTGATGTAGCCGCCATGTTTGAAGATAAAGAACCCACATGCGACCGCGAAAAGTACATCATTCCCTCGAAAAATAGAAAAGACCTTCAAGTCCAGCTCGTCCTCTCGGTTGTCCTCGGCGCATCGGCTCTAATTGCCTTTTGCATCCTCCGTCCACGATGGCCCTCGTTGTACGCGGCGCGTAAGAAGCGCCTTTCGCCTCAGATCAGCTTGCCGACGCTGTCGGACTCGTTTCTAGGATGGATACCTCAGCTGTTCAAGATGACGGAGGAACAGGTCCTGGCGTCGGCTGGTCTCGATGCTTTTGTGGTGAGTAAACCGACATGACGGAAATTGAGGCGTGCAACCGCTGACGTCCATCTACAGTTCCTCGCATTCTTCAAGATGGCCTGTCGACTCTTTGCCGTCCTTGCCTTCTTTGCGACAGTCGTGCTTTGGCCCATCAACGTATCCTACCGCGGCTTCGAGCTTGGAATTGGTTGGAATAGGACCAACGAGACGACAAACATGACCGACCCAGTATATGCGTCGCCGACACATCTCCGCTTTGATGAGGATTATTATGATGCGCTCAAGAAGGGGCATGATAATGGACCTGAGGATAGGAGCAGCGAACTCACCTTTCTCTGGGCGTACGTCTTCTTTACGTACCTGTTTGCAGGCTTGACGCTGTACTCGATCAACTGGGAGACTTTTCGCATAATCAAATTCCGCCAGGACTACCTCGGAAGTCAGTCTACTGTCACGGACCGTACTTTCCGCCTGACAGGTATCCCCTCCGACTTACAGACGGAGCAAAGCATCAAAGATCTGATCGAGAAGCTCGAGATTGGCAAGGTCGACTCGGTCACGCTGTGCCGTGAATGGAAAGAGCTTGATGATTTGATGGAGAAGCGGGACAATGTCTTGAGAAGCCTTGAAAGAGTCTGGGCCGAGTACTTGAATCGTCGACAGAAAAACTCCCGAAAAGTCAGTCAAACCATTGATGGGTTGGGCAGTCAATCCCATGTTGATGAAGAGGCAGGGGAAAATGGTCGCCTCCTTGGCAACAGTGCGCATCAGCCTCATGTTATGGAGGGGGAGGCGAACAGACCTCAGGTGACAATCTATTATGGACCGTTTGGCATACGTTACAAGAAGGTGGATGCCATCGACTACTACGAGGAGAAACTGAGGCGCATGGATGCCAAAATTGTCGAGCTTAGACGGAAACCCTTCAAGCCAACTGATACCGCCCTAGTCACCATGGATTCGGTTGCCTCGTGTCAAATGGTCATCCAGGCCAGGATCGACCCCAGACCTGGGAGACTCTTGACCAAACCCACCCCGGCGCCTTCAGATCTAGTATGGAGAAACACCTACGCTCGTCGCGGCATCAGGCGCCTCAAGTCGTGGTTCGTTACAATCTTCATCACGATTCTTACACTAGTCTGGATCTTCCCAACGGCATCTTTGGCGACATTGCTTAGTATCTGCACGATTAAGCAGGTTGTTCCATCGGTAGCGGATTGGCTCACCGAACACCCCATCATTCACTCGCTTGTCCAGACCGGTTTGCCCACCTTGGTGGTTTCGTTGCTCAACGTGGCGGTCCCCTACCTCTATGATTGGCTATCGAACAAACAAGGTATGGTTTCTCAGGGCGACGTGGAACTATCTGTCATCTCCAAGAACTTCTTCTTCACCTTCTTCAATACCTTCTTCGTCTTTGCCATCTCTCTTACAGGTTTTGACTTCTTTCTTGTACTTGGAGAATTCTTGAAGGACACCAGCAAGATTCCACGAGCCATATCCAACGATGTTGAGGAACTTTCCATCTTCTATACCTCCTTCATCATGCTACAGGGCATCGGCTTGATGCCATTTCGCTTGCTCGAGGTCGGCAGTGTGGTGCTTTACCCCTTCTATCGCATGAAGGCCAAGACCCCGAGAGAGTTTATGGAGCTAGAAACGCCACCAACTTTCCAATACGGCTTTTACTTACCTACTGCCTTGCTGGTATTCAACCTGTGTCTCATCTACAGTGTTTTACGATGGGGATTCGTCATTCTCGTCTTTGGCACCATCTACTTCCTCCTTGGCTACTTCGTGTTCAAGTACATGGTTCTATACGCCATGGATCAGCCTCAACACGCGACCGGTGGTGCATGGCGCATAATATGCTACCGCATCATTGTCGGCGTTATTGTGTTTGAGGTGGTCATGTTCGGTCAAATCGCAACCCTCAAGGCTTTTGTGCAATCAGTCTGCATTCTGCCGCTTATACCCTTCACTGTGTGGTATAGCTACTATTTCAATCGGAGATATGAGCCTTTGACCAAGATCATCGCGCTGCGGGCTATCAAGTCCGAGGAAGATTCATCAGCCGTGATGGATGACCAATTTGATGATGAAGCCATTGTGCCGCCCTCCCAGGGCATACTCAGAAGGGGAAGCACGCTCGACGAGCACAAGGAGAAGGGGTTGACTTTTGTCAATCCCAGCCTTATCTGTCCGTAAGTACATTCCCTCCGGATGGTCTGATCTGTTATTGACAAGGTTCCAGTCTTCAACAGCCATGGATCTATGATGAGCCGCCTCCGCCTTTGGTGCCAGAGGGATCGACGCAGTCTGAGGATGAGCCTCCGTCATTCATAATGCCTAGCTCAGATGCATCGCTCGGAATTGGAGAAGACAACGTATGGAATGACAATGGTAATGGAAGGAGGTAAAAGCTAGAGCTTGTGGGAACTGTCTGAATGAGATTGTTTTATGGCTGAGATGGATGGTGTAACCATAGACTGATCGGGAAGCAGCATAGCATCATGGATGGCCTTCCATGAGCATGGAAGAAGGTACACGCTTAGAATTAAATTTCATACTCCAGGTGCGCCCGGAATACGTTGGAGAATATTCAGAAGAAGGGGCCACCGGCGGTCCTCTGTCTCTACCTCGAAACCTGTTTCGACCACCCGGCGACTGCGCACTTGAGCAAGCTTCATGCGAGAACCTACACCAGCTTCGCCAATATCCTAATACAACTGTAGCCTCCCGCAGAAACGGGAGGCGGCTCACACCACGTCCTCGCAAATTTTCCTCTCCCGAGGCGTGGCCGCGTCTCGGTCTCGAGCGTTCTGGAGGCGAGCTGTCCGTCGAATCAGCCATACCATGGCATCGCTCGTTGATCGGGAGACACAGGATGATGTTGAGCCATCTGAACCATCCGCGACTCCTTCAACCATCACAGTCACTCCACGTACGTCCTGATCCCACCGAGCGTTATAAGGGAAGCCGCAGCTGATCAATTAAATTCAGGGTTGCCAGCTGCAATGCATCTTGCCACGGAGATTATTCAGTATATTTACCAATACCTCGCTCCATGCGATTTCCATGCCGCGCGGCGAACATGTCGAAGCTGGTTCATGGCGAGCCTGGACTGCCGCTTATTGAAGGCGATGCTCAGGAGGGGAGGTTGGTGGAGTGGCATGTTTTCCATCCTGATGCCTTTGTCCAACAACCAGCAATTGCTTTCGCAGATGCAGGTGAGGCTGCTGAGCAAATGTCTGTCGAGAGAGTGTCTGCTGTCAGATACTGTCAGAAGCTCAGCCTTTGTGGAGGTTGGACGTACAGACTTTAGGTGCCTCGCAATCGCAAATGGCCCTGAAGAGGTGCCAAGCTCCATCAACTTCACGGTCAGCCTATGTGGGCGATATCTCTTGGTGACAAAGGGAGAAACAGTCTTCGTATACGAGCTAAATCACGCTTGTGCGACGGGACAATCGAGATGGTCCCTTCCTCTATAGCGCAGACAGGGATTGCCGCTTGGGCTCCTGAGGCCTATCACGCGAATCATCTGCCCCAGAAGAGTTCTTTCCTGCAGCATGGATACATCGTCAGGGAGGAACGCCATTGCGCTCTTAATGTCAGGGCGGGTCGGCATGATCTGCGATATTGTTCCTGAGCGGCTAGCAATCTCATACGGCACCTCCATGTTTCTATCTGTATCCGACTCCCTCGGTTCCATGTCAAGTTGCACGACGTCCCCAGGTCTATGCATCTGCAAGTCGACGCCGGTGACCTGTCCCATGGCGGTTGAGCACGGGTCTCGCTCTGTGTACCGCGAGGTATGTCGCCCTGATGACCCGCCGCGATCCGTTGCAATATGCCCGAGGAGGAACTGTGTGGCGTTTGGATGCTCATCTGGCATTGAGCTGCATTAGGTAGATGCCATTTCCGGAAGAGATCTAAGCAGATGGTTCCCACTCACGTCGCCTAGCGACTTTTTGTATTTCCTTCCATCACGAAAAGGGGTTGACACAGCAAAGAAGTTGAGGCTCATCAGCTCAGCCTCAGCTCTACGGGGAACTTCTGAATCTCTTGCAGGTGTTTTACGTGGTTTCAGCACCACGTTGTTCGGCTCTGGAAGCACGTCTGTCGTTTCAGTCATGGAGACGGACTCTGGGGAAGAATCTAGTCACCAAGTACACACGGTTGCTTCGTCGCTGGGTCGGCCAAGAGACAGGCTGGATCGCGGTGCCATTAATGAGTCTCATCTCAACAGACTGACCACCGGCAATGTCGACCATTATCGGGCTCTCCCTCTGAGCGATGGATACCACATTCTCTTCACAGATCCTCAGTCTGGACTGCTGTCCTTGGGGACAGATGCCCCGATTGGATCACATAGCCGGCTCCTACGAAAAGTATCGTTTCGACCTCCACGCATGGCATCATCGCCTGTCCCGCTTCTCTATGCTGCTGGTGCCGACATTAAGCATGGAGTTCGTGTTGTAGCTACGTTTGCCCTTGATAAATCCACCGGGTCCGAGGCCAGAGCTAACCGGGCGAGCTACTCCGGTGAGCACATGATTGTGTTTTACACCATACCTCCAGACATGTTCCATGACATCTCCCGCCTCGGTATTCTGGCATCCGCAACAAACAAGAGGAAGGCAGAGGATCCAGAAGAATCGTCATCTGAGTGGATGTCATGGAGAAGCGAGCGAAACTATCAAGACTTTGATATATTCAGCAATCCATTCGATGATGAGAGCGTGTATCCTTTGGGGATATATGGCCAACTGGTCGCGGCATGCAGTGGGCTAGTCCAAATCGCTCTCGATTCCTCGCCAGAGATGGTGATTTGGGCTTTTGGCGCCGAAGGGTGGGCTCGCTGTTGGGCTCTGGAGGGTGGGACGGCCAAAGGCAAGATTACACATTCAGCTCTCCAGCCTGACGGAAGCCTCAGATGTTTTGATGAGGATAGGGATCTTGCTATGGCTGATGGTGGGGATGTACGAACATACGATGGGAACGCTGCGCTGAACGAGATGGCCGGTTTTGATGGATCCAGTGCCACGGATGCAAAGTCGCCGGAAAAGGACCATGGAAGGGAGTCGAGTCAGCGACGGGTCAGTGACAGAATGAGTGGCACCGTGAGCGTTGACATGATGGAGGACATTGTGGGCATCACGAGGGTCGACGTTGAGCTGAGGTGAAGTGGTTTGTCACGTTATTGTAAACCTAGAACTCGCCGTCTTTGGCACGTGTTCCTGATTGAATAGTATCCATAGATGTATCTTTGATAAGAGAAAGAACTGTATCCTAGAATAGACAAGTCTAGTGCTGTTGATCAAGTCCCTGATGAGATGACAGAAATAAATTACAACTCCCCACATCTCACCGATAGACTCAAACGATGAAACTGTGAATTGGTTCCAATCTCTAGAATTATAATAATGCTGTGTTGCACCTGGAATATCACGCGCTTCACTATTGTTCCTTTTCAGGGGTGATGGCGCCAACACTTGTATACACTCTTCCTAGATATAGTATCCTCCCCCTCCCTCCTTCTTACTAGTATATTTCGACATGAATATACTTTAAATAGAAACCCTCCTGTACCGTCGCAACATCTCTATCGAATACAGAATCAAGAGTGCGGGGAACCGTGAAACCCACACACAATACAAACTTACGTGTATCCATCTGCTGCCCCCGCTCCCCCTCCACATAACCCATGATAGATTAGCTGACAACCGGGGTTCCCGCATCTAATTCGCGATCCGCTTTCCTTTTCCCGATAAAGGTGCCCCAGGCCAAGATTCAATCATGGTAGTGATGCGAGAGGTGAAGCTGCAAGAATGATACGATTTCTGGTGTGCGAAAAGCTTGGAAGGAAGGCAAAATAGAGGGGTACATATAATGGGTTTTGGTTGTACAAGGAACTTTTGCCTTGTTGGATGACGAGGCAAGGCAAAGGTGGAAATAAAATTTTATGCTTATTTCAACCCCTCAGTTCATCCCACCTTTTCTTTATAACAGGAAACGAAAACTTTCGATTCTTTTCGAAACTCCTTGCTTTTCATCACTTTTTCTTTTTATCATAGCACTCGCAGCTTCAATAAAATATCTTACCTCTACTTTCTTCTCTACTTCTTTTCGCCCAAGATGAAGCTCTCGGTATTCAGCACAAAACCATATGACAAAAAGTACCTCTCGGCCGTCGTATCCCGTACAGAGGAGGCATCAGACCTCGAGGTGACGTACCACGACTTCCCCCTCAACGCGACGACGGTCAAGCTCCTCTCGCAGCCAACCGACTTTGTCTCCGTCTTCGTCAACGACTCTGTTCCCGCCAACGTGATCGACTCCCTCTCTGCGCTGGGCGTCCGGGCCGTCCTGCTGCGCTGCGCGGGCTTCAACAACGTCGACCTCGATGCCGCCGCGTCGAGGGGCATCAAGGTTGCCAACGTGCCTAGCTACTCTCCCGAGGCGGTGGCAGAGTTTGCCGTGGCGCTGACGCAGACGCTCAACCGGAGGACGCACAAGGCTTATAACCGCGCTCGGGAGGGGAATTTCGCGCTAGAGGGCCTGATGGGGATGACGCTGAACGGCAAGACTGTAGGCGTGGTGGGAACAGGCAGGATCGGCGTCGCGGCCGCGAGGATATTCAAGGGTTTCGGGTGCGAGGTGCTGGCTTACGATCCGTACCCCGTCAAGGCATTCGAGGAAGAGAAAATTGGGACGTACGTCGATCTGGAAGAGGTACTGGCTAAAAGCGACGTCCTAAGCTTGCACTGCCCGCTGATGCCGTCGACGAGGCACATCATCAACGAGGACACGCTGGCCAAGACCAAGCCGGGCGTGCTGCTCGTCAACACCTCCAGGGGAGGCCTCGTAGACACGCCCTCGCTCATACACGCGCTGAAATCGAGGCGGTTGGGCGGCGTGGCGCTAGACGTGTACGAGGACGAGGGAAGCCTGTTTTACGACGACCACTCTCACGACATCATCCACGACGACGTCCTCATGAGGCTCATGACCTTCCCCAACGTCATCGTCACGGGGCACCAGGCCTTCTTCACCGAGGAGGCCCTGGGGGAGATTTCCGAGAGCACCGTCAGGAACTTGAGGGCCATCTGGGAGGATGGGGCGTGCGAGAATGAGCTGACGGCCAAGCATGTCAAGAAGGGGGACAAGGATCCGGTCAGGAATATATAAATGAGACAAATGAAATACTACGGTCGACAACGGGGGGGGAAACGCAGCCGCAACTTATTAAAACAGGAGGTGCTAGACGTCTTGCCGTCAAAAATGATTATATTCTTTCCATCTAAAGAGTGCGCCTCTAGTTTAGTCATGCAGCTTGTATCCTAAGAATGGATATTAAGAAGGATATCGAGAAGGATATCGAAAAGGATATTAAGCAGGATAAGGAGGAGGATATCAAAAAGGATATTAAGCAGGATAAGGAGGAGGATAAGGAGGAGGATGTTAAGAAGGATAAAGAGAAAGATATTAAAAACAATATTAAGCAGGATAAGGAGAAGGATGTTAAAAAGTCATCGACTAGCAAAATATTATTCATTCGATCCTGAATCCTCCCTGGATACCCTCCCTGCTACCGCCGACATCTCTCGCTCAAAGGAGCTCGCGATTGAATCTACCCAACTTGCCACTCGCAGTCTCAAGTCGTCCTCATCGTCAAAGTCCGGCAGGTCATCCGGCTTCTGGCCTGCTGCGGTCATGCAGGCGATCCTTAGCAGCGCCCACTGCTTTTCCATGATGAATATGAAATTGTCTCGGTCCTCGAATGGAACTGTGACTGTGATGGTCCGCCCACTTTGCACAAGGTGTCCGGTCGTGTCGAATTTGTAATACTCGGACATGTCCACCGCCTCTCTATCATCGACCAGGATCCTCTTGGATGTATCGGCAAGATCCCCGAGGTCGATAACACCTTGTGTCGGCACGTCGCTTTTGCCAAGCCAGTGGAACTCCAAAAAAATATCCTCGTGGCCCCGGGTTTTGCTAGGTGTGTGGCCAACAACCTTGAACCCGCACATTGCTTTGCCCCACATAATGTGGAGCGTTTCCTTTAGGGTAATGACGTTCCATGTCTTGTCAAGCGCATGGTGGCCATTGGCCAGGATTTCATAAGGTGTGATATTGTTAGGCTTCTCGGAAAACGAAGGGGGAAGTAAAGACTTGATGCTGTTATTCATCTTGAAAAGCCTTTGGCAAAGGTTGTAGGCTCGGGTAGGTGTTTTGGTCAGGGCAAATGGCATGATATGACACACCTCAGTGATTTTATGCCCCGTCACCACACACTTGAAACCGTCGCGGCATAGTGCTTGCTGTCTCACAAGCGGGTTTCGGTCATTGGTCGTGTGCTCCTGGTAGTCTCCATCATTGTAATCATCACCATCATCTTGGCTCTGGTCAGCTTTGCGTTTTTTGGTCGTTGGTGCTTTTGATTGGTCGTTGTCTCGGACCTTGTCCTTGCCTAGAACTACAAGGTACAGTGTCAGTGGAATGGTCATATAGAACAAAGCTTGGAATACTCACAAGTTTTGATCAAGGACGGCACTTCCAACAAGAGCTGGTGGAGCTCATAGCTAGCAATCTCCCTCAAATGAACTAGCGGCATATTCAATACAATAGCCAAATGGCAATTGGTAAACTTGAAACTTAGGAAGACCTTTTGGATCTCCTGTATCAAAGGCAGAACCAGAAACACTCTCTCCTCGTATTCTTCCATTATGGTAGCTGAGAGGTTGGTTGAATGAACTGTCGGGTATGGTTCTTTCAGAAGCTTCCCCAGAATGTCCGAGGCGTTAGGGACCTTGGAAAGAAATTGCTGGAGGTTCTTCTGTAAAGTCCCATCACGATCTTTGCCGTGACTCGTCGTATCCCCCCGTGTTTCCTCAGGCACGATTGGGCTTTCAGCCTCGTGCTCTTCGGATCGTGACGACCTAAACAGTGACCCGGCTTTGGCTCTTGCCTTGCGCGCAGATCTTTTCAGGGTTCCACTCATCTTAGCTTAATGCTGGTGCAAAGTCAGATGATGAGGGAGAAAGAAGAAGATGAAGGGGGGAAGAAAGAAGAGGGTAGAACAAGAACATCAGGCATATTTATATTCGTGCTGGGCCCACTTTTACTTTAACAAGCCAGGCACGGCACGGCTTTACGCATGGCTGCAAACACGGCTGCATGCAATTGCCAAATTTTCAAGAAGTAAAGAAGAGGATAGAATATCATGTGTATTTGGCTATTGTGTGTATTTGGTTGGCTTCACGCTGGACCCACTTTCCCTTGATGGTGTTGTTGCAGGCAAACAAGGCAGGCACGGCCATCTGCAGTTGCCAAACTTTCAAGTGAACGGTGAACGGGTGAAAGGTGAAAGGAGTGATTGCATGCCCCTCAGTTCTTCCTTCTTCTTCTTCTCTCTATTCCCACCCTTTCCCTATCTTCACCTTTCTTTTTTCTTTCCTTTCCAAGTCCGACCGACACCTGCCTCAGCTTCTACCCTCGTTTACATCTCAGCCCGCCTCGTACACGATGGAAACGACCCATCGTCTGAGCCCCGAGGCTCCAAAGTTTGTTCCTGTAAGCTTTTACGTCCTGATCCTGCTTATGGCTTGATATGACAAGGCTGACGCGCTTTTGAACTCAAGGCCATGAACCTAGATGACGAGGCAGCCATCGATACCGTAAAGGACATCGTTGCCCAAGACGAGAAAAAGGTAAATCAAAGCTTGTCGTACACTTGACACGCCTTGATACATTGCTAACAGCCACAATTCGCAGCAAGAAACTCTGACCATCAGAGAGGTCGTCACCACCATGCTCGACAAGCACGACCAAACCCTCCATGAGAACGAGCGGCTCCGTGATGAGAATGCCGTTGCTCAGGAGAACCACGCTGAGCTCGCCGAGGTCAAGGGAAAGTATGCCGCTCTCTTGATCGAGCTTCACACTGTGACTGCGGAGCGTGATACCCTGAAGAAGAGTCCCCGGCGACCTTTTTGGAAGTATTAGAATGATTCCAAGAAGTCGCTCAAAGAGTCTACTACCTGCATCCTGGATCGCGTGAGCAAGTCCAGCAATCTCGATGCGCTTGCCACTGAGCTTCTGGTGGAGCAGAAGCCCAAGCTTGTGAGCGCTCTGGTAAGCCACACTCACTTCACCATCTTGTCCTGAATACTGACTTGAAAACACAGGAGGCTATTCGCCAGGTCACGGAGAGCCTTGATGTCGCGCAGCAGGCAATCGTCTCGCGAAGCCGCAGCTCTGAGTCACTCGAAAACGCAGCCAATGACGCCGGGAGCGACAGCACCAATCAGGAGACCCCCTTCACCCCTTGCAGCCCTTCCAAGGCTCCCTCTGCCAAAGCAACCAACGAAGAGGATGAACAAGTTGGTGAAGCTCAGTCATCCGATCAGGGTATCTCAGTGGAAGATGCTCGAGACGATCGCGATGACGAACAGGAACAGGATGCTGCGTCCCTGGAGAATGATGTAGATGAGGAAGAGCTGCAGGAGGCTTCAATTGCGTCCCCAGGTTCTCCTCCCTTCGATGCTGAGGCCTGGGCGCGGACGGTCAGAGCATGGATCGGGAATGAGGGGAAGCTGGCAGTTGTTGATACCACTGCTTAAGGCATTCGTCCACACGAGAGGACATTGTATGAGGATTGGGCGCATTGTCAAAATCACGTAAAGGGATTATCTTATCCTTTTATTATCGAAAAAAGGATTATGTAGCTTAACTTTGAGGTCTCTCAAGGATGAACAAGAATGAAACAATCTATTGACAACACTTGCCAGCCCCAAATCATAAAGATATATTATATTGATATTACATACTGTACCTTGAAGGCTTTGCGCTAACTGCGTCGGAAAGTGGAAACGAAAGAAACAATATGTATATTACATCGTATCCAGAAGCATCATGCATTCATTGTACATCAGAGAGAAGAAATATCTATAAGACCTTAAAAGTGAGGAGTGTTTAGCAAAACGCCCATAAGACAACCACCAATCAGACCAGCGATAGGAATAGTCATGACCCAAGAGAACACCAGGAGACCAACACGCTGCCAGTTGACAGCCTTGAAGGTGCCGTTGCACAGACCGACACCGACGGTGGCGCCAGTGATGCACATGGAAGTCGAGACAGGTAGCGAGTACTGGGAGAAGATGAGAATGGTGATGGCGGCACCCATCTCCATGGAGGAACCGCGCGAGGGGGAGTGGTATGTGATCTTGTTACCCATGACTGTTCAATGTTAGCCGTTGTCATTTTCCGATTAGGATAATTGTTTTTTTCTACATACCCTTCATGATGTTGTAACCGTATGTGATGAAACCAAAGCAAATAGTCAAGGCAATGACGGCAATCTGCCATAGGGGGACGGGGGCCTTGGCACCTGTGGCAGTGCCAGTCGACCAGGCAGAGTACATGGCAGCCCAGACACCGACGGCGTTGCCGACATCGTTGGCGCCGTGAGCGAAAGAAGCAGTGCAAGCAGTGATGATCTGGACAAAGGAGTACAGATGCTCGACTTCGTTGGCGTACTTGGGAGCCTGGGCGTAGACTCGGTCCATACGACGACCCTCGGGGGTACCGGTGACGCCAACCTGAGCCTTGTGGATATCATAGTTCACGCCGTAGAGGGCAGCGACGACGACCATTGCGGGGACACGGATGGAGAGAGCTTTGAGGTTGTGCAGCTCGTAGAGAGAACCGGCGCCCATGGGGTTGGAGTGCAAAGTGCGCATAGCCCAGCCGAGAGGACCCTTCTTCTTGCGGAGCTCGGCGTGGTGGCGGGCTGTAGCCTTGTCGAGGAGGATCTGGTAGTCGGCCTGGGTGGACTTGGAGAGGATGAGAGTTCTCTCAACATCGGCGTTGGGATCAGCGGTGGTGCGAGCAGCAGAGGTTGGGGTGACGTTGAGGGTGTCCTCGCCCGAGTTGTTGCCCGTGCTGCTGGTCTTCTTCTCGTACTCCGTCTCTTGCTGGCCAACGTTGGACTCTTGATCCTCCTCCTCGTCGCCACCATGCTGCAAGACGGCGTAGTTGGGGACCTTGGCTTGGACGGCATCGGCGGGGGCTTCACGCTTGAAGAGGAGCGGACCTTGGAAGACATGGTACCACTTGAGAGTGTAGTCCTTCTTGATGATCTTGGCGTGGACATAAGGGACGAAGAAGAGACCGGAGAAGATAAAAAGACCGAAACCAACACCGAGAGTGACGGAGGCGATGTACCATGCAGGCTTGTCAGCGAGACCGAGACGGGGAGAACCCTTGTAGACGATGGAGAGGGTGCAGATGGTGCCGGCAATCAGGAAGAAGGCGGGCGAAGTCCAGACAGCGACGGGGACGGGGTTCTTGCGCATGTGAACGGTGACCTTGACGAGCATGAAGATGATGGCACCGAAGCAGGCAGAAATGGCGGGAGCCATGAAGAGACCAGCAAAGATGGCGCCGAGGCCCTGGCCGTCGTTCCAACCCCACTGAACCCGGCTAGCTCCGACGGTAGCGACACCAACACCAGCGATGGAAGAGACGAGGGAGTATGTGGATGAGACATGGGCGGAATGGCGAGTGCACCACATCACCCACATAGACGCACCGGCAGCGGCACAGGCGAAGGCGAGGAGTTGGACGCCGGCGTTGTCATTGAATGCTTCGATGGGGATGATGCCGTTCTTGATGGTTGAGGCAGTTCTAGCACCGACTGCAAGAGCACCGGTCAATTCGAAGATTAGGCAGAGGACCATGGCCCATCTGTAGGAGATGGATCGGGAAGAGACACTGGTAGCCCAGGCGTTGGCGACATCATCTATGAACCCGTGTTTAGTGTTTGATGCATCGGCGATGCTGTGTTGACTAGGTGGTCACTTACTGGCACCATTGTTGTAAGCCTCAAGGAGGGCAAACATAGTGCCAATGGCAAAAACGTAGGTATATTCTTGGAGAACCATGTTGAAAGCGATTTGCTATCACGCTTATTTCACGAGTATAGGTGAAAGATCCGAGTTCCCAGATGCGGCTGCACGAGTAATGGAGGCTCAAAAATATCAACAGAACAGGGCTGGCAGCCTTTTTATCTATACATGTGGAGGCTGACGGGCTTGCAGTGGCTCGGCCATCCTTTGCTCATATGACCGAGGCCTCCGAACTCTGTTGGGTCGAAACCATGTGGCAAAGATGCGTATAATCCCGTAACCCATAGCGATGGCACCCGATAGACCCTGGAACAGACACCCAACGCCCAGCGTTGCAGCAAGAGGCAAGCGTACTAGGCAGGCTGAAGCCGCTCGGGGGGCGCCATGCTGCCGTCTTCAGTCAACTCCTATGAGAGTCGCAGGACGTCCCACGTGGGGTCAGAGAAAGGCACGGAGAGTCGTTGAGACTGGGCCCTGAAGTACTTAAGAAGGGTCCTAGGAGCCCCCCCACACCCGGGCGAGATCCAGGGGTACAGACAAGAGCGGGAGGGTGCCGGTACCCGGGGGTTGATGTCGAGAATCTGGTCTGGGCAACGCCGAGCCAAGAACGGCGCGGGCCCCCTCCATGACTTGACATCTAGCCAAGAGCGGCTACTATTCGGATAGTTCGTGCCGATTCGGTATATCATCTTCAGCTTTCAACGGTGAATCTTGAGCTGGTTGAAAAGAAATGCTTCAAGGACAGCATAGTGGCATGGTAGGGGCGTATGGGGGTACACAAGATCTGTGTGCTAAAAAGCTTCCTCTTGGTGTCCAGTCCGTCATAACTTTGTTGTTCGGTCACCCAAAGAAGTATAGGCCCACGAGCTTTGGCTACGCCTTCGGTCACCAAACCAGCAGGTCTCCGCTTTGAAAAGTAGGTGTTGCCTTGCAAAAAAAAACAATGTCAGTGGCTTGCATGAGATGGTGCGTCCCATATTTCTTTTTTCTTTTCTCTAACGCTTTCCGAGGGGACGCCGATCTGTCTCGGGTTGCCCACCCTTTAAAGTATTAGTGAAAAGAAATAACCTTGAATTTGCTAGCCAGTAAGCCTGGGGAAGGCTAGCACGTGTCCCTTGAGGGAAGCATATTCTTTAAGCTTGTTGAGGCGCTTAGTTTGAAAACTTAAAAATGGTGGACTCATGCACGATATGATTTCGCGACTGCGCAGCCTAGCCGAGAAGCGTTTGTCGCCCGAGCATTCAACGGCGACGACGAAACGTTTAGAGAAGTTTTGTGATGATCTCAATTGGATAATGGGAGTCTAGTCCAGAGCTTTGGTGATCAAAGGTATCATCTATGATGGCGCCGTAAGGTTCAGTGCCCCGAGGCTTTCGGCAGCCCTCACTCCATCATCCCATGTCAGGTCATGGGTTGGCCAAGAACTCAACTATTAAGCTGACAACATATGTCTATTGGAGCTCTGGCGTTGTTATTACTGGCGTATATTGGAAATATTGTTCCTGGAATCCATGCAAACGAATCGTTAGGCTTGTCGGTGCGGAGATTCTAGGCATCGGCCGGTTTTCGAGACCATCGCATAGAATGCATGGAACCCGGGTATTCGGCAACGAGTAACGCGTCGATGTTATAGAAGGCTTCGAGACATTTTCCTAGAGTGGTCGTGAGCTGAAAGACCCCCGGTAACGTCTAATGCAAGGTAGAGCACGTGGGCTCATTCTGAAGGTATCTCTAACTGATGATCACCCTGAAGCTGAGAAAAATGGATAGTTGTTGCAAAAGTCCAAGGTATCGCGTGTGGGCTTGTTGATTCGGACCTTTGCGGCAATCTCCGTCGAGAAAGTCGATCAAGACAAGTTTCTCTACTCGTATACGAACACGTGCGCTGCTTGCGTTGGAAAAAATGACATGTCGTGACATGAACTTCGTGGCAGCCCTTTTGCGAATTGTATTCTCGATGTAGTAATTCTTTCTTTGAAGTCGAATGGGCGTTCGCTTGATGCCGTGGCAGATCCTTGGCGAGTGATCCATCCATCGGATGTGCTTGGCTTGCTTCATAGCCAAGGCAAGTGCCCAAAATCTTGCAAGCCACAATGAATGTTGTGGCGCATACTTTTTTTCATCAGCCACAGCCTTCGCTAACTAGTCCAGGGTAGGCGGACGAGAGGGACTGAGGGGCAGAAAGCCTGAGGGCGATCGCGATCGATCACCACTGCCCCTCCGATGGTTATCTCTCCCCTCTCCCAATTTTCAAGCAACCGGGTACCTTCTTGCTTGGCGTACAACCATACACCAAAATAGACCACTCTCTAAATTGTCCAAATTTTAAAAAGTCAATTTCCCTGGTCAGCAAAAAGCCATGTTCTGCTCTCTCTCGAGTTCATGCACTGCGCCGCAGTTTTGTGATAGCTCATGGGAGCGTAGGTTCCCCTCTCTACTCTTCCCAACCAACGATCTCGATGTCGTACGAGGTCGACTCATGCGATCTCCTCTGGAAGCTGCAGCTCCATCCACTCTTCGTATCAACAACAAGGATCGATTTTTTGGCCCAGAAGCAATTGCCCGCTATTTAGCGTTGAGCGAATCATCGATGCTGAAACAGAGCTCAACACCGCCAATTCAACGCCAGCGAGTTGGAAGAAGGAGCTATCAGTGAAGCAAGCAGATTATAGCGCTGATATTTTTTCCATGCTTCCTTGCTATTTCCCCGAGACGCTTTTAGCTCGCTTTGCCTGCCCTTCAATAATGCCGCCGGCATGCACTACCACCCTTTGCCCATGCTCACCACTTCTCGCGTTTGCCTTATTTGTCGTCTATAGGGAGCAGTAGCAGTCGTAGCTGGTGCGGAGCCTCCATCCCCTTGCTTCAACCTCTAGTAGATACCTATTTTTACCGACTAATTGCTAACCTTCACCCATTCGCTGCGTAATTTCTGGGCAAGTTACCCATCCTCACACCACACACACACACACACTCTCTCTCTCTCTCTCTCTCTTCTTACTTCTCTTCTTCCCCCCCTCCTTCGCATCTTTTATTCCGTCAAATTCAGCCATCCCGTCATCTCGCTTGTTTTCAATCCTTTTGGTGCCTGGTTTCCTGTACCTGTTGTACCTGTTCCTGCGCCTGAATTTCCTTTCCTGGATACGCCGTTGATTGTCACTCTCCCGCCTTCGACCCACTTGGAGCTTTCAGTGGAGGCAACCAGCGCCAGCAAGCAAACCAGATCGTCACCAACAAGCACCAGAGCAGAAGCCGTGCATATCCCTGCAGTTCCTGGCAGAGCTCCCATCGACGTCAAACTTGGCGGGGCAGCTCAGCGCCCGCCTTCTTTCTCTTCTTTACCATGCCAACACCGCGAATCATGACTTCCAGCGAGGTTTATCTGTTGCCTTTGAACGATGATGGCTCTCCTCAAGTTGCTGGAGAGTACATTTACCTCGCGCCTCGTTATAGCGATCCTGTCACGATAAGGTTTGCTATTGAGGGTACCTCGAGCATATGTCGTCATGGCAGCCTCTGGGTCAACATCCCCGAGAAGGGAAGCGAGTTTCGTCGCGAAAAGTTTCGCGAGATCAAGTCAGTACTAGATATTAAAGCTATTTTTGGGGTTGAATGACATTTTGCTAACTCATCCTTTTTCGAGGCTTGCCCCTGACTTCAACCGCACTCTGGAAATATCCGTTCCCATTTACGAGGCCGGTGCCTACGCCTTCTACACAACCTATGCCGAGCTCCCAGATTTGAGCCCTGATAAATCCTCTTCGGACCTTTCTGGGTCGTCCCTCAAGAAGACACCTTTGTACTACATCGATGTAGCACCTCGCCTCAAGCTCGATGGGCGGCCTTTGCCGTTGCCTGCCCTTTCCATCTTCTCCGTGATCAGCAAATTCATGGGTAAATACCCTTCCGACTGGGAGCGACACTTGAGGGGTATCAGTGACAGGGGCTACAATATGATTCACTTTACCCCTCTGCAAGTCCGAGGCATTTCCAACTCACCCTACAGTCTCTACGACCAGCTTGGCTGGGATCCTGCCTGTTTCCCTGACGGCGAGAAAGATGTGCAAAAAATGGTTGAGAGTCTTGAGCAGAACCACTCGCTCCTATCATTGACTGATATTGTCCTCAATCACACTGCCAATAATACCAAATGGCTCGAGGATCATCCTGAAGCTGGTTACAATCTCAAGACTGCCCCATGGCTAGAGTCAGCGTACCATCTAGACACTAAACTGCTTGAGCTAAGTTCAAAACTTGGTGACCTTGGTCTGCCGACGGAGGTGAAATCCACTGAAGACCTCGAAAAGATCATGGAGGCCATCAAGAAGGAGGTCATTGCCAATATTCGCCTCTGGGAATACTTCGTCCTTGACGTTGACCGAGAAGTCGATGCTGCTGTTGAAGCTTGGGTTGCTAGTCAGAAAGAAGCTTCTCCTGACATTCCTGGGCTTAGTGACAAGCTGGAAAGTCTCAGTTTTGATAAGGACTCGCTTAAGGATCAAGTCGCGTTCTTCAAGGACTTTGCTCTGGTTGGCACAGATCGTATGGGAGAAAGATTTAGGCGTAGAGTTGAGCCAGGCGTTGCAGCCAGCTACTTATCGCGAGCCTTTGGTCGTTACGAGGGTGAAGGCTCTAATGGTACTTCCAAGGCCGTTGCACGAGCAAAGATGGTTGAGATTGTTGAAGTTCTGAATGTACCTCTGTACAAGGAGTATGACTCCGAGTTGGATGTGATTCTCCAACAACTCTTCAATCGCATCAAGTACATGCGCCTAGACGATCATGGACCTAAGCTTGGTGCCATCACTGCTGAAAATCCACTTATCGAGTCCTACTTCACCAGACTCCCTGTGAATGATGCTACGTCCAAGCTATCCGAAGGAGAGAGGGCTTTGGCAAACAACGGCTGGGTCTGGGGAGGCAACGCTTTGATCGACAACGCTGGACCACACTCGATGGTCTATCTCAGGCGCGAAGTCATTGTCTGGGGTGATTGTGTCAAGCTCAGGTACGGTGCCAGCCCGGAAGACAGCCCTTGGCTGTGGGAGCATATGACCAAGTATGCCCGCATGCTTGCCAAGTACTTTGCCGGGTTTCGCATTGACAATTGTCATTCTACACCTATTCACGTTGCTGAGCACATTTTGGATGAAGCACGACGGATACGACCTGACTTGTATGTCGTGGCTGAGCTATTCACCGGGTCAGAGGAGATGGACTACGTCTTTGTCAAACGCCTTGGTTTGAGCTCTCTGATTCGTGAAGCCATGCAGGCGTGGAGCACTGCTGAGCTCAGTAGGTTGGTGCACAAGCATGGTGGACGTCCCATCGGCAGCTTTGAGGTGGATGAAATTTCCACGACCGACGCTCGTACACCCTCATCCAGCCCTACGAGAGCTGGTAAAAATGAGTCGAGCGATGCCGAGTACTCGAGGGAGATTGTACGCCGAATCAAGCCGACACCTGTTCATGCCCTTTTCATGGATTGTACCCATGATAACGAGACACCAGCTCAGAAACGAGATGCACGCGATACGCTTCCTAATGCTGCTCTCGTAAACATGTGCTCCAGTGCTACAGGAAGTGTCATGGGTTACGATGAAATCTACCCCAGACTAGTAGATCTTGTCAACGAAACGAGACTGTACACCTCTGAATCATCAGGTGATAAGCCCATCAGCATTGGCGGAGGCAAGAATGGTATTGGCGGCGTTAAGAAGCTGTTGAATCAAATTCATACCTTGATGGGCAAGGATGGTTACGACGAGACACATATCCATCATGAGGACCAATACATCACCGTGCACCGCGTGCACCCCGAGTTCCGGAAGGGATATTTCCTCATCGCCCATACTGCTTTCCCTGGATACGGCAATGGCAATGGGGACTTTAGCCCCGTTACCCTTGGTGGCACGCGTGCCCGCCATCTGGGAAGCTGGATGCTCGAGGTCGATGCTAGTGAGGAGGCAACCAAAGCTGTACTGTCTGATGAGAAGTACCTGAAGGGTTTGCCAAGTCGCGTAGTCGATGTTCCAGGAATCCGCATGGAGTTGAAGGGCGACGACACTATAATTACCGTTCGCGACAAGTTCCCTCCCGGAAGTATTGCGCTCTTCGAGACATGGATTCCTACCGCCGAACACTCAGTCGGCTTGGATAACTATGTTACATCGGGGGCTAACCAGGCTTGGAGCGAGCTTGACTTGGTTGACCTGAACTTCTTGATGTACCGCTGCGAAGCAGAAGAATTAGATTTTACCGATGGTCAATATGGCGTGTACGACATTCCTGGCCATGGGAAACTCATCTACGCAGGTTTGCAGGGCTGGTGGACTGTACTCGAGAGTGTCATCAGAGAAAACAACCTTGGCCATCCATTGTGCCAGAACCTTCGTGACGGGCAGTGGGCGTTGGATTACATTTCCGATCGACTGGATCGCATCGGCAGCCAGGAGGATTTGCAACGCCTTCAGAAGCCTGCGAAATGGTTCAAGGAGCGATTCGAGGCCATTCGTCGTATCCCAAGCTTTTTGCTGCCGAGATACTTTGGGCTTGTCGTTCGAACTGCATACTTGGCCTCTTGCGACAAGGCAATGGATCTGATGAGCGGCAACATTCGCCAAGGGCAGTGGTTCCTCCAGCGTCTGGCGCTGGTGAGCATTCAGCAAACTGGTCTGGTCAAGTCTGGCTCTCTTTGGCCTGATAAGCTTGTTCCATCGTGCGCCGCCGGTCTTCCTCACTTCGCAGTAAGCTGGGCCAGGTGTTGGGGCCGTGATGTCTTCATCTCCATTCGTGGTCTTTTCCTCGGCACTGGCCGCTTCGACGAAGCCAAGGAGCATATTCTCGCCTTTGCCAGCGTTTTGAAACATGGCATGATCCCCAATCTCCTCAGCAGTGGAGATGCGCCGAGGTACAACTCGCGTGACTCGATCTGGTTCTTCCTTCAAACAATTCAAGACTATGTCAGATATGCCCCCAACGGCATTGATATCCTAAAGACCAAGGTCAGGCGCCGCTTCTTGCCTTATGACGATACTTGGTTCCCTACAGACGACCCACGCACATACTCCACTGAGAGCACCATCGAGGATGTCATCCAAGAGGCTCTCCAGAGGCATGCTACCGGTATGAAATACAGAGAAGCCAACGCTGGCCCGCAGATTGACATGCAAATGAAAGACAATGGATTCAATCAAGAAATCTTTGTAGACTGGGACAGCGGTATCATCTTCGGTGGCAACCAAGATAACTGTGGCACATGGATGGACAAGATGGGCGAGAGCGAGAAAGCAGGTTCAAAGGGCGTGCCGGGTACTCCTCGAGACGGAGCTGCGATTGAGATCACCGGTCTTCTTTACAGCACCTTGAACTGGCTGGCTGCATTGAACAAGCAAGGCAAATACGCGTATGGCGATGTGAAGAAGGCCGATGGTACCTCAGTTCCCCTAGCGGAGTGGGCAAGCAAAGTCAAGGCCAACTTTGAGAGATGCTATTTCGTACCCCTCTCGCCTGAGGAGGATTCCAAGTATGATATCAACGTCGGCATGATTAATCGCCGAGGTATGTACAAGGATCTATACAAGTCTGGCAAGGAGTATGAGGATTACCAGCTTCGCTGCAATTTCCCCATCGCCATGACAGTTGCTCCTGACCTGTTCGATCCCGATCATGCCCTTCACGCACTTTGCCTTGCCGACTCGGTGCTTCGTGGCCCAACTGGCATGGCCACTCTTGATCCTTCCGATTTGAACTATCGACCTTACTACCGCAATAGTGAGGATAGCGAGGATTTTGCGACCTCGAAAGGCAGGAATTACCATCAAGGGCCTGAGTGGCTCTGGCCAACTGGCTTTTTCCTTCGAGCTCTACTCAAGTTCGATCTGATGAGACGAACCACTTCTGAAGGTCGCACTGAAGCGTTCCAGCAAGTCACGCGCCGACTGCACGGCTGCAAGAACTGGATTCAGGAGAGCCCCTGGGCAGGTCTCACCGAGTTGACTCAGAAGAATGGAGAGATTTGTCCAGACTCGGTAAGTCAACACTTGTCCCTTTCAACAGTAAGACAGCACACCAACTAATGACTTTACAGAGCCCTACACAAGCTTGGTCGGCGGGTTGTTTGATAGACCTTTACATGGATGCGCTAGAAGAGCAGGCAAAGAACAAATAGAGGAGAAGGATTGCATAAAAGGGGGTCAAGAAGCAGCATTATCGAATAGCGTTATGCATAAGTATCACGTACGTAGCATTGTTGTCGAAATCCTGAATTCCGAGTAGTAACGTATCTTTTCTTGAGAGTTGATACACATTTAGTACTAATACTTGTATCTGATAAAATGAACCAGGTCCATGGATCTAAAATTGCAGCGGGAGAGTGAAGCTGGAAAATATTGTCTGAAACGCCCGACCGCGTGTAGATTACCGTAGGACTGAATACCTCTAGGTACTTTATCCGCTCGCCTCGCGTCGGGCCAGTTAACCAAAAATAAACACCGAGAAAAAAAGGTCTTGAGGGCCTGAGACCCCTTGCCGTCACTCTTGTCTTTCGCGCCCGTTGATCCTTTCTTTCTTCTCTCGGTGTCTCTCTCACTTATATCTCGCAGATAGCTACCTCGACTGGTATCATCCGGCCGTCAACAGTCGTAAAAGTAAATGATCTAAAATGTAATGTGCAAAAAATAAAACAACCTTTCCAATATCGCCTTGTTCGCCTGTAGTAGATTCCTCTCCAAATGATAAAACAATGAATAATCCAAAAAGCACATGATAAACCTATGGAGAAAAAATTTGGTGCTCTTTTTTCGATTTGCCCTTGAAGAGACCCCTCTTCTTGGGCTTGATTTCCTGTTCTTCGGTGCCGGCGGCGGCGGCAGAGTTGGGCATAAAGGCACCCTTGTTTCTGGGATCGCTGTTGTCGACGGCGCCGATGGAGAGGTCGGCGGGTTGGGAGGTCATGGCTGGACCGCCAGAGGTCGAGTTTGCGAGTCCGGGCTTGACGAGGCTCATGGCTGATGCGCGATCTCTCTTTCGGACGTAGCGGCGGCGCCAGATGCAGGCTCCTATCCAGATGCCCGCGATGCCGACTACGAGAAAGACGATCATGATGACGGATTGCCAGTGGTTGGAGAGCCTTTGTTTTTCCGCAGCATTAGCATATTGGATTTTCAAGGGGAGAGGCTCGGTGGGGTAAAAAGTTGTGCATGAAAACTTACCAATCGTAATTGTCTGATCCTGAGTTCCCTGATGATGATCCGCCGCCGCCGTTGGTGGCCGTTGTCGCCGTTGTTTGACCGTCGGTGTTACCTCCTCCTCCCCCATTACCATCGCACATGGAGTTGAACCAGCTCTGGATGGAGCTCAGGCCTGGAGGACCGCAGGCGTTGTCGCAGACGCCTGTGCTGGCGGCGCCAAAGGCCGTCACGCGGGGGTCGTCGCAGAAGCAGGCTGTGTAGACCGAGGGCTGATCCGTTGTGACGGCCGGAGGGACGCAGGCCGCGTTGGCATCGTATAGGGGCTGGCAGGCTACGGCGCATGACGGGAGGACGTCTAGGTTGGCGAAGGGGGGGATGGTTGTGATGGGCTGTGGGCCGTTGTTCGCTATATTTTGCGTAGTAAGTTAGCTTCTTTGCATGTCTTTTGTTGTTGTCGTCGTCGTCGTCGTCATCGTCGCAGTTGCGCTCACTCACCCATTGTGGTTTATTTCGGCGCAGTCAAGTCACCGTCTCACGATAGATCCTGGTATACGATTTGCCGCTTATATTCGCCCAAAGATTTTTGTAGAGCTGTAAAAAACAGCCCTTGCCCGCCCAGCGTTTGAATTTTGAAGGTTTTGAATCGTCCTAGGCCGTCTCCGGGGGATCCGAGGTTGGGAATTTGGGCTTGATTAACAGGGTTTCGGGGTAGGAGAAAAGCGTCGATCTGCAAAGCCAGGTAATAATAGATGTTTCGGTGCCAATCCGAAATAATGTCGTCACGGGACCAATCCCAAACCAACCAAGCGATGGACTAAATAGAGACGAAGCGAGAGTTGATTTCGACAAAGGTAATGAAGGTTATCGTAGGTCGACGCGATTCGGTAGGGAGGATAGAGGAAAAAAAAAGAAGATAGGAGAAGATAGAAAATGTTAACCAATGGGGAATGCAAAATAAGAAAAAATAGAGAAAATAAAGAAAAGGCGATGTCGATGAAAACGTTCGTGTTTGTCGGGGGGGAGGGGAGACGGTTTCGTTGTGTGTGAAACGGGAGGAATTCAAGCCGTGGGTTCTTGGGTGGTCGAGAATTGGAATAGAACGTGGAAAACGTGGGTTTAGGTGCAGGAAGGGAAAGCGGCCATCCGATCCGATCAACGTAAGGTAGCAAGCAAATCAGGCGGAGAAAAGAAAGAGAGTCAGGTACCAGAAAGCAGAATGAGAGTTTAAACAAAGCCATGTACGGAGGGAGGGAGTACGTATGTAAGCTAAGAATGGCTGCTTGGCTGCTTGGCTGCTTGGCTGGGGGGTGGTGGTGGTTATCTTCTAGCTTCGATCGAAGTTTGTTCCCACCAAGATAATTCCTTGTGCGGACATTTACAATGCTTCATCTTTTTTTATTGTTCTTATTTGGTCGTGAAGCGCTGATCAAGTACCTTCTCGCCGTCTCCTCCGTTTCTGTTCCTTTTTCTCGCTCTCGCCGCGCCCATCCTTGCTGATAATCGTCCCAAGGCTTTTTATGCATGCTAAGCCACTCCGGGGCATCGATGCGGTGGTGGCCGTTGGTAAGGTTATTAGTACGGTAAGGGGGGTGTGAACGGAAATGGAGTTAGCTGACCCAGAAGACGCGCAGCTTATTTATTTCAAGGTTTCTTGTTTAATGCACGGAATACGGTTTTGTGTTTCACGAAAATAGAAGCGGCAGAGAAGAGAGAAAAGGCACAAGCAGAGGGGGTAAATCATGCAACATCTCAACACGTAAAGTTAAATCTCATCAGCCATCAGTCGTGAATTTTAGTACGAGCGCGCATGACTTGACAACTGGCTGATTGCGAAAGCAAGAAAATGGGCGTCTCTCTTGGCGCAGAGTCAGTATGTCACCACTTGCGCGGCCAACTGAACTGGAACCGGCAAGCACCACCTACTCCGTACCTACCTAACTTCGTAAATACTCTGTGAGCAGTAAAAAAAGCAACAGCGACGGTGGTGGATGCACCTGCCCGTATTGAAGGATGTACCAAACTGCTTCCGCACGCAGCGGGAAACAGCGAAATGAGCTGCTCGTACTCGCACGATCACCCACGGCAAGTTCCCCACGCCTTCCTAATTCTACTACTCCGTACGGAGTACTTGTACTCGTCTATGCAGCAACTTCCCTCAACCCGTCTCTTTCTTTCACGTCAAGTCAAAGTAAGTAAGGGGGTTTCAAGAAAGAAGCAAATCCTTTGGTACTTGAATCGCCATCATCAATCAATGAATCAATCAACAATTGGACCAATGCTCAATGACCACGGGAACCATCGTGTGCCTGAAAACGGCCCGTATCTTGGAGTACTCCGTACTCCGTATCATGTAAAGAATTTGAGGGTTGCCGGGCCCCACTAAGCATCAAAAAGAATTACCAGCTCTCTTTTTCCGCATTTCTGGGTGCATCTGAATCAGAGTTATTCTGTCCATGGATTAAATTGGTGGGCCTTAACCACCTGAGACCCTGATCCACGGGCTCGGGCCACTTTTGCCGCGAATACTCTATGTATGCATTAAACCGAGGCATTTTGGTTTCAGATTAAAAAGGAAAGGTTTCTTGCGAGACAAAATCAGGTTCATTGATCAATTGGTGTTAATCGAGGGGAGAGAATCCATGTTGATAATAAAGAGGTGCGGCACGAGTTCATCATATAGAAGATATATTATTATTAATATCTTTCTTAATATCTTTCTTAATATCCTTATTATGTTGTGAGCGTCTGCTAAACAAGCGGCCGTGGCTGAACATTCATGAACCCCCATAGATGTACACCAAAAGACTCGGATATCTATGGTAGGTGTCAATAGCTCGAAGCCACCCTCAGCCTGTGGGCCGAGGATAACGAGAGGTGCGCTTCTGCTTTGCGTTTTGTCTTTGCTATATTTGAGATGATGAACACCATTCGTTATACCCAGCTCACTCAGACGCAAAATTCGGTTGCTGAGAAAACGTCTCATCTACTCCTGATCAAATCACTATTACCTAGTTATGCTGCCGTCCTATGTATCGAATTCGGCTAACGAGAAGACAGGTTTGTCATCACCGAGATCAACAGAAACGTCTTGGTAAAGATATATCCACATATATTGTTATCCATCATATAAGGCTCACCTCTATTCAACTACGAACATCTCTCTGGGCTGACAGCTCCGGAAGTGTCGAATCGCCCGCCATCTCGTATACCACCCTCTCCTGCGGCTGCCATCCTTGAAGCTCCGCTGATACCTCTGTCGTCCGTTGATCCTTGGGCGCATATCCATACCAGCTGTTTGAAAGCACCGCTGGATCTGTCTGATCCACGGGAGGATGCGTGCTCGCCAGTCTCTTCTTTCTCCAAAACCACCATGCGAGCACGGACAAGGCGGCAACAGCTGCTACAGCTCCGACGGCAGCACCAGCTATAGTCCCTCCTGAAACCGTTCCGTTGCTCTGCCCTCTGTCCTCTGCTCCAATGCCAGCGGGACTTGTCCCTTCGCTACTTGAAGTTGAACTGGTGGTGGTAGGATGCGTTGCCGTGCCCTCTGTAGTCTTGCTTGTCGTCACGTCGGAAGATGCCTTGCTCGTGGTTGTGGTTGTGGGTGATACACCAATTGTGGTGATCGCAGAAGGTGTCCCTTCAAAAGGCATCATGAGCTATTTAAACTAACGAAACGCAATCGTCACGGCTGTGCTCTCACCTGGAAAGAAAAGTAGACCTTTCTTCTCATTGCAAGAAGCGTCCTCCCAGTTTTCGTTGATGCAAAAGTACAAATCCTGCTTCGTGCCCTCGCACTTAAACATCCCCATCCCCCCCTTGGTGTTGTCGACCTCGGGGTCCATACAGAACAAAGGGCAGCTCGAGCTCCTCCAGCTCTTGTCGGTACACCCGCCTCTCACAAACTCCGTGGCGCCTGGTTTCTGGAACTCTGCCCCCGTGGCTCTGCATATGCCGTTGGTGAGGCAAGCATAGCCTTGTCCGCAGCACGCCGAGTTTTCAGTGTCGTCCCGACACGGTGTGTCGTTGGGGGCCAGATTGCCATCTGGGAAATAACACGCTGCAAGCACGATAGGTATCAGACTCGTGCAGAAAATGCACGCCAGAAGAGGTTGAAGAGTAGGAAGCATTTTTGATCGCAGACGTCAAAGCATGATGAGACAGAGTGAAAAGGATGATTCCCCAAAGTGCGCGCGAAAGGGGGGGGATATGAAGAACCCCATAATCCTGGTCGTTGTTTGAGACCTCTTTTCCGGGATTGTAATGGTTATGCTGTTGGCTGCAAGTGTTTTTGGTAAAGGTGCGAGTGCGCACTGTCTTTGTGCACTACAGAATGCAGCGCCTCTACTGTTTTAGCACCTATCACCAAACTGTGTGTTGGTTGTTGTGTAGTTTAATGGCGCAACACCATTGGGCTGTTGTAAGCTGAGTGCAGGGGGCGCTTGTAACAGAATGCAACGCTGTAGGAAGTGGTCGGCGGCTAGATGGCATGGACGGGCTTAAGCTTTGAATGCGGGATTCATCCTCCAAAGGCCAACTCTCTTTCCTTCCTCTTCATCATCAACATCACCATCATTATCATCGCCATGTCTTTTAGAAGTCGTCGGTTCGTCACGATCGCCGTTTTGGCAGCAATTGGGCTTCTGTATCTGTGGCACTCGGGCGATTACCAGTCTACCTTTATCGCTCATGAGCAAACGCAGCCTGAACGGCCCTTGCCAGAGTCCTCATGGCGCACTACAGAGGATAAAGATTATCTCTGGAGTACCGTGGTGGTGAATTATCCAGTCTCGACATTTCGTCCTTTGCCTGAATCGGCATCAAACCAGTTCCCGCCAGTGCAGGCCATTTTCCCCCAAGAAACCCCATCCAAACGCGATGATCGCCTTAGACATCAGCAGGCGGTCAAGAATGCATTCACTCGATGCTGGACATCATATAAGAAGAATGCATGGATGGCCGACGAGCTCGAGCCCATGTCAGGAGGCAAGAAGAACCCCTTTGGTGGCTGGGCCGCCACGTTGGTCGACTCGCTTGATACCCTTCTGATCATGAGCATGAATGAGGAATTCAACGAGGCCGTGGCTGCTGTTGAGAGTATTGATTTCACGCACACCGACCTGAAAGAAGTAAACATCTTTGAGACGACGATTCGTTACTTGGGTGGCTTCCTTGCCGCGTATGAGCTCAGTAATGATGTTCGCCTCCTGCGCAAAGCCGTCCAAGTCGGCGAGCTGATCTACAAGGCGTTTGATACCCCCAGCCACATGCCCATCACCAGATGGGACTTTCTCGCTGCCGCAAAAGGCGAGAAACAGGCTGCAAGCTCTGGGGTACTGGTCGCTGAGATTGGAAGTCTTTGCATGGAGTTGACCCGCCTGTCGCAGTTGACTGGCATCCCCAAATGGTTCGATGCTGCGCAGTCCATCACCGAGTTGTTGGACGCTCAGCAAGACTCAACAGAACTCCCAGGACTGTGGCCGCTGGTCGTCGACGCCAAAGAAAAGGTTTTCAACAAGGGCTCTACCTTTACTCTTGGTGCCATGGCCGACTCGACGTACGAGTATCTGCCCAAGATGGCGGCAATGACTGGAGGTCAGCTTCCGGTGTATCAGAAGATGTACGAAAAGGCCATGAACACGGCGTCAAAGCACAACTTCTTTCGGCCGATGACTCCCACAAATGAGGATATAATAGTCTCTGGACAGGTGCATACTCGGGGAGACGGCGGGAATACCAAGATCACCTTGGAGCCCCAGGGACAACACCTCGTCTGCTTCCTTGGTGGGATCCTAGCCTTGGGCAGCAAGCTGTTTGACCGCAGGCAAGACCTCGAGATTGCCGCGAAATTGACAGACGGCTGCGTCTACGTATACAAGGCGTTCCCTCACGGCATCATGCCCGAGACCTTTTACATGGCTCCTTGCGACTCAACAACGAGCTGCGAGTGGGACGAGGAGAAGTGGAAGAAGGAGGTCATGAGAAAAGGCGACGGCTCAGACCGCCCAGCCGAGGACCTGATTGCAGAAAAGCGTCTGCCCAAGGGATTCACTCACATCCCCGACAAGAGATACATCCTTCGCCCCGAGGCGATTGAAAGCGTCTTTATCCTGTACCGCGTGACGGCGCGGGAGGATCTGCTCGAGTCTGCCTGGGACATGTTCAGCGCCATCGAGGACGCCACCAAGACAGACCTGGCCAACACCGCGGTGTGGGATGTCACCGTTCCCGGCCAGAAGCCGATGGGTGCCAATTCGATGGAGTCTTTCTGGATGGGGGAGACGTTGAAGTACTTTTATTTGATCTTTAGCGAGCCGGAGCTGATAAGTTTGGACGAGTATGTGTTCAACACCGAGGCACATCCGCTTAGGCGACAGAAATAGGATGAATGAAGAATCTATTCGTAATCGATCGATCCTGTTTTTGCCTTTTTCAATCAGAATAAGTGCGTAAAGTGGTAACTCTTGGAATACGAAGCAATTGGGGTTCATCAACTGTTCGCAAAGTAGCTAAACGGCGGCTAGCACTATGACAACGCTGTAAAAGTAGAACAAAATATTTTCAAGAGGAGTCGGCGCGAGATTCCGAGACAAGTGCTGTTTCGTGTTTCGACGCGTCGCTTTCCAGTTTGCAGCCACTGATGTCTCAGCCTCAAAACTCACGTCTGAGCCACTTACACCTCAATGTACAACCAACCCTACAACCAACAACCAACCATCAAGACGCAAACAATTGATAATCAAGAAAAGCTGCGTAGCAACTTTATAAATGCAGTATTACAGAAGCTGAAGCGTAGCTGCCAGGTTTGTCATCATCACGTAAGGGTAATGAGGAGGAGCTCCTGCCTAGCCTTGTGATACCTTTATTCACTGCTCTGTACGTCACCAACTGAATTTCATATATCTGGCCGTTTGTTTGGCTCCAATCTGGGTGCAAACATTCGGTTAATGACAGGTGGCGAGACAGGTAACCTAGCAAACAAATACCAAGGCATATCAAGGTCATTTTCCTCGAGCCTGGAATTTCCTCTTCTCGTCTTCCCATATTTCAAAACTTGACATTTACATTTCATTTTCTAGGGTAATCAGAATGGGAACCTACAAAGCATGTCCCTTCCAATACCTTGGCAACGTACCGCTTCCAACAATGCTTCCGACAATATGAGACCCCCTCTTCAAAACACCATTTCCGACCATCGAGGCCAACTTAGTTGCGACGATGGAAGACTACAAAGAGAGGATGGCTTTGGCTAGAACTACTTCGGAGTCGAGAAGCGAATCCAGAGTTTGGGTTTCTCAATTGCCATATGGCTCAGATGCCAGATTCTATTCCATTTATATGGAGTACGTATCACATCCCGATCTTGCTGCCTACAGAAATCGTCATGGTGGCCACTATTTTAACGGCACCGAGGACGATGCAAAGAGACCGACAAGCAGGATACCATCAAGCAAATCATCATGGCAGACCGGCGGGCAATATGGGACGCCAATAACCGGGAGTTTGTCCGCGCCTCAAGGAAGCAGTGCAAGCAGGCATACAACAAGGAAGCTGTCCAGGAAGGACTGGACATGAAGTGGATAGCCCGAGTTTGACGACATTTTCCAAGAGATCAAGCCGGCGGACTGGTCGGAAGTCGAGATACGGCGGCAAACTTCTTCTGCGAAATAAAGGGAAAGGACGGAACGTATCTGGTGGCGCAGAACTAGCCGTCCAACAACGGCTCATTCGGTGCTCGAGCAATGCATGAGCTCGATAAATTCGGCCGTGGATTGAACCAGCGGACTTTTGATTGCAAGGCCAAAACCATTACAGCCATTCACATGGCTAAGCAGGGCTGGCTGGTGCTCTTCGCACACCATGTTGCCGTACCACAATCTCCTGGTGGTCGAGCCACATATCATATGAGAAGATGGGGTGATCTGAACACACTCTTCAAGATCAATCAGCATGGTCTCAGCAGATGGAGCTATCCCGAGCACTCCTATTGACTCTGCTATGCGATGGGACAGGATTTCCAATCTCCTGCTACGGGGCTATACAAGAAAGGATTCGACTTGTCACCATCTTACATTCAGAATCTGTCCAACCTTATGGAAATCATAGGGCTCGCAAAAAATGGGACAAGTTCCAGCCGACCGGGACACACAAGCTTGTATATGAGCTCTTCCGACGTCGCAAGATCCTAAACGTCATCCCCTCTGCTATTAAACTCTGTGAGTATTCTATACTCTCATCTATCTGTATGGTGCAACGAGCCCCCGTCACAGGAATCCACATCTGGACACGATCCTTTCTCGTTCTGGCTTGGAATTGTAGAAACTTTGCGTCTGCTCGTTGAACATGTCCTTGGATGTAGGGGTTGGAAGCTTGTATGGCGTATCGCCGCGGTTGTTGAAAGATGTCCCACCAGGGCTTGTTGGATTTAGTTGCGTCGACGAGATGAGGTATAGGTGTTAGATTTCGATCGTGTGGATAGATTACGCTGACACTACAACATGTAGTCTTGAGGAACAGAAAACAATGAAAGACGACGATGACTCGACCCGGAAATGGGGAAGCGGGACCGGTATATTCTGGTGCCGGAGGGGGATATCCTCTTGAGTCATGATATCTTGACCGTATATTTGGTCGAGGGGCGAGAGTCAACGCGTTGAAGTCGGCGTCATGGAAAACGAAATATCAAACTAGTCCAACATGAAAGGGGGGAACATGTGAGTGTAAGATTGCGTTGGACGTACGATTGCGTTGGATGTGAGGATTGAGTCGGATGTGAGGCGGACAGTCGAAAAGTCGGTTGCAGGGAGCATCGTCAGAATCATACATGCTACACCGCAAAATGCCCATTTTGAGACATGAGCAGTCTATCCGCCTCGGCATCCGGTATCATCGACGTTTGCATCCACGTCAAAGGGCAACGCTACGGCATGCCGATTGGGAGCGGATATGGGGGAAGGCAAATGTTTTCGATTGATCGACAAGATTCCACGCAGGGAGGACGATTCCAAAAGTTCGAAGAAGACCTTTTTGCGACTTCCCAAGAGTCAAAGTGGGTGTCGGTACCTTTCATGGTGCAGTCAGTCAGGTCTCAGTTCAATAAAACAACAAAATGGTGACTAATGACTGGCACATACCATGCGTGAGTACATGTCAATTTTAGACTTGAAACAGACAAGACGGTGAATGAGAAGAGTTTCACTATGCCAAGCTGTTGACAAGTCATTTGAGGTGGTTGTTGATGCAGGGACTTGCTCCCCCTTGCATCCGACATTTTGCCTGCTCTCAAGCGTTGTCTAAGACAAAACCAGGATGGCTACAAGGCTAACCAACCACGACATGTGTACTAACGCAGGGAACCAGATTCTCGCAATTAGAGGTGAATACGTTGCATAACAACGAGTTTAAAAACTGTAGATGATGAGCCTCTGTGATAGGATACATCTTGACGGACTTGTGCTTACACATGAAGAGAGTCGATGATACTAGAGTGGCGCAAACCTATACGATTGTTGTTTAGTATCACTGACATGGTTCAATCTCCCAAACCCTGAACCCCGAGCTTGTATTGCGTATGATTGATGTCTTACCAATGCTAGGCCACAAAGCCAGTCATCTGCAGGAAGACTTTCTCGAAACGCCAATCATGTGCGGTGTGCGGTGTGCGGGGTGCAGATGCCAGCATCTGAGGTGTTGACATTCTCCCAACAACCAGACCATCGAAAGTCGTCTTCCCGCTCCCACATGATGGGGGATCAACACGGGGGCACAAACGCCAAAATTAAGCTCATTCCCATCTTTGCTTCCGTGCTGGTTGATCACGGTTCCTGGGTCAAACCACAAGACTTGGACTGAATGGACGCATGCGTGGCTCCAAGAAGGCATATTGGGGGCATCAAGTAAACATGTATGCAGGGCAATTAGAAAGCGCAGACGCTCTGGCATCTGAGATCTCGGTGAGGTGAAATGAAATTATGCGTTGTCCATGCAGCGGCGAATGACAAAGAAACATTCCTCAGACGTAGAAGCGCAGTGCTCAAGGTATGCGGCTCCATTTCGGATTCGTAGCCCCCCCCCCCCCCCCTTCACGCAGGGAAACACTCTCGTCCAAGCTTCTCCATCGGCAGATGGTAGAATGTTTAGATTACCGCTTCATGTCTCCCCACAACTGAAAGTCTCACCACGACTGAGACAAAGACCTGCCAACAAACAAACATCAACATTCTGAACGCGGTGAGAACGAGACCAAGTGCGTGCACACAGGGAGATGCCAGACAGGCGTGGCGATCTTGAGGGAGGAAAAGATGGTCAAGGCGGTCTCGATCTCTGGATATATAAGGCCAAGGGATATCCGACCAACTTGCAACAATCCTCTCTCATCACTCACTCACTCACAACTTCACAATCACACACACTCACTCCAACACTCACTACCTTTCAACAACCACCACGTTCAAAACAACCCCCCCAACAACAACACCAACCTTCAAAATGGTTCGCTTCGCCACCCTCTTCTTCGCCGCCACTGCGGTTGCCCTCGGCCCCGTTCCCAAGCAGGCTGGCGCCGGCGGTGCTGGTGACCTGCTCAAGCAGCTCGGTGGCGGTCCCATGCCTGACCCCGCCAAGCTTCACACCATGCCCATCTCTCAGGCCAACGACGTCTGCGGCTCCAACCTCGAGGTCAAGTGCTGCACCAAGGAGGTCACCGACATCAACACCAAGGTTGGCCAGAGCGGTCCCCTCAGCGGCCTTCTCGAGAACGTCATTGGCAAGGACGGCGTCAGCATCCTTGACCAGTGCTCCGACCTCTCTGTCACTGCCCGTAAGTTTCCTCCCTTCCATCTGCCTCTTCACAACTGGTTTCTTGAAACATCTCCGCTGACACTGCTCCTCAAGTCATTGGTCTTGATGACATCCTCGGCAACGCCTGCAACGCCAAGGTTGCCTGCTGCGACACCACCAACCAGTTCAACAGTGGTCTCGTCAACCTCGGCCTTCCCTGCATCGCCCTTGGCTCCCTCATCAACTAAGCCATTCGCGCCAATCGATTCTTCGCCAATCGATTCGTCGCCAATCGGCCCAACGTCGACTTCTTCTTCTTTGGAGGGGTATAGAATTTGGAGGGACAGTTCGCTTTCAATTTTCCTCTGTATACGAGAGACAGGCGCTAGCAATCATCAAGTCGTGGATATCTCTTCTAGCTCCTTTTCATATCATGGGGTATCCTTCTAGCTGCTTATAATAACATTCTATTTTAATCATTGCAAAAACCAATCACATCTCACTCAATGACATCTGACCCGATAAGGAACAATGTGATCGATGCCTTGCTCCCCCTGTAAGCCTGTTGAGGAGCCGTATCAGCTTATTTAGTTCTTAGTAGTAGTAAGAAAGAGCGCCGCAATCCTTTTGGCGGGGGAGGATCTCATCTCCACGAGAAAAGGAAAAAGAGTACTCCGTACTCCGGAGGAAAAAAGGCACGTAACTGTTACAGAACTTGGCGCTGAGTGTACAGAATTAGCTGGCGCTCCTTTCAGCGTTTCTTCAGCATGGCGCCTGTTCCTTCCGGTGCCTGTTCCTTCCGGGCTGAGGCGGGAAGCAGGCCGAAAAGTGGCGACAAAAAAAGAATTCTCGAGGGGCAAATCCATCTTATCCATCTTAAACGCATTGCGGGTCCCGTTCTCGTCCCTTTGCGGGCCTAGCCTTGCTCTGACAGGTCAAGATGCCCACCAATCACGCGTCGGCGGGGCGCCAGAAAAAGTTGTTGGGGGAAAAGGTTGAGTTCGTGTTTGCCGCTAGTCTATTTTCGGGGTTTTTTGATACGGCATGTACATTACGTGTATGTACGGAGGTACTACGAAGCAGCAAATGGTGGGAGAAGTCTGAACTTGTGTGCATGGTGAGATGGCGTGAAGAATATGATAATGAGGTGATTTTCATTCATTGCAATGATATGGTTCGATTTTTCTTTTAACCTTGATTTTGCAGTAACTTTATCAAGGGCAAAAATTGTGTGTGAGATTGGACCACTCCTTCAAATGTAATGTAACCGTGTAATCGGCGGGCCAACAGTCTCAAAAACCACAACATACCTGTCCCAAGGGCCAAAAGAAAAAAAGAACCACTCATAAAAGGCAAACCTTGATGAAAACACATGTAACTTCCTCGGCATCTGATAAAGCTCTGCATGCAAAAAGAGGGGGGCGTGTATGGCGTACATACTTGAATTGAGTGGTCAACATCTTATCTTACTACATGTACTGTACATACTCATCCGTACTCCGGACTGTTGTGCCTCGATTGCTCTTCCCTTGGAAACTATCGCACTCCTCTCCACAACGTCCGCAGCCGCCCTGCCCGAAACTGTGTCAATTTTTTTTCAACTTCTTTACTCCATACCAGCCAGCGCTCTCCTCGAAGGGCTTAGAAGGGTTGGGAGAGACTAGGATCTGGCACGGGTACCACCTCCAGTTTTTTCGACCCTTTCTTCCCCCCAGTCCAACCAGTCCCAATATACAACAGGACCCTTTTCCCCTTGCTGTTCCGCCACCCCAACCGATTGAGAGCCGCCCCTCCAATCCTTGCTCGCCTAATAGTATACTTCCTCTTATCCGGGAATTGCCTTGCTTCTTATACCTCAACTCGCCCTTCCTCCCACAACTTTTCTTATCTCTCTCTTTCCTCTTCACATCTTCCTCTCCCTCCTCCTTCAACCTTTCTTCCACCTTTGGTTCTTCTTCATACTTGTTCATCGAGTAGAAGTGTAGAAGAGAAAGAAAGAAAAAAAAGGTAGCAACAAAACACAGACATCATGTCGTCGTCTGTGTCCGCGGCCGCTCAGGCCTCGGCTTTCCCTGATGGCACCACGGAATACAAGCCCCTTCGCTCAGGCAAGGGATACGATGCGAGCAAGGTGCACATCTCCGAGACCCCCATGACCTGGGGTAACATGTACAAGCACATCAACTGGCTCAACACGACCTTCATCGTCATCATCCCGGCTCTTGGCTTCATCTCTGCTTACTGGGTGCCTCTGCACCTGTATACCGCAATCTTTGCCGTTATCTATTACTTCAACACTGGTCTTGGCATCACAGCTGGTAAGTCTTTTGCTTGTATTGCCTCGCTTTCTGAACGAACCTGGACACTGACGTAAGCTTAAAAAGGTTACCATCGTCTTTGGGCTCATACCTCTTACAAGGCCACTCTTCCCCTCAAGATCTACCTCGCTGCCATGGGTGCCGGTGCCGTCGAAGGCTCCATCCGTTGGTGGTCAAGAGATCACCGCGCTCATCACCGTTACACCGACACCGACAAGGACCCTTACTCCGTCCGCAAGGGTCTTCTCTACTCTCACCTTGGCTGGATGGTCTTCAAGCAGAACCCCAAGCGCACTGGCCGTACCGACATCACCGATCTCAACGAGGACCCCGTTGTCGTCTGGCAGCACCGCAACTTCCTCAAGTGCGTCCTCACCATGGGTCTCATCTTCCCCATGGCCGTCTGCGGTCTTGGCTGGGGTGACTGGCTCGGCGGTTTCGTCTACGCCGGTATCCTCCGTATCTGGTTCGTCCAGCAGGCCACCTTCTGCGTCAACTCTCTTGCCCACTGGCTCGGTGACCAGCCCTTCGACGACCGCAACTCTCCCCGTGACCACGTCGTCACAGCTCTCGCCACCCTCGGTGAGGGTTACCACAACTTCCACCACGAGTTCCCCTCCGACTACCGCAACGCCATTGAGTGGTGGCAGTACGACCCTACCAAGTGGAGCATCTGCCTCTGGAAGGCCCTCGGCCTCGCCTACGACCTCAAGCAGTTCCGCTCCAACGAGATTGAAAAGGGCCGTGTCCAGCAGCTCCAGAAGAAGCTCGACCAGAAGCGTTCCCAGCTCGACTGGGGTACCCCTCTTGAGCAGCTTCCCGTTATCGGCTGGGATGACTTCGTTGCCGAGTCCAAGAACGGCAAGGGCCTCGTTGTCATTGCTGGTGTCATTCACGATGTAACCGACTTCATCAAGGACCACCCTGGTGGCAAGGCCCTCATCGGCTCTGCCATTGGCAAGGACGCCACTGCCATCTTCAACGGTGGTGTCTACCTCCACTCCAACGCTGCCCACAACCTTCTCTCTACCATGCGCGTCGGTGTCCTCCGCGGCGGTTGCGAGGTCGAGATCTGGAAGCGTGCCCAGTTCGAGAACAAGGACGTCACCTACATGAACGACTCTGCTGGCCAGCGCATTGTCCGCGCCGGCTCCCAGGTCACCAAGGTCTCACAGCCTGTGGCTAGCGCCGACGCTGCCTAAATGATGAAGTCACGAAGAATAAAAAAAGTCTCACGATCAACTTGGGGATGATGAGTGAGGGGCAAAAGCTTTGCTCTGTTTTTAGCGGTCTAATGTCCCACAATACCTTGGAGACTAAACTGCAATCACATGCTTCTTGGCCGCAACTCACCTTACCCATGTCTAACATAACGGATAAGTTTTAAAAAACAAGTCATATTCATGCACTGGCGTTTTGGGGAAATAGGGCGTCTTATTTTTCTTTGTCTTTTTTCACAGCTCCCGAGTCATTCCTTCAATGGACTGGAAGCAGGAGATAATGTCATAGCATCAGAAAAGTGTCTTGACTGGCGTACTCGGCCCACTGGCCTTGCCTTTTTACATAGAAAATCTCAACACAAGTATTTCACTTGACATTTGTTATCACCATGGCTTGTGTTTCTCTAGTTTCCACATGTGATGACATGATGATAAGCCTTGGGCATGAAAGTAACTATTTGATAAGCTGTCTGGTAGGCCCGACAAGTGTACAACATTCACCGGTACTTTCATATGCAATTATATCAGAAGAGTGTAGATAGATCTGTTTCAAGACATTGTTTACGTTGCAGATCAGCACGTAATCGGGTACTCGAAGATTATGTTCATATCATAACGGCGTGACAACATTTACTATATATACAGATCTTAAAGGCATCTTCCCATGGCTTTAGTACAGCGGAACGCTCAAGTAAATAATTTTTTACCGAAATATCCCCCAGGTGCATGTCTTTACGGTGCCGCCATTCGTGTCCTCATGATTGTCATCTCTGAACTTTTCGCCCAGGAGCCGTCGGGCTTCTGCCTGTGGCACAGCAACCTCCCATCATCGCCAGTCGTCCCTAGAATCTGCCCGTCATCGTCAAAGCCCACTCTCCAGACCGGCGTACGATGGCTGTCGAGCTTTGAGATCTCGATGCAGGCGTGGCGCACCTGACCCGGAAGCCCGCTGTAAGACCTGTCGTTGCTAGGACCTGCCTTGGCGAGGCTGGCGCTCAGCGTTGACGAATGATGCTGATGCTTGCTCTCTTCTTCGGTTGCCGAGGCCGCCGCGCGCTTGGCATCCCTCTTCCTCTCCTTTACCGAGGGGACATGCGCGGCCTCGGGCTTGAGCAGGGCTGCCGCGGACCAAGACTTGCCATCATCTTCGGAATAAGGGGTATCGATTCGGAAGACGCGGGCGTACCCATCTTGGCACGCCGTGGCCACAATGTCATATCCGCGAATGTTGCCCGGGGCCCATGCCACGTCTCGCACGAGGCCCTTGTGGCCCTGGACGTCGACGGCGAGGTAGAATTCTCTCTGAGACGTCTGCACCCCGATGGAAGTCGTGTCTATTTCCCTCGAGCGGTATATCCTGACAGAGTCCATCCCCGCGACCATGAGCCCCAGCGAGTCTGATGCGACACCCGCCCGGAGCGCGTTGTAGCACGGCTCGGGATTCGGGTCGAATCTTACCGTAAAGGCCACTTCTTCCCCCCGGCTAGGCTTGGGGCACACGCTGAATTCGTCGACCAGCCCGTAATCTGTGAGATTCTCGGGTTGGTCGTTCTCGTAGACGGTCAGCTTGCCGTCCGCAGCGAGGAGCGCAAGATAGGTGTGGCGTGTGTCCTCGACATGACGCATGCTAAAGGAACGATAGGGGGCTTTGGTGGATGAGCGGGTGTCAAACGCCGGACGTCCATTGACTGACCGCGAGGTCCCAAAGCGGCGACCTGGTGCGGCCGAAGGATCCTCAGCCCAGAGACGGAACCAGCCCTCTATGCCGAGGGAGGCAATGAGGTTGGGATACACTGTGGCAGGAAGCCATTGGAGCTGCACTCGTTAGATGTGCTCGGCGATGGCGACCGGGGACACAGCTCAAGGGATGTTGTGTCAAATTGTTCAGTGCTACTATACATACCTCCAAGACCTCTCCGCCGTGGGCGGTCCACGTGTCGCAGAGTCTCCATGTGCTATCCTTGTGGCGGTTGAAGACGCGAATTCTCCCATCGACAGAGCCAGTCGCGCAGCGGTCACCATACGTGTTGAACGCAACCGCTTGGACGAGGTCCTTGTGGCCATGTTGGAGGTTGAGATCGAAGGGCAGCTTCTCCTCGGATGGTGAAGCAGGAATTGAGGTGGCCATTTTCTATATGCAACCACTTTATCCCGTCAATTGATGAGCTGCTTTATGTTCAATTCGAATTTTGGGCAAGTGGTAATGAATTGCAATGTGTATGAAGCCTAAAGGCCGATTTGAAGCCCAATGGATGAGGAAGAATGTAGTTGGATGGTCCCACTTTCAGTGAAGCTCTTACATATATAAAGCTTCCTGCAGGTTCAACGTACCCTGTACTTATGTCGTCTCGTCCACCTCGGATGCAATTGAACATTAAGACGACTGAATAAAATCCTGGGGAGTTAAAATGTGAACGCCAATCTATTATTTGTATAGTCTCCCCGCATATTTTTTATAATTCCATCAGTATGGCTCTACAAGCTACGACCAAGCCACGACTGTGCATCATAGACTTTTTCTGATGCTGTGGTGACATTTCAATGTTCACACCAGCAACCGAATTCGATGCTAGTACGCTTATATTGTATTTGTCTTGCAAACGCTATAAACATGGAATCAACTGTACTCCGTATATCATATGTCATCGCAGGTCAAAGGTACGGTGCGGCCTTGGCTGTGCTGTAAGTTGGGCATTGCTATGACGTCGCCCCACCTCGACGCTAGGAGTAGGTAGAGATCTCCAAGCCCGAGTTAGCTCTGTAACCTTCAAAGTGTTTGCTTGCATCTAGGTCACACATCTTGTTCCCAACATGGCTCACCTCGTCAATCCGCTGGCGACGGCCTCGCAACTCTACCATCGCGCCTCGCACGCATCGCTCCCACAAGATGTGCAAGAATCCATATTCCTTGCAACGCAATGTCTCACGCAAGCTGCTGGTCTGCTCCTGGAGCTCCCTCAGTCCGTCACCGCGCAAGCAAACGTGATCCTGGCGCGTTTCTGGTTGACCGAAACTCCAATGGCACATGAATTCAGCGTAAGACATTGCCATGGCCCTTTCCTTCTGCTAAGCTTACCCGTTCCAGGACGTCTCGGCAGCAGCCATCTTCCTCGTGTCTAAAATGGGGCCAGCACCGCGACCGACGCGCGATGTTTCCAACGTTTACGCATATCTCTTGTCCCCAGAATCAAGCCTTTTCCGCACCTCGACAGATCTACCCAAGAACGATCCACGAACATACTACCAGACCGAAGCCGACTACCATTCGTTTCAGAACCGTGTGCTCGCTCTCGAGGTACAAATTCTCACCGCGCTGGGCTTCAACACTCACGTCTCGCTGCCGCACTCGCTGGCAATCACCTACCTCCAGACCCTCGACTTTGCCTCGCACGACAAGACCGAGATCTCGAAACGCACACTTCAGTACTTGAACACTGCGCTGCTATCGCCCCAAATGCTGTACTTGACGCACCAACCTCACGCTCTAGCGACGGCGGCAATATATAATGCTGCTAAAGATGTTGGCGCTAAGATGCTTGAATGCGCTTGGTGGGAGGTCTTTGATGTTGACAGAGAGGAGCTTGGGTTTCTCGTGGTTGGCATGCGAAGCGTCGAGGGAATTTTGAGGGAGAGGAAGGACTTGATGGGGCAGGGGATGATTACCAGGCGCAAGATCGAGGAAGAGATGAATAAGAGGGGCCTTCACATCAGCAACGGATCCAAAGCGATTGATCAAGAAGACGAGGTTATGAAGATGATGGACGATCGATAAGTCGTCGCCACATCCGTGTTCCATCACACCGCCAGGGTGGCTACAGACGCTTCAAAGAGCTGGCGAGTGTCGCGTGACATGCTCCTTTTCTCTAACAACATTTAGAGACCTGGACTATACCCCAACACAGCGCAATGCTCATTGCGCACCTAGCCTTTAACTTCACCTCTCCTTGGCGTGGGGTCCCAGGGATCGTACATGCCCACACTACGCCGTTGATCAAACAGTCAAGTACAGTGTACATCGGGATACCTCAAGCAATGGGGGGCTATTAATGCCAGACCGAGTCATTCAGTATGATCACAGTGGTCATTTTCTACGCAGCTAAACCAGGGGCTCACGTTGTTATTGTCACCCGCTGTCATGCAACATTGACATGCGTCGACAGACAATTGCGGTGAAAGGGATAGGAAGGATATCCCATGTCTTGCGGAAGGCAACAGGGCTGATCCACGGAACAGACATGGTTATGGTACGTTACCTGTCAAATCGGATTGACTTTGAGACCCTCGTCTGTTCCCTTCCATGGTCGAATGCCTGCGCATCCTGGATGTGATGTCATTGCGGTGTCTCACATGACTATCAACGGCTTTGATAAGATTGCGAAATGAGTTTTAGGAAGAGGTGGCATTTTCGAGGCCACGATACATGTCAGACGTGCAGCCTTTGGATCTAGGTTTTGTAAAGACCAGAAGGATGTTACTTCAACGCTGTGTCTGATGTGTACACATGGGCGTCAGATCGTTAAGCTCTTGGAGAAGCCCTACCACCAACCTGTCGTAGTGCTACAGATTATGCGGAGGTTTAAACGCATTAAACGCCGTCACTACCTTATTGACAGCCAAGTGAGAAAGCATCGAGTCGCAGTACAGCAAAAAACTGGACCTGAGCCGTTCTTGTCCTCAGCGTACGGAGTATGCTGCGCGACCCGAGTCTGTGCGCTCCTCTTCGACACGGGAAGGATGCCGTATCCCTGGCCAACATGGCGCTGGTGTCGACCGTTGATGGATGTCTAGCCGCGATCGACGCCTTGAGAGGAATCGCGTTAATTCATCTAACACAAGTGTTCTGTATGCGCTCGCGACGCGGTATGGTTGTCGTAGTGTCAGATTATTAGTGCCTATATTATGGAAGGAATAACATCATCAATGGGCTGCTAGTCAGCGGGCACTAGGATGATGAGTACATGGTGCTTTCTCGGTCCGATAAACGGAAGAGACGATGAATGAACTTGAAAGAAAGTTGAACGAGATGTGCTAATCCAACGCTCCACGGATATCGCAAATGGGGCATTCTCTCTGGCCCGCCGAAGCGGTAGCGAACATTGCCACCAAAGAAAGCATGACACATTATTAGCCTGCTAGTCGTGCCATGATCTTAACACCGCAAGAAGCTGGCTGCTTATCACACACACATTTGCCTTGCCATCGTGTGGGAATCGGTGAAGCAAACCGCGACAAACGCGAGACTCACAGCACGGATGAGAAAAGAGGGTAGATGTGGGGTGGGGGGAGGTTTGTGTGTGCCGGTGCTAAAAGGAGTTGTGTAGCGTGGTCCCGACGTGTTGGGGATCATCGTTCCGACGTCGCAAATGGCGCCCCTCGACGGCTGCGGGTTGTTTTGAATGTCATCTTGTGATTCATCTGATTGTACGGAGTAGATTGACAAGATAAGCCTGACACCTCGTGACATATTGAGATTATGCATGAATGGCGTCGTGTCTCTTCCTCATGTCGCCAAGTTTGCGAGAAAGATATGGCTGCAGGTTACTCCGTATGCAGGAATCTTATCTTCAGCAAGTCAGAGAAAGCCCGCACTGTATGACGCCTTAGCACCGACGGGCTGCTATTCCATTTCGCTTCTAGAAGACCTTCGGAAAGCCCGCTGATACGGTAGGACAAGGGACTTGCCGGCCCAAAGGGGGGGATGCACAACAGGGGGAGTTCATGAAATACAGTATTGGCCTGCACGGTGCCACGACTTCTTCTGCCTGTAACACGCGCTGCACGCTGCAACTGCAACCTCCCAGCGTGACCTCAACACCACCACACCCCATAGACGCTGGAGCCGCTTTGGTGCCGTTCTGCCGCCGCCAGTCGCGCAAATCCCTACGCAAATCCCTACGGATACCTGCAGCAGCAAGAGCCAAACGCACGCTCTTCTCTCTCGCCTCACTTGTTTAGGACAGTCAGTTGCCAGATCAAGTTGCGCTCCCCCCTCCCCGCTCCCCCTTTTTCCTTTCAACAACCGCACTTCAACAGGTAGAAACGCTCGGGTTGCGGAATATGGCAGTTGCCGAGGGGGGTCCCGTAATGTGGGCAGCACGCAGGTACTTTCCTCCCGGGAGCGAGCGTGCCGTGTGTGGTGTGAAGGGAAGCATTAATTCATGTACGGAGTAGATAACTTGATTCGGGGCAATGAATTGACGTGGGGTGTGTGTGTGTCTCTTTCCGTCCATATGTAGGGCCAGCGCAGCATGATGGTTCCAGCCTTCAACGAGACCGGCGGGACTTTCGGCATGCCTTTTTACCGTCTGTAAAAACAAGTGTGTACTCCGTATTGATGTTGAAAGAAAGGGGAGCAGAAAAAGAATCGGTGAAAATGGCTCACGTTTCAGGCAACCGAAATGGAGTCTCTTGTTGGTCTACTAATGTCGTCGTCGGTACTTGTACTGTGTACGGAGCACTCCGTACCCTCGAAATTTCCCGAGTACTGGGAAACTACTTGGAGCTGAGGCTGATTCGTGTGGTGGTGATGAGTGATGAGGGTACACCCGGGCTGGGTGGGTATGGGGATCTCCTCGGATCCCCGTTGGTCGGATGGGATGTGCAGGCTTGATTTACGTGGGGGACGAGAAGCCGTTTTTCCCGACGTGGACAAACTAACACACCCCCCCCCCCCCCCCTCCCAAGATTGACAAGGTCATCCGTTAGGGGTGGTTTTTAATAATTCGATTGCGTGAGACTTTTTTTTCCCGTTCTCTTTGGCCTACAGCATTGTTATTTTTTGCCTTTTTTGGTGGGAGGGTCTTGTTAATTTCAGGAGCCCGTAAGTACAAGTAGCACGGATTGGCTTTAGAGTATCTTGTAATTCCCGGGAGCTCGGAACGAGAGAATAATAGATATAAATTGCTCGCCCTCCTTCCTCTTCTTTAACCCTTTCTTAGCATCACTAAACTTGATTATTTCAGTCCTCTTTATTTACACCTATTGCTCGTTTCAAGTCACACCCATATCTCACCCACTCACCAACAACCATATACACACAAATACATCACAATGGCCGCCTCTGATAGCTCTCACACTACCTCTGCCAAGCCTCAAGGCTTCGGTAACAACAGGGGTATCAAGTTCATGATTCGCACTGGCGGAAAGACATGGAGCTGCTCTCTTCAGGACCGCGACACATAGTATGTTTTGCACTTCGCACACACACACACCTTTGTCTTAGCCAGGAACAATGTGCTAACCATTGTGTCAAGTGAGCGCGCCAAGAACGCTGCTGGGGAGCCCAAGCCCGTCCAGCGCTCAGAGTCCTTTGAGTCCTCTGCCAGCTCCGTCTCCACCTCCAGCCATTGAGGTTGTTTCTCTCTCCCCCATTTATAGAAGATGAACGACATCACTTCTTTTTTTTACTGGCGGCGTTTTTTTATAAACTCTTTGGTACTCATGGTGATGCAGCCATGAATGATTTTTATGCAACATATTAAGCGATTGGGCAAGGCAAGGCAAGGCAGGGCAATAGTGGGAAATACCCCGCGGATGGCGTCTTATCTCAGTAAAGAGAAATTTGAGTTTTGAAATTACACTTATTCTTACATCTGACACTTTTTTCTTATCTTTTAGAGCAAGCCTCGTGATGGATCGATCATATGATGTGAAACTTTTCTTTTTCTTGTTTTTACAATTTTTTTCTTCACGCCAAAGTATTTCGTGGTGGTCGGCAGCCATCTACAAGTAGGCTTTTGTGGCTCCTGGAGAGTTCCCGGCATCTAGGAAGAAACGCCGCTAGCGATAGAGTAGGGATAAGGAAGGTCTGGAAGAAGGCGGAAATTGATGAAGACCATGACGGAGGCAATAGCACGCTTTCCTTTCTCTTCTTTGCTCGCTTTGCCCGACGCAAAGAATGCTTGTTGGTAGCACGGAAATGACATGGGCCGAATCCCGAGTGTTTGTGGCAACGTCGGTGCAGTAGCAGAAAGAAAAACCTCCGGTGCCACAGGGGACCATTCATTCCGAAAGTTGTCGTCGACAAAAAATACTTACTTGGTCAGCCTCGGGATGCGTGTTCCCTCAGAAGTGGATGGATTGTTTTGTGCCACCGAATGGGGGGGGGGGCTTCGAGTCCGCCTGGTCCATTTATCGCTAGTAACTTTCTTACAGGCTGACCTGAGTGAGGTTTGGCCAAGGGAAGAAGAGCTTTTTAGACTTTTTTTCTTTGGTCTCCCAAGCTGGAAATGGAATTTTGCTTCGATTCGCAAAGGTGCACGTCATGAGGCGGGCGGTGCCTTTTTTCCCTCCTTGCATCTGCCACCGCCCTTTTCCATTTTGCATTTGCGGTTGCATGACCTGACCTGACCTGTAACAAGCTGACGCTGAACCAAAAGGCCAGGCAGGCCATACATAGCCGCCCGAATGAAGGCAGAATAAAAAAAGCCGACGAACCATCTTCTTCTTCTTCTTCTCAACCTTGCATCAACACAACATACACACACACGCACGACGTCGACTGTTAATCAACAGAAGCAATTGAGAAAGATTTGGTGGCGATTGATGACTTGAGGCAATCGCCATGCCTCTTCCTTTAGCGGCCAAAGGTGAGTTTCTTGGGAAGACATGAATTCCTCGGATTAATTTATCTGCGCTGTCAAAAGAACCCTGCTTTTGCTTTCAGGGAAGGGTTCGGTCTGCCTTGATTTTGTTTGTTACCCCGCGTCGAATCGTTTTTGGAGAGCGAGTTAGCCAGGTCAGGTCAAGGCCAGGCTCAGACCATGTCAACTTGTCCATTCAAGTACGCAAGCAAGTAAACGGTTGCCTTAGGTGGCGAAGTCACCTTGGTGGTCCACGCAATCGCCCATCATCAGCTGAGGTGGCAGTTCATCCGCTGATACGCTTCCCCTTTCGCCTTCATTTTGAAATCAATCTGCCGTGGTGGCGAACATGGCATTCCCCTCATAAACGATTGCCCTTTTTCACTACTAGTTTGTGAATCCTCGCATCTTTTTCACTGTCGCATCTCTTCTTTTGACCGCTGTCGTCGTTACTTTGTCTGAGCCCGCCCTGTTGAGGGGCTCTTTTTATATAATCATTCATTCGCAAATCCATCGTTATGCCTGGTCCTAACCATGTCATCTTGGCCTCAGGCGCCGCAGTCGCCGTTTCCGTGGCCGTAGCCACCGCCATCGCGCTGTACGAGTCGCCCGAATTGCGTCGCTACGCAGATGATGTCCGTCGCCGCATCGCCCTGGCGATGCATTCGCTCGGCGACGGCATCAACCCGCCGCACCGGGAACCCTTCTTCAACCGCCCCGAGGACGCCGATGGCTTCATGATGTCGAGCCGGGGCGAGGGGGCCAATCCGGGCGTTGACGCCGACGAGGAGACGAGGAGGCGACAGCGAGAGGAGCTGCTATACTGGAACTCGGTGCGTGTCGCAAAGGAGGAGGAGGACGCCCGCAGAAGGTCCGCCGGTGGCGAGAGCGCATCGGCCGGGAAGCGAGGGACTTCCTTTGACGACTTCCTCAGCAAGGACAGAGATGCCGAGGACGGCACGTATGTCTTCAAGACTGGTGCCGAACCCCACGGTGGTGCTGATGGTCTTCGCCGCCGTGGCGACAACGCTCGTGCTTTCCCTTCTGTCTACGCCAACCCCTTTGCCGACGAAAATGGTATCTCGAATGACGACCTCGAGAACTCCGGTGACAGCTTCATCCGCCCTGGAAACGACGAGGCCGTCTCGGACATTTACAGCGTCACCACTGCCCCCGAAGTCAAGGACCCTGCTTCTTCTATTCCCGAGACTTTCCGCTCCACTGCCGTCGAACACCACAATGATGCTGCCCAGTCTTCTGTCACCGCCTCCTCCGCCACCCTTGACCGCGAGCTCGCCGACGACGAGTACATCACAGCCGGCCAAGACGACCGCCACGACGCCTACGAGTCCATCCAGGCGTGGGCCCAGAACTCGCACCCGGACGTCTTCTCGCCGCTGCCGCAGACCCCCGAGGAGGGCTCCGAGGCCGAGAGCCTGAGCGACGGCCAGCTCACCCCCACCGACTCCATGTCCATCGTCGACGCCAACGAGGCGGCCAACGACACGCAGTCTCGCCCTGGCTCTGCCGAGAATAGATGGGACGTTGACAGCGTGAGTGACGGCATCGTGACGCCTGCCAGCTGGTCCGAGGTTGGTAGCCAGATTAGCGAGAGCGACCACCACCATGAGCGTGCTTCTGCGTGGTAGAAATCTTATATCGCCAGAGTCATGTGTGATTCGATTAGGGCTTGGAGTTTTACGGATTGAATGATTTTTGGGACACAACTTTATGTATTCGGAAGCGTTCGCTTTCCTGCGAGATTGACTCGGGCGTCTGGGTTGGGATATGGAATAATAAATACACTCGCAAATGCAATAACAATCTCTTTGTCGGCAATAAACGATATCACCCACCACTCTTAATTTGTCCATGAAACACCTGTACAAGCGCTAGCTAACTTTATTAGTATTCGCCTGCGTCGATGTCTTAGACTCATTCCCCCAACATATACATGCTCCTTGTTTCACGACGACAGTCTCCCGTCATTCTTTCAGCTTCTCCTTGTAGTCCTCCCACAGCTGCCCCGCCTCACACCCCAAAAGCTCCGTCCAAAACCTCTTCTCCTCGTACCTGCCCACAACCCCCAGCTTCCCATTCAACCTCCCGACGGTGCCCTCGCCGAACCTCCCCTCGAGGTATTCGAGAAAATAGGCGGTGCGCTCGTACCCGGCGTCCCACCCGCTGCCGTCGCCGTCGCCGGAGGAGCGCCTCCAGTGCGGCGGGGCGAGGCCGGCGCGCAGCCTCACCCAGTCCGCCACGCCCTCTATCAGTCCCCCCGGGCAGGTCCCCCCGGCGGTGTGCTGGAAGCAGTGTACCAGCTCGTGGGTGACTACGCCCCTGATTTCGTCCTCGAAGACTTCGGGTCTGGTGTTGAGGATGTGGTGGTGGGAGAGGTGCGTTTCTTTGTGGTGATGCGGGTCTAGCTCTACGCCTATCGTGTGAGCTAGGTTGTGCATTTCCCTTAGGACGAGGGTTATGGAGCGTATGGTTGGTGGTCCCTTGGTGGCGGTGGAGGAGGAGGGGGAGGAGGAGAAGAGGTATAGGTTGCGTAGGACATCGTGGCAGGCTGTCTCGAGGAGCTCCCTGACGTCAAAGGCTGCGAGGAATTTGCTCGCTGCGTCGCTGGATAGGTCTCGGACTTCGAACCGCAGCTTTGGGAGAGGGAAACCTGAGTCCTTGCCGCGGCGGTTCGAGGCGGCGGACGAGGAGGGGTGGATGGCTGGGGACATGGCTGGGGCCAAGGGTGTGGTGGTGATGTTTGGTGTTGTGTTTGGTGGGAGGACAGGTGCCATATGATCTTTTTCCTTGACTCTTTTTTTAGAAGATGAGATCTGTTTAATTTTCACTAAATTAAATGAGAGGGCTAATGTATGTATATGTGATTGTTCATGGCAGAATGCACACAGTTCATGGGCGCGGCCGTGATGCTGCCTAAACGGGTTCGTCTGCCTTTACCCCACACTTGGCTTCAACCCATCATCATTCGTCCTCGTTATCCTGCTGGAAATGAGTTACAAGTTGCATACGCCCCAGACAAGAGGTGTGATAATGCTCGAGGATTGTAATGTTCATACTTCCCATGATCACGTCATACTCCCACCCCGCAACTCCCACTACTGGAAGACCACGTATTCTCCGTTCGGGGGGCATATCATTGTCCTCGGTTTCTACAGCAAAGTGGCATCATTGACCCAGTGTGGAATTGCGCTTCAAGCGCATTGCTACTAATTAATCCCTTTCCGTTTTACGCGGGACATCTTGACTGCACTTGTGTCGAAAACGGTCGCAATTTTTCTATGCTTCCTATCTCATTCTGTTGCGACTATATGCACCGAGTAGTGCGTGTTGTGATTCGATCAGGTACGAGCCGCAAAAGGTAATTACGCTATTTGGCAAGCCACATCAACGTCTCTTCTACACGCATATAGTGTACTATCCAACTAACATCTTGCAGGGCAGAATGATGATTCCCTCCCCGTATCTTGCTGCGCATGTGTCGAAGCGGGACTGTTGCCTCGAGGGAAACCCGATATTGGAGCTTGCAGCGCCCGAATCAAGGGGCTTACATGCTTGGGAGTTTCTCAACTAAGATTAGCTGTCATTGTTGGTATGGGGGAAATGCAGTGCAAGCGGTTAGTATTTTACTAGCACTTGACGTCCGCGGCATGGCACGTCGAGTTCCATGCACAATCCTACAAATGTATGGCTGGGAGGCCTGACAGAGTCGGGGACAGCAGCTAGCTTACAACAAGGCGAGGCTACTCATCATGGCATAAAACGACCGGGCGACAATCCCCGCTTCGATATCACATACCACCCCGACGCTACCCTTTTGAAACGGCCATCTCCTTCCGAATAGCGCTAGCTAACCAAGAGCTGGGCCATACCAATCACAGGCTAGAGCCCAAGTCTTCTTGGAAACACTGCTGCTTTGGGCAAGTGGCTGCACGTATAGCAAGGACGCCTCAAATGGGTGATGTTTACGAAACAATGCGACCGCAATAAGACCGTGTGACCGGCGAAAGAAAGCGGCATTCGTCTCGAGTGACGGGGACGATTCATGCGAACCGAAGTTGACTGTCTGCCGTATATATATATCACTCTGTCGATCCTGTACAAAGATCGGAGAGCCGGTTCGGATCACAGCCGAACGTGGTACATTTCGGACGACAATCAACATGAAGCAATCTTTCCTCCCCTTGGCCCTTCTGGCCAGCAGCGTCTACGGGTGGCTTCCTCATGAGCAAGAGCTCGAGGCTTTCAACCAGACTGCCATCTACGAGTCCATGGGTAAGCGCTTTGAGCCTTCTCTGCCCAGCGGAATCAACAAGATTCGCGGTGTCAACTTTGGTGGTGAGTTGCGCTTCGTGCTCTACACGGCACTTGAAACTTTGTGGCTTACATGTCGGTAAGGCTGGCTCATCTGCGAGCCATGGATGATGCAGAACGAATGGAGGAACAACCTGGGCTGCGGTGACTCGGGCAGTGAGTTTGACTGCATGCGTGATCACTACTCCGGGAGCAACCGTGAGACGGGCAACCAAAAGTTTGCCAACCACTGGAGGGACTGGATCAACCCTGACACGGTCCAGTCCGTCCGTGACGTCGGCCTCAACACCATCCGCATCCCCATCGGCTACTGGTCCTTCAAGGACGTCGTCGACCAGGCCAGCGAGCCCTTTGCCGACGGAGACCGCATGCTCCCTTACCTCGATGCCGTGGTATCCAAGGCCGCTGACCTTGGCCTCTACGTCATCATCGACCTTCACGGCGCCCCCGGTGGTCAGCAGGAAGACGCCTTCACCGGGCAGCTGAACAGGCCCGCCGGCTTCTTCAACGACTACAACTTCGGGCGTGCACAGAGGTGGCTCTCGTGGATGGCCAACCGCATCCACACCAACGACGCCTACCGCACCGTCGGCATGATCGAGGTCCTCAACGAGCCCGTCTCGAGACACGACGGTGGCGGCCGCTACCCCGCACCCGGCCAGGACCCCGGGCTGATCCAGAACTTCTACCCGGCCGCCCTCAAGGCCGTCCGCGACGCCGAGGCCTCCCTCAGCGTGGGCGACGACAGGAAGCTCCACGTGCAGTTCATGTCGAGCAAGTGGGACTCGGGGGACGCCCGCACCCAGGCATCGATCCGCAACGACCCGATGACGGCCTTTGACGACCACAACTACATCGGCTTCGCCCTGGGAAACGACGCCAACCGAGACCAGGGCAACCTCATGCGCAGCGCCTGCCGGGACTCGCGCGTCGTCGACGGCCAGGACTTTGCCATCACCGGCGAGTGGAGCATGACCTCTGGCATCGACTGGAGCGACGGCGACTTCTTCCGCAAGTTCTTCGCCGCACAGCAGCAGCTGTACGAGAAGCCCGGCATGGACGGCTGGGTCTACTGGACTTGGAAGACGGAGCTCAACGACCCCCGCTGGACGTACTCGCACGCCACTTCCCTGAACTACGTCCCGACCACCGCCGCCGGTCTGGAGCAGAATGTGTACCAGGACGTCTGCGCTGGCTTCACCTAGGGGAGGGGATGGCGATGATCAACTAGATGTCAAGGAGAAGATTGTACTTACTTAATGGCGTGTTTGAAAGGGACAAGAAGACTGCCCTACACAATGATTAGCTGCCACGTCTTATTCAATCCTCGACAAGTCAGCGCCTTCCTTCTTTTTTCAGGTCTATTTTGATGTGAAGAATACATAATATGAGTGTGTCTTATGCTAGGAATATTTTTGAACTCGATTTAACTCAACCATGTGCATGTAGGTAGTTGTAGGAGGCTGAGCATAGGGTAGCTGGCGAAACCCACGTGCCCCGCATCCCTTAGAAGCTACGAGATTGAGTGGATAATAATAAGAGGCGCCTGAAACTATGGCAACCTGGGCTCTAGGCTCTCTCTCTCTACGGAGTGCACTGGGCACCGGTTGAGTCGGGCTGCGGCCCAAGTTGCGTCAGTGCGTTTACCTTGATGCATGCCTTGCATTTATAGCTGCAGTGTGCCTTATCGCCGGCCCCCCCTCCCTAATAAGGCGCTGTCTGTCACTCGGCTTCCAATTTTTTTGCGATACCAAGTTGCTTCAACAACGCCACTTTACACAAACCATACCCAACAATAAACAAACAACCAAAAAAACAAACAACCAGATGCTGTGTCCACTCTGTGAATTGCATCGTTTCGTCGCTCTATACTCTTGAGCTCTTGCGCCTCGTACTCTGATTACAAGCGGGGGCCTCCAATTTTCTTTTTTATTTACCTTTGGGGTTAGGATAAACAACGCCGTCACAAGGTAAGTTTGGAGACAAATCAATTACCTCCCACCACCACCCCTTTAACGTTACTTGCCCATCGCGATTACCTCTCCCAAGCCCACATTCCATTTACGCGAAACCCCGCGCTCTTTTTATCCATGCGATTTCAACCGCTGACATTACCTCTTTATTTCTGGCGACCAGAGATTCGGAAGACATCCCCTCTCCCCCTCCTCCCCTTTCGTCGCATTTCATGGCCGATGCAAAGCTTACGGAGCAGCAGGTCTTTGACCTAGCGACGGTCCTGCGCAGCGAATCCAGCGTCGACTCCAAAGTTAACTATGTGACCACCATCAAGTCGGGCATCAAGCAGTTCAATGTCCCCGAAACATGCATCCCCCAGCTCTTCGAGGGCCTGCGCGCCGCCTCGGCTTCCCAGCATTCCGCCCTCGTCAACGTCGGCTTCACCTCCCTCAACCACCTCCTCACCCGCCTGACGCGCCAGGACCCCAAGACTCTGACCAAGGAGGCCCCGCGCACCCTCCAGACCATCGTCGACAAGCTCGGCGACCAGAAGGAGAAGTTTAGGGCCACGGCTCTGCAGAGTCTCAACACCCTGTACCAGGTTGCGCCTCTAGATGTCGAGCGCGTCGTCCGCAACTCCGCCATGGCGGGTAAGAACCCTCGGGCCAAGGAGGCTGCCATGACGTGGCTTCTTCAAGCCCATCAAGAGCTTGGCATGCCCTTCCGCGCCTACGTGCCCTCGTTGATGGACCTGCTCGAGGACGCAGACGGCATGGTGCGCGATGCCGCCAAGCATACAGTCATCGAGTTGTTCAGGGACGCGCCAGGCCCAGCCAAGTCGGACCTGAAGCGCCAGCTCAAGAACTTCAAGGTGCGACCCGCCATCGAGCAGGGCATCGTCAAGGCCCTCACGCCCACCGGCAACCGTCCGGTAACCCCCGGCGTCGAGTCCGCAGCACCCGCACCTCCAGCAGTCAGCCGCCCAGCTTTCTCCCAGAGCGTACCTCCCTCCTCGGCCGCCGAACGCCCCATCACGCCCGCGCCCGATACCCGAGCCGAAAATATCGAGCCCATGTATGTCAACACCAACCGCGAGCTCGACGACATTTTTAGGGAGATGGCGTTATTTTTCGAGGGGAAAGAGTCGGAGCAGAATTGGCTCAAGCGCGAGCAAAGTGTCAGCAAGCTGCGCAAACTCAACGCAGGCAACGCTGCCTCGGACTTTCCCGAAACCTTCTTGGCCGGCCTCCGTTCCATGCTTGATGGTATTATCAAGGTCATCATTTCGCTGCGGACAAGCTTGACAAAGGAAGGATGCGGCTTGGTCCAGGATATTGCAGTTACCTTTGGTCCTGCCATGGATCCGCTTGTAGAGTTGCTTCTGCAGACCCTAACCAAGCTTTCAGCCGGCACCAAGAAGATAAGCTCGCAGCTCGCAGATGCGACCGTTGACTGCATCATCGGGCGTGTTACGTATACGCCTCGAATCATGCAGCATGTTTGGCTCGCCTGTCAGGACAAGAATGTGCAACCACGCATGTACGCCACCGGCTGGCTAAAGACGCTGATTCAGAAGGAACGGGGTCACAAGCATCACATGGAACACACTGGCGGAGCTGATATGATGGAGAAGTGCATCAAGAAGGGGCTGGCAGACCCTAACCCCGGCGTGAGAGAGAAGATGAGGGGCACGTATTGGCTTTTTCAGACAGTTTGGCCACAGCGGGCTGAAGCTATCATGGAGGATCTTGATTCAACTGCTCAAAAGCTGCTCATCAAGAGCAACCCAGACGCATCAAAGAAGGCTCCTGCGCCGGCTGCACAGCCTGGCATGGGCCTATCGAAAAGCACCATGGGCCCGTCCAAGCCTAGCATCCGCGAGACTATGATGGCTCAAAAGAAAGCTACACTAACGACCAAGACCATGCCTACACGTCCGGGCTCTGCCATGGCGCATCTGTCCCCTGTCAAGAAGACATCTGCAGATACCTCGAGCCACCCAAGCAACGCACCGAAACAGCCGGGAAGTAGAACTCGCCCGGATCCGAATACGATTTCGGTCCATGCTAGTGGCATGTCTGTGGCTCCTGTGCGACCGAGGAGAAGGCCCGAGGCTTCGAGACCCGAGTTGGCAGCTCGTCCTGCCACGGCAGGGCCCTACTCCGTTCGGGATCAATCCTCGTCCATGGAATCTGGGAGCCCAAAGGTATCAAGATCAAGACCTGCCGCCAGCTCCAAGGCAGCGGGCGGTTCTCCCAAAAGGACGCCCGCCCCCCGCCCAAAGCCTGGCCACGCTTCTCACGCGAGCGAATCAAGCATAACTTCGCCTATTAGGAATGGTGCCAAGTCTGCTGCTTCGCCACGAGTGAGCCCTGCTAAGCTCAAGGCTTCTCAAACGGCAGAGCCCGTCTTCAGCAGCCCAGTTGGTGCTGAAAATGAGGAATTGACTCTGGTAGTACCGTCTGTCACGAGCCATTCTCAGCCTATTCCTCGATTAGAACTCCAGCAAGAGGAGCAACTGAAGTCACCGATTGAGCTCCAGCCTGCAAAATCCCAAGAGCCTGAATCAAAACCCCCTACACCTCAGACTATAGAACCAGAGCCTCAACCTTCTCCTAAACCTCTCGTCCCAGAAGTCACTCTGGATCCAGAGCCTACCAAGCCTTCGGAGCCTCTGAAGGTCTATGAAGACCCCTTCATAGAAGAGCAGCAGGCGAAGCCAACGTACACACCCCTTGTCCTCGAGGATAAGCCCGTCAACGAAGATGCCGCCAGCCTGACAAACGGCAAACACTACAGTCAACCCCCAATCACGGACGACTCCGAGTCCCCCGAGAAGGCCCGCCAAAGCTCCCGCCTTCTCGACAGCGGCATCGCCAAGATCAGAGCCAAGGCCCTCGAGGTTCACGGCTTCCGCAAGCTGCAGTCCCTGCTCCGTGACCCCAAGACCACTCTCCCGGACGATAGGCTTGAGGCGCTCGCGCTAGGCCTCTTCCAATTCCTTGAGGACCCCCTCCCAAATCTTCCCGCCGATAGGGGGCAGGACGTCAAAGCCCAGATCCTAGCCACGATCAAGCTCCTCCTCAAGCGCGAGCGGGACAACTTCCAGCCGTACGTCACCAAGTGTCTCGAGTCCCTTTTGCAGACACGCAGCATCTACAACGGGCGATCCCACATCGTCAGCGGCCTAGAACTTCTCGCCGAGGAACTGACCTCGCTGGGTGACGCCTCGGAAATCACCGTCGTGCTGTCCTCCCGCCTACAGGCTTGTGCCGACGACACTCCCGAGGGTTGCCGGACGCTCAGCATGGGGCTGCGCGTCATGCGTGAACTGGTCTCAAACAACAAGCAAAGCGCACGCTTTGCCTCCTCTGAGACGGAGCTCTCCCAGTTGGCGTCCGTTGCAGGCAGGTGTCTCGAGTCGGCCGACTCGGGGGTCCGTATGGACGCCGTACAGCTGTGCGTCGCCCTCCACGCGAGAGTTGGCGAGGGCCCGTTCTGGGCCGCTCTGGATGGTGTCAAGGATGACCCAAAAAGCCTCATTACATATTACATTGTCAAGAGGCAGAGGGAGAACAGTATTTGAAAAAAGAACTGGATGGAAACTCCGATGCCTTGGGAAATCATTCATTTTTGTACATACATTTTAGGCTACTTGATGGTTCCGACTTTTTATATGGGATAAGAAAATAGCATGCGGGGGGGTTGGGGTGAGACTGCGCGGTACATACTTGTAATACTATCAATTGTTTTCCTCTTCAAACAATTACTACTTATCACCTGTGATCAATTCACGTCACGAGTTCTTCTTCTTGCTTAAATCTCTAGCCATCAAACATCTCAATCATTCATCGATAAAGAATCTAGCCTGCCCACTCTTTTGGTTTTAAAATAGCAAAGACAGAAAACAAACAAAAAAGGTTCATCATGAAAGAGATTGAATGCACAAAAACCGGCAATCCATGAATCTGAAACCAACTTCCAAGTCGCTTCAACTTCAAATTTTCCTTGTCCCAAAAATAAAAAAAATCGACAAAAAGATGCCCTCCTATAGAAAAGAAAACTCCACGGCGATGATATGATGAAGATGATTTGGAAGAAAAAAAAGGGGGACGGTTCACAGGGGGGGAGGGAAGGATGGGTGAGGGAAGGGGAGGAGCAAAGCGAAGTCGATATATAAAGCTCTAGACAATGGTATCTTCGTGCTTGCGCATAGTGATGCAAGAAATAACGCAAAAACAAAGCGCACTTTAAGCGACGAGACCATCGGCAAAGATGGTGCGGCTATGCTCAATGACAAACTGCATAGCCAGGTTCTTGTTGTGCATGTCCGTCATTTCGCGCTCGATGCTCTGATCGCGCATGATAGTAGGTGCGAAGACGACAGCCAAGTTCTTGGGCGTCATCTAAGATATTGTTAGCATACTTGGTAACGTTGTGGGTGAGCAGAGGCAGCCTTACCAAGTTTTCACTCTGGCGCTGGGCTACGCGGTCAAGGTGGAACATGAGGAACTCAAGGCAATCCCTATGCTTCTCTGGCATGGAGGCGAAGGTCTTGCGAAGATGATCGCAGCGTTCCGCATCATCAGCAATAGCTATATCCAGTTAGTTATTGGCCCAAAAGCCATCAAAGTAGGAAACTCACAAGTTGACTCGAGAATCTTCTCGTAAATGTCAAAAGTAAGAAGGGGAACGGGTAGCTTCCTGAAGTACTGCTTCAGTACACTGGTAACAGCGGTGATATCCACATCAGGATCGGAGATGTCGTAGTCCTGATCCTTGTCGAAGCCCTCCTTAATCGTGTTGATTTGGGAGTTGCCTCCAGTCTTTCGATAGATACCCTCCTGATCCATCCCACGTAGCTCGACTTCTTCGATACAACGAGTTACAACGCTAGGAATCTGGCGCTTTTCGTAGTCAGCACGCTCGCCAAGGTCAGACCCGAATAGTGTCGTCGGTGGCTCGACAACAGCAGGCGTAGAAACGGCACTCGTAGATGCGGATTTTGGTACCGTAGCGCCGCTCTTCTTGCCGAAGAAGCCAAACCCTTGTCTACCATGCTCACCCTGCTGTTGGTGTTGTTGTTGATGCTGCTGATGCTGCCGCAAGGTGCTCACTGTAGGCCCTGCGGGCGACTCTACTTGAACAATAGTGGCGTTATATGGCATGCCAATGTCACCCCCAGGCATAGCCGCAGCACCAGGAGTGATACGCTCCCCACGATCATTCTGGAAAGCAGCAGCAGCCCTATTGACACCCTTTTGAAGATTCTGAGCCAGGCCCTTGGAGCCCTTTTTCCAGTTGAACTTCTTGACCTGTCCCTTGCGTACTTGCACAACGGTAGGGCCAGACTCGACGATGGTATCGTCATCCGCGATCAATGTTGGGCCAGTGCTCATGCTCGCCGCATCCAAGTTGGATGAAGATCCCGTCGCTGACCTGTTATCGCCATAGATGCCTAGCCCGTTCAGGGCCTTGGCCTCGAGGCCTTGGGCTCTAAACCGTTCCTGGATCTGGTGTGTAAGATCGTTATTCATATCGGCCAGCTGGGCGTTCTTGGATGATAGCTGCTCAAACTCCTGCAGCGCCCTATCCCTATCCGTCATCGCCTTCAGCTTCTCCTCGATGAGCCTATCTCTCTCTTCATGTAGCTGCTCAATTGACTCAGACATGGATTTCTTTACCCTCTCGAGTTTCTGAATGAATTCCTTGAGGGCCGCGTCTTGCAGCTCTTGAGGATCAATTGGCGACTTAGTGTCCTTAGCTTTTTCGACGTAACCAGCAAGAACCTCGAGCTGTTGAATCATAACCTCGGCCTGAGTGTCGAGGACTGAGACAGTCTTCCTCTTCTCAATGAGCTTCTTGTTAAGTGTCTGAAGATCTTTTTCGTTGGTGAACTGCCTCTCGAGCTCAGCGACACGATGCTCAGAGTTCTTCAACTGTCGCTTCAACAGCGCCGCATCATCGCCGGACGAGGCTGATACGGGACTAGCGAGATCAGTTGCGTTTCCATTGCGTTCATCATATTGCTGGTGCTTCGACCATCGGGGCGAGGTTGTGGAATGAGCTGTCTCGCTAATGCTGCGCGCATGGCTTGTTCTCGTGGGATTTCCGGCTGTAGACGACTCGATACTACTAGTTCGACCATGTCTAGCAATGTTTGAGGCACGACGCATAATCTTGGAGGTGCGTTCCTCCAAGCCGAGGATTCTAGCCATGTCCTCATCCATGCTAAAATCACCTCCACTGCTCCACCGAGGAAGTTTGGGTGACTCCTTGGGCGACATTGGATCTTCCTTGTCCTTCTTCCCAGGTGTTTCGGCCACGGGCGGTGGTGCGGGCGCGGCTCTGGGGCGCATGTAGGTATCGCCACGGCCGTTAGCGTCAGGTGCGCCAGGACGAGAGGGTTTTGCAGGAGGCTCATCAGAGCTCGTCAGATGCCCAGAGTGAGAAGTAGCTGCGCGTCTATTGTTAGTAGAGGAGCGGCAAGGCCCTGAATCAAGTTTCTCACCATTGTTTGCTACGCTTGATGGCAATTGTTTCCTCGTAATGGCCTTTTGCTGGTCCTGGTGACTGGGAATCCTATCAAGTGACGCTCCGGCGTCTGTGGATTCCTGAGGGCGCGCGTCTCGCGGAGCTCTCGGAGGAGGGACCATGGTGTTACTGTTCTTGCGAGCTGGAGTCGTTGTAGCATCTTGGGACGAGGAGCTGCTTCCGGACTCACCCCGCTTGATCGTCGGGGCCTCTTGGAGCGTGCGCTCCTCAGACAAAGGTGCTCTTCCAGAAGCTTGTGGCGACTTAACTCCAGCATGAGATGCTTCTTTCGAGCTCTTTGACACGCTATGGGATAGCGACTTAAGCTGAGTAAGGTCGTTATCGTTGGAGTGCTGGCGGCCCTTGTCTTGAAACGCGATGTGCGGCGTAGAGGCCTGCGATTCGCGCTTATCCCCGGACTTGGGAATGCTAAAGTAGTCATTCCTTTTCTTGTCATCTGCACTACTTCGAGGAACCGGGCTGGGGTCGAGAGCGACAGGGATGAAGAAGCCGTCGAGGTCGTCGGACTTGGGATCACCACCTGACATGATGGTCGAACTGCGATTACTGCGGTAAGGGCGCTGCGAAAGCCCAAGACCTTCAGGCCTCGAAGTGCTGGTTCTACGCTCAGGAGATCGGGCACCTGGCCTCGAGCTACTCCTAGATGAGGATTCCGTATGCCTATGTCCAACGCCGCGCGGCGGTGGTGAGAGCTCGGTCGGGGTATCGGAATCAGGATCAACCTTTTCGTCAGAGAAGGCGCCGTTAGGTATGACGTTTGGTGGCAGAGCAGGTAATGACTTCTCAGTCACCATGGGCGAGTGCGAATGCGAATGGCTTTTCTCGCGTGTCGTCTTCTGCGCAGCCGCGGCGGCTTTTGATTTCTTGCGTCTCCTTGCCATTAGAGATTCGTGGCAGCCCATACAAAAGATACCCTGAGATGTCCTAGCATATCGAAGGTTTTCAATCTTGCGCTTGCAGTTGCGGCAACGGAAGCAGGTCGAGCAGAAAGCCTGATCTCCGGTGAGGATAGCCAGGTCGTCAATCTTGTTACCGCAGGCGGTGCAGGTATAGGAGCAGTTGTTGCAAATCAGGGAACCGTCGCCCAAGAGAAGCAGGTTTGCGTCCGAATCAAGGAGGGTGCCGCATGAGTGGCAGCGGAAGCAGTCAAGGTGCCATCTGTTGCCAGCTGTTCCGACCACAAGTCAGTTTACTATCACTTTCATATAAGGTAGGGGTAGCATTGCTTGTCGGGACAATAAGGCTGATTCATGGCACAATGCTATTCAAGCACAGTAGCGGAACCTAATCAACCCTCCCTATCATTGCAGTGCAGCTTGTATGTTCACTTACCGAGCTCATAGGCCTTTCCCTCTTCTAAGATCTGGTATCGCATTAGTCAGTCCAATTTGTTCTACAAAATATGAGAACTGCACTAACATCGCCACAGCCTTTGCAAGGAAAGACATCGTCACCATCGGCGGAGCCGTCGAGATATTCATCGAGGGCGGACATGACGGGCAAGCTTCTCGCCTGGAGATTTGGATATATACGTGAGCCACTCGAAACAAGCTCTCTCGATCATCTAGCGGTCGCCGGATCCGCTTTGGAAACCTGCCAAGCGCGGTCGTTCAAAGGGGAGCCTGCCCATATACGAGGTGAATCTCTATGTTTCAACACAGCGAGGATGCCGTGGCTGAGGGATCGATGCGGTCTCGGTGAGGGAGGGTCGACAATACTCGATACTCGACGGACGAGGCAGTACCAGCAGCAGCAGCAGCAGCAGCAGAATTATTCGAGTGCTAAGCTAGAACGAGCGGCGACGTCGTGCGAAGCGAGAGGACGGTGAGCAAATTGAATCCAAGAAGTAATCCAGCAGATGTGACAAACTGCTTCTCCAAAGACTACCAACAGTTTGTAGAAAAAATAAGGTAGACGTAGCGAGAGGATAGGCCAAGCCAAGCCAAAATAAGTTTGGGGTTTCTCTCGGGACGCCGTTGCTGCTTCGACAAGAGACAAGACAAGACGTATGTAAAGTAATAGCAGACGCAGGGACAGGAGCCGTAAAAGGCCCTCTTTTTCCGTCTCCCTCTTGTGTCGGGGTTTCGTATGGTGGTGGTGTGTTGCGTAGACGGTGTGAATGAGAAATCAACCCTTCTAATGGGGGAGGGGGGGAGAGCGACGCTGGGTCGGCCTTTAGAGGCAGCTCTAGGTGGTTCTGTAGGTATCAAAATGCTGGGGGCGGCCAACTGCCCACCTTACACGTCCACGTTCCTTGCCGCAACTGTCCACTGAGAGTCTGGCTAGCGAGGGGCTTCAGGGAAGCGCCAAAAACCAGGGGGGGAAAAAGATGGGTCGCCAGAAGCTGCGAGCCACAACTCCCACTAAACCTCAAGTGCTCGTAGCGTCTTTGCACTTGTTGCCCTTTTTGCTGCGAGTGATGAACCTCGACCGACCTCGTTCTTCAACATCCGATCGAAAGCATTCTAGTTGAACAAGAGATGGTTTATCTCGAGTCTGTTACTCGATTAATTACTCCGCACTACGAGCGCATCCTTCGACATTACAGCTAAGGTTCCAGGTACGCAAACATGGTTGTGGTACTTGATGATTGCTATAATCTCGATCTTTAATGCATTGCTTCAACATACATGGGCCGCTGTAAGCCGAGAACTGGCGGTCATCAAACATGTCGGTATCGATTCTACCCTACCTTACCGCTGTCGCTGCCTTGCAACGCTGGCTTGCGACCGACCACACGACACGCCACGACATATCTCACCAAATCGAATTGGAACACGACGCGTGGAAACACAGCCCCTTATTACTCCCCTTTCTTACCACGGCCGCCCTCGTGTTTCTTGCTTTTGAATGTGGTCAAGTTAATTAAACCTCCAGCTCGATCGTGGTTCTGGCGGGAAAGCCTCCAAAAAAATCCCAAGCCTCCTCCAGGGGTAACGGTCCAACGTCCCACCGCGCTACCTCGACCGGTCCTAGCGGATTGACGCCAGACGTTGGGTGGAGTTGAGCAAACCCCCTTGTGGAATTGCTGGAGATCGTCTTTCACACCAAAGCACATCATCTTGGCCCTTGGCGTCGACGGACTTTAGCTCCGCTCGAACTACCATCGCATCAGACTTCAATGTTCATGAGATGGGATGCTGAAAGGATCTCTCGTTATAGCTGCTCATCCAAGTACCGTCCGTCCGCTAGAAGCACGCTGTGACAATCTATCGGCCAAATCCATCCCTGCTTTCATCATTGCAAGGGATGTTAATATTGAAGGGATTGCAAAGTCACAACTGTGTGCAACTTTGCAAGGTAACCGTACGAAGCACAATGCGGCACGGCGTTCAACACTCGCCGCTTGACTACCGTGACAGCATACCGGCAAAGCGGTCTCGATTCTTTGCATCAGTTGCTAGGGCTGACTCCCTTGCTCCCTTTCCTACCAGTATTGTCTCTGCCCGTCTCGCGACTTTGAGACATTGAAGATATCCGCGAGACATGGGCGCCGCTTGTCCAATGCCATATAGCACCAGCTTCACTCGTCATTCAGATGCAGCAGCATGATTATCCGACATGGAATATAGGATCGTCAACTACTTGCGACCATCGGTCCTCATTCCACTGGCCCAGATTGGCGGGTGTCCCCTGCAATTGAAAGTGTAACCAACATGTATGTATGTACATACAAGTATGTACCTAATCTCAAAGCATGCAACGCAGTCATCCTGCACCAAAACAGGCATCTTCAAGCCGGAAGCCGATGCACATTATTACCCGCCGGAAGCCAGGCGCAGAATCGCGGGTTGCCATGCGACCTTGGGATAGGTAACCTCCATGTCAGATCACTTTCTCACACACGAGACCAGGCAACCTCCCCGTATGGAATGCTAGGTGTTGTCCCCAACAGGAAAGAGATGGTGTGGCCGCCAGGCACTAGATGCAACCCTCTTTCAATTTCGAGGTGCACAATCTTGTTCAACAGCCAATACCCCAACGCCACATCCGTACTTGTACATACAACTTCCTAATCTGACCTTGGCAGCATTAGTTCAGCTTCTTGTATGACAGGATCCGCACTTCCCATACATGCGCAGTGCGTCTTGTGTGACACTATTAAGCTGGGATTCGCTGCTCTGAAGCCGGTTTCCGTCCCAGGGCTGAGAGAGAAAGTTGTTTGTCCATCTTTGAAACATGGAACGTCGAGAAGCTTTAGCGCAAATTCAAGGAACCCCACCCTTCTCTCTCCTTAGCCGAAACGGCTTAGAACAAGGGGATGATGGCCCCTGAGCCAACTGCTTGACTCAATTTGAAGATTCCAAGACTGCGATGCAGATTCATCAGCAGCCGTTCCAGAACTTTTCCTGGCATTTCGGGGGAGCAGGGACTAGCGTGCTCGAGGTCGTCGACCGCTCAATACCGCGAAAGGCGGTCAGCTACTCTATACCTTGACCACAATGTACTCCGTACGGAGTAATACTTTAGAATCACGATGGGTCCATTGCAAGCTTTTGGCAAACTTTGGCTGCCAACTGGACGCATTTCCTCCTGTGGAAACCCTCGAGGTTCATGCAGAAAGCAGCGCGCGGCCGGAAATAAAAAAAAAACATCAGCAACTAGTGCTGCACCCACAATCTTCCACGTACTCCGTACAGCTATACGCAGTATCAGAGCTACTCTGAAGTTCACTTTGCCTTTTTACCCGGCATTAGCTGCTGTAACGGTACCGTCAATACGGTACGGGGTAATTAAAGATCGCCTTCGCAGCAGTCCCAGATAAATTGTCACGATCGACTTGGGACGCAGGCCCCTGTTATGTCGACTCAATACAGGAATACGGAGTCATTCGCATGTTTGAGACATGAAACAAATCCGTAACTCTACCTGGATGATCGTCCGTGTCTGGCAACTGTTCCTCGCCCTACGTATGGAGTAGGCAGAGAGAGCATTAGTAGCCAACTTGTCTCTGAGAAGCCTTGGTCGCTGTCGGGGCAGCTCATGGCTATTCGTCCCATCTTGGTTCTCCAAGGGTCCATCAGGGTCAGGCTTGAAGTTTTCAGAGAAGCTGGTCCCCCATTCATCCAGAAAGTTGGAAATGGCCTCCCGGGAATAAGAGCTATCAAGACCCGTATCTTAAAAGATATGCATCACCTGCCTATCATTAGGGATGTCATTCAACGGGCGGGCAACGAGTGTCTTCACTTTTTCTTCTATTAAGATTAACCTCTTTGAATCTACTATGGGAGTACCATCCTATAATGTGACCAGGGCTGTTGTCTCCAAATACCCCGCAAGAAAACGTAATTGCGAGATTTACAATCATGGTCCGAAATATCTAACGAGTAAAGTTTGAGGTTAAGGCTTTTGCACTGAATGTGCGTGGTGGCTTACTCAATACGTTTCATAGGCTCGCAAGCCGGACTGGTTTTGATGAACGCCGGGTTTGGGAAAGAAAAAGAGAGACGAAGAAAAGGACAAGGGATGAAGAAACCCCGCAGCATGCCACTGCTAAGGTGACCAAACGACATCTGGACAGTGTTCATCGTCACTGTGAAACCATCTTCTTCACCTTGTCGAGCAACAGCGTGCTCTCCCTCCCCAGCTTCTTCTTCCCATCCTTTCCGATAGTCTTGGCCATGGCTCTCTTGTACCTGTCCCGCTCAGCAATCTTGCGTTCCCTTTCCTCGCGTCTTCTCTGGAACTCTGCTTCGCGTTCCTCATCCTGAGACTTTTTCTGCTCCGCCTTCTTCAACTGCTTGTCGTAGTAGCCCGGCCGGCGAGTTCGCCTGCGGTGGCCGTCGCTGGGCCCTTCATCACGCTGGGCGACGGCCTCGTCCTGGAGCATCAGCTGGCGGGTAGGATGCAGCTGCTCGCCTTCCTTTTCATCTTGCTGGCCGTCTTGGCCCTCCTTGTCCTCATCTCCTCCTTCGTCTTCTTCTTCATCTCGCGGCTGCCGTTTAGACTGCTGCTTCTCTCGCTCCTGTTCTGCCTTGACCTTGGCATAAGCCTTCTTCACCTTGGCCTTGTGAATGAGATCATGTTTGACTTTTGTGACTGTAGCGTAAACCCATGTCAGCTTCAGGAACCCGCCGCGATGAGGGAAGAAGCCATGAAAGTGAAAGTTTCAAGGCAAAGAAAGACGTTACCTTTTCTCCTCCAAGGTCCATCTGGGAGGTTGTCTGGCCCGACTCTGAAGCCCTTGCGCTTCTTCGCTTCTTTTACGGCCTCTGCATCTTCTAAAGGTCTTTTGGGCGCCATGTTGGATTAATTTGTGTGTGTGTGTGGTTGAATGGGTGATGGTGAGAATGTCCTGCGGTGCCAGAGTTTCTGAAATTTTAGGTGGATACTGCGACTGCTTGGTCGGTGACAAAAATATACTGGCCCTATTTGGCCGTATCTTTTGGTGCGTCTGTGTCGGAATATTCTGTCTTTGACTAGGGTGGCACCTTGGCAAAATTTGGCCAAAGCCGCATAACATACGCCCATTTTCATATCATCGTACGGAGTAATACATTACAGCTCAACATCGCGCAGAAGACCGAATCACGAATAGGACTGCTTTTCTTGCACCAACTCTGTTACTGCCTGTTCGGCCTCTTTCGTGCTGGGCTAATGATGTCCGAGCTGCCGCGAAAGTATATCCCTCCTTTCATCCGGCTCTAGCTATTACACGGCTTCAATAATAGACAATGGTATGCAAGTATTGGTTGATCTTTGTTCGTTTCTCCGCTGGATGGTGGAGGGAAATCGCCAGAACGGCGATTCGTAGACAGAATAATAGACCGCACAACTATACTCTAACGGCGCAGAGGAGTGGTTTAATAATTCTGCACTCCTCAAAAATGGAGAATGACACTTCTCGAGACATATCCATCGAACTTTAGCAAAGGCTGGACAAGTCGATTTCATTTTTTTATTATTTGGCTTTGTTACGCAAAACTTGAACCGGGCTTTTCCTTCATTCAACGTATCATCTACTTCCACCAAACTGCTGCTCTGCTGCAAACGGAACCATTCCAACTCTCCGACTGGACCAGACTCGCTCACATGAGTTCAGAGCTAATAAACGCAATGCTAAAGTGATCATCATCAGCACGTTATCATTGTTTCTTTTTCATCATGCATCAGAATGGGGTCCCGTATGCGCTGGTTCACAAGCCAAGATGCGCTTATGTGCTCCAGAAAGCCGGATCAGGCACGGAGTGGTTATTCCTATCCCCGCCTGAAATCATGCGACTGCCTCTTTCGAGCGAGTGGCACTTGGATGCAACGGTCTAAAGCCACTGCTGCGCTGTCAGGAGGGGGAGGGAGGGACCCTTGAAGTCAAAATGGTTCCATATGACGGCATAAGAAGTTGTAGGCCCTAATGAATCACTACCGAGAGCTTTGAAGCCTTGAACGGCCTAACTCACTATAGGAATAATGAGGGGAGAATGCCCGATTCATGCGCAAGTTAACATGCCGAATTTTCCCTACTACTACGTAAATTCTAGGTCAAGAAGCTGTACTACCTAAGGTAGATCCGATGGCATGACTCTGTTGGAGAATAGGCAAGTTCCATCGCTTAATGACGTTTTTGGCGCATGACCATTCGAAGTCTGTTGAACCCCAGGCTTTGACAGGCCCGTCTTTAACCTCCAGCGTTCCACTATTCCCACTGTCCCACTGACCTGCAGTCAACTCTGGAGCTAAAAGGCCGACCAAAAGCACCGCTACAACCGCAGCGCAACCAACTTCCATTCCGGCCGGCACCGCCGACATCGCCCACCGAAAGCAGTACAATTACAACCACAACCCACAGCTCATAACCCTCCATTTACACTACGACACTGAACGGACGCAACTTCAACTTCATGACAAACTACAGCCGACCAGTCTCACAGAACCGCAGCGTCGCTGTGGTTCTGAGTGTACAATATGCCAATCTACAAGGCCGACCTGGATCATGACCAGTCGCAGGATCGTCGTCGCGATTCCGTGCCCGTCACTATCGAAAGCGCTCCTCCTCCAAACCTGAGAAGGCTGTCGGAGGAGAGTTTGCCCACGGATCTCTGTGAGGGCCCAATCCCGGACAGTCCACCTGAACCCGAGCCATCAAGTCAGCGGAGCGACGAGGAAGCGGCGTGCTCGGATCGGCGGGAGCTTATCGAGAGGCTTAAGAGGGGAGAGTCTCCGACATGGATACCCAGCCGACGTGTAAGTCATGACTTTGCTTCTTCTTCTTCTTTCCAGCTTCGTTCTCTTACTTACAACTTGCAGATCGAGACCATCTTTCAGCACAATAACCCCGACCTTTCACCATCTCAAACACCACAAAAGCCGTCGCGAATTTCGTCCGGATCATCCAATCTCTTGCCAGCGGCGCAGATCACCCCGGGAAAAGAGGATAGGAAACCACAAGTAGACCAGAGACTCCGAGATGGCCTTAGCATCGAGCGACCGAGCTCTGCGCTTCACAGAGGGGACTTCACGCAAGAAGTGGCGGAAGACGAAGAGAGACGAGGTGATGACTCGCGGCGACAGAGGGACCGGTTCGAGGAACTAAGGCGGAATGAGGATAACTGGTTTGCGACTTCACCTCCTAGAGAATATACACCATTCCACTTCGATCAGCGGAGGACGAGCCTATGTCATGGTCAAGATCATAGATCGTATGGAACCTCGCCCTTGTCGTCTTCGCTGTCTTCGAGCTTCGCCTACCAACCGCCCACGAGCCCTCTTGTGCAATCCGAGGTCAACGAAGAGCTGGAGGGCCTAGGACCTCTGGGCGGTATCGACTTTCCTCATTCGAGCAGTAGAGCTTCGAGGCGTCATACTTTCATATCCGTCAGTTCCTCGCCCATGGCGTCGCCATCTCCAAGATTTCCCCTTGGCTCCTACGTACCTTTTCGTCGAGAGAACTCTGTCCCGTACCAGGCTCACCAGCCTCGCCGGTCTTTGACATCGACACCTAGCTTCCTTCAGACGGGTAACTCTCCATCAACGCCAGCCTTTATGCGCTCTCGCCGTCCATCGCTGGGATCTGAATCATCGCCGCTTCAGCATGCATCGATGGTTGGCTCGTACGAGGAGAGTATACTGCGCGGGCGCATGTCTACAACACCATCTAAGCCGCTAGAGTTCACAGCCCAGATTGGCGTGCTGGGGATGGGTAAATGTAAATCGAATCTGAAGTGCCCGCCTCATGTTACCCTGCCTTTCCCTGCTGTTTATTACAGCTACGGCAGCACATCTCACAGCCGCTCTTCAACCGACGACGGACCCAGCCCTTATGTCGGGCAACTAGATTTGGAGAACGGGCTGCCAAATCAAGAAGAGGCAGCAAGGTCAAAACGCAAAACCCAAAGCCGGCTACTCGATCGCCCAACTGGTGAAGCCGACCCCGACGTTCGGATGGGCAACCCCGGGTCAGACAGAAACTGCTGCCGAGAATCTCGCCGAGGATCGAGAAGTACGAAACGTCGGTCTGGATCTCCCAGAGCACCGCCGGGCGGCAGTTATCGCATCCCGGAAAAGGGGCAACTCCAGATCATCATCAAGAATCAGAACAAGACCGCTGTTAAGCTATTCCTTGTACCCTACGATCTTGCAGGCATGGAACCGGGCACAAAGACATTCATCCGACAGCGAAGCTACTCAGCGGGTCCCATCATCGAAGGAGCGCCATCTGCTGCGCAAGCCACGTCCATGGATCGTCCCATCCTACGTTACCTAGTTCATCTTCACATCTGCTGTCCCTCTAAGGGCCGCTTCTACCTCTACAAGAGTATCCGTATCGTCTTCGCGAACCGGGTACCTGACGGCAAAGAAAAGCTAAAGAACGAGACAACATGGCCAGAACCTCGCTTCACCCCGTATAAGCCCATCAGGATGATGCATCCACCCCTATCAGGCTCTTCGGGCCCGGGTGCGACGCTGGTGGCAGACAAGGCTTTCAGGAGACGAAGCTCGGGGTTTGGCTTCGGTCCATCATCCCATCAGTTCGATACCATTGACAGCCTCGGACTTCGCTCTCACATGCCCGTGACGCACGCATCGTCCTCAGGCGGAGGATCAGCCGACCCTGTCGAACCTATTCCCTTCCATCTTCCACGAGCGGTACTAGGAAACGACGACACAAACGATGCAGCCATGGACGTGCGCTCCCCGGATTCTCAGAACAGCCGGCCTTCTACGAATGACTCTTCGGCCACCACGCCGTGGGGCCCCACACGGTACACGAAGTTGAACAAGGGCGATTTGGGATATGGAGGCAACGCTTTCAGTCCGCCACATGGCGGATCTCCTGGTACCGAAGGCTTGCTATCACAGCGATTGAAGTCATTGGGAGTGAAGAAGGACGAGGCGGAGGTAGAGGCGGAAGAGAAGGGCGAGTATATGTGAGTCGACGATGTTTGAACATTCTTTCTTTTTTTTCGAGACGTAAATACCCTCATTTTTCTCATTGGACATTGGCGAAGGGAAAGGAAAATTGGCACTTTTGGTTTGTACATTCATGGCGTTGTACTATTCAAGGGAGTAAATAGCGGTTCCCACTAGCTGTATATCTCAGCATTCTTGTCAAATAACGCAACTCAGTCTGAATAAATTGTTCATAATTTTCATGTAGCTCGATGCTCCAAATCATCAGATGGTGTCATTGCTTTTATGGTACATTGCTTTTGTGGTACAATGCTTTTATGGTACAGGGTTTTCTACATGGTATACACAATCATGATATACATACATACAACCCCCCTAGGTTGATTTTCGAATCTTCCCTCTCTCCGACCAGGCTGATGGTTGCCTCCAGCTGCGCTCCCAAGACTTCCTCACGTCAAACGGCGCCATCTTGGACAACTGCTCCCGCAGAGCCTGCATCTCTGCAAAAGTCAGGGGTTTGATGCACTTCTCGCTCTCCGCCCGGCGGTGAAGATGGATATTCAGCAAAAGCTCGTCCGAGGACGTCTCCCACGACACCTCCTTCTTGGTCGGCGCCGAAGCGCGTTTGGCTCTCCAGGGGCCGGGGTTGCTGATGCGACGGTTCAGCAGCATGGCTTCGAACGGATCCAGGGGCTGCGGGGAATCCGAGATCTTGAGAGCGTCGGCATCGACTCCCTCCCACTCGGAACCAGATTCCGGCCTCTTCGCCCTGTGATCAGCCAACGCCACCTCCAAAGATATACGTAGCATCTTGAGATCCTCTTGGTCCATGAGTATATTCTTGCCGACCGTCTGCATGCTTGTCTTGACGAACTTGGGCTCTGAGTCCGCCTTACGTGCAATCTCCTTGATAAGGTAAAACTCCATGGCCTGGAGTTCAGCGTATGTGGCGTTTCGCAGGACGCTGTCAACAGCCTTGTTGAAATCCACATCTGCGCTGAATGTCCAGGGGCCGTGAATGTCCTTCCAACCTGCTGTGGCAAAGGCGCGGTGCATCTTTGGATATTTCACCTTTAGATACTCCAGCTTCCGTCGCACAGCGCTTGACCAGTCCATGAGCTTTCGGGTGTCAAGCCAATGCTTCATGACAGCTGATACAGCGAAAGACGTAGGGCGAAGGTAGCGAGTGTTCATCTCAGCACGGCGAAACATGAGCGGTCGCTTCTTATCCTTTTTCCAACCGCGCCAGCCGCGCCAGCCGTCCATGAGATGTTCTTCCATCAGTTGCATGGCCCGCTCCCACTTGCCTAGTTCGCACAGAATACGAATGACGTGATCCCATGTCGAGTTGGTGAACTTGAAGCCTACACTAAGAACCCTGAGGACATCCCTCTCCAGAGCCTCGCCATCATCAAGGGCACGGTAGCTTTGGGCTATTCTGAGGACGAGGCGTGTGACTTCGTACTGTCGGGCCGCATAAACCCCAGTGCCATCTATCTTTGATGCCCTCGCTAAAATCTCAGGCCAAACCGACTGCCACATCCTGAGCACCGCCTCATGTCTCCCTTTGCGCTGCTCGGCGAGCATAATGCTAGCAATTATATTTTGCGGCATCTCTTGACTTGCGCCAGGGGTTGGATCCAGTAGGGTAAAGAGTTTCATGAGTTCATCGGCCTCAGATTCATTCCCCGCCTGGAGTAGCAGTGTAAGAGCATTTCCAATGTTACTGGTCTGGCTGGTTCGCATTCGTATATCCTGTGCTGGGTCGTCCAAACGAGCTCGGAAGCTCTTGAGAATACTTTGTCTGAGATCAGAAGTCCGTATAGCGTGGGGTGCGACTTGCTGGGACACTTCGCTGTATGCAACTTGCGCGTTAAACGGCACAGGGATACGATGTTCGTTCATCATCGACATGATGGTCTCGGCATACATTCTTGACCCAGTTTTTGCGGCTCCCATCATGACAATAGAGTAGTGATCCGGATGTAACGAAGGCAACCGAGCCTTGACTGCTTCTTTCAAAACCTGCACTGCCGTCTCGAGCTGGTTGACATTGACCAAGGCTTGCAAGAGGTAGGTATACGTCTCTGGATCCCACTCCAGTTTGAAGGTCGCCATATCGCGCAAAATGCCGTAACATCGGTTGAGTCGACCATGCATACCATTGTAGTGGAGCAGTTGGTTCCATATGACGGTGCTCGTGAGTCCACGCTCCGCAAGTGTGTATGCGACGTCGTCCGCTTCCTGAAGACGATCATTGAGGCAGTAAGCAAGCACTAGGGGCAAGACCATCTCTCTTGTCAGATCAACACGAGCCAATTGAGCTTGATTGAACAGATCCAGAGTCAGCTCCAGGTCACCCAGCTTGGCACTTGCGGCCATGATTTGGCCATATGTGAACGAATCAGGCTTGAACCTTTGACGCACATCCTCAAAACACGCCAATGCCCCACTGAGATCGCCAATCCTCGTATAGCCCTTTAGCATAGAGTTCCAGCAATCCACGTCGGGTTCGACTTTGAATTCATTGATCATACGATCCATCTCCTTTTCAATACCGGCAACATCTCCAATCTGTGCGTGAGCATTGAGAAGACTGTAGAATCCACGTGGTGAGGTAGCAAACTTGGGGAATTTGCTATTGCACCGATCCCAAAGCGTGCGGACTGCCTGTACATCTCCGCGAGAGGCGTAAAACTTCATATACCGAGTAAACCCCCAGAGATTGAGTTCTCCGTAGTAGCGAAGCCAGTCATTATAGATCCTTTCCAAGCCCTGATGATCGTTTGGTGAGTAAAACTTGAACATGCCGCGCAGCACCCCGAGCGAGGGGATCGCATTCGGATGATCAAGATAGTTTTTGTATATTTCTGTGACTTCAAGTAGATTGGCCGTCGAAATCTTCTTCTGATACCATGATCCGAAAATCCCTTGAAGATAGTTGTCGTAGAGCTTAGTGTCCTTCCAGAACCGCAAGATGACGAGGGCTTCGCGAGGGGGGCACTGCTGCATCAAAGAGCTTTTGGCAAAAGTGCGTCTTAGCACCAACAGCCCGGCTCGAGTGACAGCATTCGACTTCAGTCTCTTTTCCACAGCTCCTTTATCGGCACTGAGGTACCTTTCAAACGACGCATAGAGAGAGCCTAGGTGAGGCAACGACATAGGGGCACTGAGGAGCTCGTAATCTGCTCTCGCCTCAGGGTCCGCTTCGTTCAATGCCTTGAAATACTTTAACCAGACATCGATAGCCTTTTCCCACCGCTGCTGGTTGAAGGTGTCAATGAGCAAGTACTCCATGCCTCCGAGAAGGTGATGGAGTTTTAGACCGCGTTCGAATACATGTATAGCCAAGTCCTGCTGCCCCGATCGTAGGAGAATAACGATAGCTGCCGATACAACATCATTGTTCCAAGCATCAAGCGGCGTTTGCTCAAACAGCGTTGTAGCTCGACCTGCTTCAACAATGCTTCTGGAGCGAGACAGGTAACTGAGAACCGAAGTCCTTAGCCGGTCCTTGTCTTGCTGTGCAAGGCGGACAAACATATCCCATACCTCAATGAACCTTTGTCCCTTGTGGTCCGCCAGCACCTCTTCCAAGGCCTGAACTAACCCTTCTGGAGAATAGGGAGGCATGCGCTCCAGATCCTGCAATGCTCTTCTCTTTACATCCTCGATAGTTTCGTCCCAACTAGCCGAAAGGTTGAATGTCTCCTTGGTCGGCGTTGATGGTATGCCCTCGAAACTTGTAGATCGTTGTCGCCTATCGTCGTGGGTCGCTTCACCTTCTCCAGGGGAGGGACCTAGAGCCGGAAGAGCTCTACCATGATACGCTATGTGGGATGCATGGACGCCGGTAGTTGACATGTGGCGAGACCTGGAAGGTCCATGGCGTCTTACCCTGCCCCTGCGTCTGCATCTATCGGAGAAGTTCGATGCGGATGGATGGAGGGGTGAGTAGGTGGGGCTCGGATACAGGAAGTCGAGGTAAGAAATCGAGGCGGAGGGAGCTCCGGCGTCTCTTGGAGCTGGTGTAGCCGAAGCCTGAGCTGGGGTTTGATCGAATCGAGAACATGGTGTGGTGTGTACAGCACGAGAGCTTGGGATGTACCGCGCAAGGATTTGCGGGAGACTGCGACGCTCTACATTCGCAGCCGCCCGTTCCAGCATGGTTGACGGTCCCCCGGACCTTTTAGCAAAGGTTAGAGGTGAGGCACCAAAGACCTTGGCATGAACAAAAAGAGAGGGTTATGTAATAGTGAGATAGTACGTCGAAACCCGCATGTCGTATGAATGTCGGTCGTGGGCTACACTCAACTTACGAGCTTGAGGCCGAACTTTTTTTTTTTCTTTTTCATCCGAGTCGAAGCAGTGATGGTCCCACTCCCGTAGTGTCGTTCTATCCACGGTTAGTCATAGACTCATTGTCCAATCATGGGCAATTTTCGGGGCAAAATCCCCGTCAAGTCACCTCCCACAAATCAAGCATGCATCAACAGAAATCGTACGTTGTTGAAAGAACACTTTTTTTTCTCATAAGCAATATCAGTTTCAATTGGATAATTCGAGGTATTCGGGTCCAATTGCCGTTTCGTACACTATCAATGTGATGCATGCAGGCTTTTGATATCCACTGAGGAGTACCATCGTAAAGCATGAAGGCCTCTGATTGACTAGGATCCCCAAAGAGATCGAGGTCACTTTTGCGATACTACAAGCCTCATAATCGGGATCAACCCTACAGTGGAATGATCAATGTTTATGTCACATATCTTGATCTAGCCAGACAACTCTACCATTGCGTAAAAGGGAACATCAAGCTTTGGGGCATGTGCCGGAGGATCATTCATTACTAATGTATTGACTGTATAATCTCGTCTCAAAAGACTTGCTAGTCGATTCGGTGACAATCGATGCGGTAAATGGACATGAAGAAAATAATAAAACTCGAACGCTGCAGCATGAATTAATGACAAGCGAAGAAAAGCAAGTCAAGGCAGAGGCAATACCAAAAAAATAAAAGTAAAAAATACAAGTGACAAAAAACGCCGTCGTCCAAAATCCCTAATTGACAATCACATGAAGCGTTTGCAGTAGAGTTCTCTCATTTCATAGCCGATGTGGTCTGATGCTTCCATCCTATGTCTGTTTTTTTTTCTTTGTTCCTTTCGTGTTTCATACCGTAGCCGTTTAGTTGTGTCAATGGTGGTGGTACATGGTGCCATATGTGGCGTGATCATGGATTGATGTAATAAACCTCAAGCAGGGTCTCGTCATCGAGCATCAATCGCTTCTTGACCAGCCGTGTTAGGCGAGCCCTCATCCATGAGCAGCTCGTGTCTCAAACTCGAAGACGACTCAGAGGTCCTGTGCGATTCGTACTCGAGGCGGGGCCCACGGCTCGGGCTTCGTCGGCTCGACCGTCCCGTTTGCAGGGTTCCGTTTCGCCTAGACGAGGAAGTGGCCCGCGAAGGGCAGTGCTCGCGTTTGCGTGCATGTCGTAGGCGGTTTGTGAGGAGCAGGTACGTGGTGGGAGTCATGAGAGAGGGCGAGTGGCTGCGAGATGGCGCATCCATGGGGGAGAGAGCTCGCTGGCGAGACCGACCACGAAGGGTGCTAGACTCGTCTGCGCGGCCAGGCGTGACGTTGGCTCTGGTCGTGCTGCGATCTCTCTTGCGGCCTCGAGTCATCTCGGAGGCGGAAGTCGAGCCCATGGCTTTGAGGTAGAAGGGTGTCGGGTGTTGTTGATAACAAGTTTCGACAACAGTGGTCAATGCCGCCGTAGTTGGCGAAAGCGATGCAACAGATACAATTGTATGTGAAGATGGGAATATGCTTTGGTGATTGTTTGAACGATGACAAAGTGTTTGTGAAGAGAGAGTTGCTCAACCGTAATCAGCAAGCGGGAGAGATGGAGGGCTTGGGGTACAGTTTGGAAGTGCAAGGTGCAGGCAAAAGTTGTTGATTGTAGAAGTATTTTTAATCGGTAACATACAGCAAAAAAGTTCAAGGAAGGAATTTTTTAAAGAGCAGGAAAATGTGGCAAGGTTTATAAACGCAATTCCTACTCCGTAACCACCATTGCCCAGACTTTCCAACAACTTTACGTGTACGGAGTACCGAGTACTATTACTTTCAACCAAGCAAGACAAGAGTCAAGGTTGCCAGGGTTGGCCCCATCCGTCATCCATTAATGCATGCCTGACGAATGGGACCCTGGTCGTGCCATGCCTTGCCATGGCAGCAACTCCCCATCACAACTTACCTCTACCCTAGGCCAACGCTCGCTACGGAGCTACGGATAGGCTTGATACGCTAGGGTAGCGCCCCCGGGGAAAGCTACCATGGCTCTCGAACCCTCCCTCCTTCCCTACGACTAGGCTCTAGGGCCTAGCTTTCAGTTTGGCGTTGGGCGGCCCAGTTGGACTCCAGAACAGAAAGAGCTGTCAAGTCACCTGAGCATATTAGGCTTTCGAGCTACGGTTGCTAGCCTTGGGGGGGAAACAGAGCGACTAGTAGGGCCTAGCAACAGGTCGTCGTTTCGCCGTCACCAAAAAAGCCACACAAACTTTGATTGCGTTGGGCGTTCACCCTCTTCTACGACATCGCACGCATGCACGCATAATGCCAATGCAATCGCCCTGCAACTGCACGGTTGGTGCCCACCCCTCTTCCCCATCCTCCCAACTGACTGCAGCTGTACATGTACATGGTCAAACGATGGACAGGAGGACCCTTTTGGTCAGCAATGGGAATCAGTCCAAGAGTCGATCCCTCCCAACTCCTGCATACTGCCGGGACGATCACCACAGTCCTCTTGATACGACGGGCTTGATTTGTACAGTACCTACTTTAAACTCCGATAGCAGTTGAGTAGATCCGGTTCCACCACTTGCTAAAGTACCTACAAGACATTCTTTGCTGTCGCATGTGTGCCATGCTAGTAGCAACTGATCCCTAGACAGGGGGGAGGCCAAGCAAAACCACAAAGGCAGCAATGCCATCATGATCGAGTTGGCTGTAAAGGAGGGCCTGCCGTGTACCGTTCCATCGGGAAGGTAACCTTGGAAAATCTTATCACACAGAAGCTATGGTAGAAGCCCAGGGAATAGAGCAGAAGCCCACAGACAGGGATTGCTCAGGGATTCGATGGGGTCTAAGTTTCGAGTTGAAAGGTGGTGCTTAATGCTAAAAGTAAGCACAATTTACCTTTCGTCCATGCCAACTGAGAAGTTTCAACAAAAAAAAGTTTAGAGAGCATAAATCCCAGGATAAGGGATGAGCGCGAGTTCGAAAAGGATGCACGGATGCTGCTACTCCAATTCCTGCGCTGCGTCTCCGTTTCAACTGCAGCATGCAGCCACTCCTGCATGTACGTACAACTTGCATCTGCACCAACTCTGCATCTCTGCTCCTCTGCCGGCATTTTCCTTTTCGATAGCTCAGACCACTAAAAAAACGAACCTTCTGACCATTGCATCATGGCGATTAGCACAAAGATTAGAGATCAAAGAAGCCCGGGCGACACCACCTTTTGCTGCTACGCTAATACAGCTGGAATTCGTCGATGCGCCATGATATAACGTCAATTGAGTCCATGGTCGCCCCCCGCGAGATCGTCGTCGCTAGATTGGTCTGGACCTCTTCACCATTCCCGGCTCCCTCGCCGTCGCCATGGCCCCAACCTGCGAGCTACACACGACCATGGGCGGCAGTGCCACACCTCCCTCCAACTCTCTGCAATGCGGGGGCGCCACTATTGGGTTGCTTTTTGCCTTATTTACCTCTCTATCGACTAGGGCCCTAGAATGTGACGAATGCACCCTTTTGGCACGCACTGCCTTCAAAGCATATCCAGCAGCGCGGGGTCTTCTGGTTCGTCACCTAAAGTGGATTACTACAACTACTCAATACCGAAGATACGGAGAAGGTGCTACGGAAGCCACCGATAGACTTTTGGTCCCGTCACACATTGGCTTGACCCTTACTCTCAGCTGTGACTTGCCGAGCACAGGGCTACTGACTGTAGGAACAAAGGAACGTATCGACTTCTATTGGCGAGCTAGCGTGAAGGAATAGGCTCATGCAAGCCTGGTTCCTCCGCCAGCCGCTGGACGGATGTGTATTGATCTTTTGGAAAGCCATGGGCAATTCCACTTCGTAAAGGATACCAAGATACTCGCGGATGAGACTTCTCAATTGAATGGCGAGTTCGACAAGAACGAAAAGGATGCGACCAAGAGTCGAGACATCCACGACGCAAGAGATGCCAAAGACGTCATTCCTTCAGGAGCTTCGACGGCTTCGACGCCCAAGGAAGCACCTGACCAATCCTTGAAAAGGGAACTGGCTGTGTTCATGCTGCTCCGGCTTAACCATCTGTTCAGTTTAATCCATCAGGCATATGAAAGTTGGGCTCAATAAGCAATTGCTCCCCAGCTTTTGCCTCGCACCCCACAGTGGCCCAACAAGGTAAGCGCCAAAGTAGTATGTGTGGTCACGGTGCCAGCCACGGTATCGTTTTCCATCTTATTGATCAAATACCTGTGTTGTTTCAACGCAATGCTCCGTATGACGGTGGAAACACACGGACAAGGGCTACTATTACTACGACTACACTACCCACAGCTCTGGTACTCGGTTCGGACCTATGACCAGCCCTTTGGTGTTTGTGAACAAGGACCGATAACCAAGATGGAGCCCTTCTCAACCGGCCCAAAGCTAATCCTGCAAAGCTTTCCTAATGATGCTTGGCATGTCTTCAAATGCAACTGGGACCTTTTTTTCCCCTAGGAACCACAGCCTGTTCTTGGAGAAGTTGTGGCTCCAGGCATGCAGGCAGGCGCTGATCCTGGCACGGGTGTCTCAGATGACAGCCATTCAGGGCCCGGGAAGTCTGATTCACCGCTTCGGAGGCACTTGCAAGCTCTTCGTACCGCTCCGTATAACTATCACCCCCAACCGGAGGCCTACGTAGTTGCAGTACGTATCGTCGGGGCATAAATCTGCCCCGGAGCGGCGGGGCCGTACCCGATGTCAGTTCCTCAGGCACCAATAATGCCATTACGAAGCAGACATGCCTAATACCGACAGCCTCTCTGGTGTTTGTACGGAGTACACGTATGGCAGATCTTTTGCTAGCTATAATCTGTACGGTGTGGCATCCTGCAGCTGGTAACAGGGAGTAGATGCCACAGGTCTTTCCCACCCAAATGCTCCAGGGCTTCTTTTTAGTTTTCCCTTGCACAATTCAGGTGGGAGGGCCGCGTCACACTCAACTGATATATCCCAGCTACCCTAGGATATACGGAAACATGCAAGCAAATACGGGGAGTATTATCGTTGGCAAAGAGATGGCAGCAGAGACTCATGCATGTGCATCTATGTCTCCATTCGCCCAACACGCTGCTATCTTATTATTCTGGATCGCCTATCAGAGCCAGTCATTGATTGCTGCGTCCTCCATCTATCTAGCAGAACCACTGGTGGGCGGAAGAAATCCACTGTCTCCCAGAGACGGGCACATTGTTGTCTACTATCGTATTATACTACTACTGCTATTTCCGCATCTCAATGACAGCTACGTACTCCGTAGTTGGGTGCGTTATCAACATGGGGAAAGTCGAGATTGACCCTTATCTCACCCCAAAAAGAGTTAGGTAGTCTTATCGCTCCAACGGATAACGTGGGATTGCAGGCGCCAATCCGGGCACCTTACCCGAAAAAGGGTCCAGAATCCAGCATTGAATCTGAACCAACCAACCAAACAGCTTGCTCTCTCTCTCTCCTCTACGGCGCCCGCGGCCGCGTTTCAGGAAACTGGTCCCTTCAGGTTCTCAAAGTCACGTCACTCACCCCTTGAGTTTCGGTTCTTGAGTTAGCAAAGAGGATCACGCATTCCTCCCTTCTCCCCAAGCCTTTTTTTTTTCGTCCATCTGTTGCAATATTATCGGTCGCTTTTTCTTTTTCCTTTTTTTTTTCTTTATCTCATTACCGGCATTGTTTCGTCATTCTTTCTTGTCTTTGCATCCCGGCTTAATTCACAGAATCCCCGGTTTAAAGAAAAAGGAGGCAACATCCCGATACTCAGCGAATACACGTCACCATCAGCCCAACCTTCAAATATGTCCCGTCCAGCAAGAACAGGCTACGAGCGCCTAGCTCAGGCAGACGCACTCTCAGATTCAGACTCGGATGCAGACTCCCCCGATGCCCTCATTCGCTCGTCCGCCTCCCTCCAGCCCGCCTCGGCACCGCGCTTCGCTCCTATTACTACGCAGCCTCGTCGGTCTAGCATCACCAATAATACTGTTCATGCCAGCGCCAAGTTCTCCCGCCCGAAGCTACATCGCCGCAGCCGCACCGGCAGCAATGCGGGCGTCGACCTCAAAGCCATCAACGCTCGTCTTGAACGGTGGGCCGATGAGATCGCTTCACGCTTCAAGAGGGGGAAGAAGCACCACGGCGTGCCTGATGACGAGAGGCTTGAGATTCACCACTCTGTGTTCCAGCCGCCCGAGGGCATCAGACCCGTAACCGCCGAGGGGCTGGCCGGGCCACAGGAAGGTGTCATGAAGAGGGCGGAATTCGAGGCGATTGTCGATAGCGTACGGAGAGCCATCAGTCAAGAAGTGCATCCGAGCATGATCTCGCAAGGTAGCTCCGGTAGCTACTTCGCTAGAGATCCGGATGGCAAGATTGTGGGCGTGTTCAAGCCAAAGGACGAAGAGCCGTATGCTGCAGGCAACCCCAAGTGGAATAAATGGATCCATCGCAACCTCTTCCCCTGCTTCTTTGGCCGTGCTTGGTATATTCTACTCATCGCTAGCTCCTTGTCGATATCGTTACTGACGCATAATCAGCTTGATTCCCAACCTCTCCTACGTCAGCGAAGCCGCCGCCTACGTCCTAGATTGCCAGCTACGGACCAACCTGGTCCCCTACACCGATGTTGTCTGGCTTTCGTCAAAATCGTTTCACTACCCCTTCTGGGACCGCCGCAAGTTCAATCGCAAGAAGAGGCCTCTTCCCGCCAAGCCAGGCAGCTTCCAGGTCTTCCTCAAGGGCTTCAAGGACGCAAATGTCTTCCTACGCGAGCACCCCTGGCCTGACCAATATTGGTCTGGCTTCCGCACGAACGATTCTCATCGTAACAAGCGAAGGAGGTGGACTGAGCAGTGCCGACCATCGGCTACTCCTGCGATCGGCGAGGAGCAGGATTATTATAGCGACGAGGAAAACCGAAATGACCAGGTGCCCACTCCTGAACGATTTGTCTGGACGGAAGCACTTAAGCAGTCATTTAGGGAGGAGTTGGAGAAGCTAGTCATCCTAGACTATATCATGAGGAATACAGACAGAGGACTTGATAACTGGATGATCAAGGTTGACTGGGAGACAAACAAGGTCTCTGTGGTGTCCGATCCGCCACAGATGAATATGGAGGTTCCGGTAGAAGAAACAGAGCCCGGACCGAGGATAGCGGATGCCAGCCGGTCATCCACACCCCTTTCACGGGCTTCAAATCCTTACAAGAGACAGAAGCCGATGGATGCTTCGAACCGCAAGCCTGTGGGGAATCAACCAACCATCACCATTGGAGCCATTGATAACTCACTATCATGGCCATGGAAACACCCTGATGCTTGGAGAAGGTAAGAGTGAAGCTCGCTGAACATGATGAAAATCTGCTGACAGTTGCATAGTTTCCCTTTTGGCTGGCTTTTCTTGCCCGTAGACCTAATTGGTCGCCCATTTTCACAAAAAACCCGTGATCATTTCCTGCCTTTATTAACATCTACAACTTGGTGGAGCGAGACTTCTACCGCCCTAAAGCAAATATTTCAGAAAGATGTTGATTTCCAGGAGCGCATGTTCGCCAACCAACTGGCCGTCATCAAAGGCCAGGCTTGGAATGTGGTCGAAGCGCTCAAAGACCCAGACCACGGGCCTTTAGAACTCACACGTCGTACAAAGGTTTGTGTCTGGGACGACTTAGTCGATGTTCCTATTGCTGTTCCCATGCGCATTACATCCACTGAGATGCCTCGAGATGGCCCTGTTCGTCAGTCTATTGACGAGGAGGACATTGCGTCGTCTGCACCGGTTAACCAGGCCAAGGTCGACGACCTGCTTGGTAGGGCCAGTGCACCAGTAGATATGCCAAACCCGGGGCGATTTGAGATTTCGACGCCAGCAAGCGAGGGCCCATTATCCCCAGACGGCGAATCATTGGATGAGCCTTTCAGCCCGGAGCGACCCAAAGGCCAGACAACGGCAAGCTATCACGGGACCGGACGTGCTCTCAACGTCGTTGATTCAAGATCACCACGAAGACAGAGGAGATACTCATTTGCGTCTCCTACCATCCGCCGCAGTAATGGCAGCATTACACGCCAACTCTATGATGGGGATGACCTGGAAGGCGATCTTGGTTATGCTGCGGCGGAAGGTCAAATGGGAAATCAACGAAAGGTGATTGTCGAGCGTCTCGAGCCTGTCAAAGCTAGGAACCCTGTCTTTACGTGGTGTTAAAACGCATGAAACATTGCGAACAAGACCATGGGCTCAGAACAGAGTGGTTCAACTTGCCCATGGAAACAACTTAAAAATGTCGAGTTCCGTTAAGTTCGGTTGAATGGGCCTCAGGAATATGAACATGTAGAAAACAGCGAGGACAGATTGCTCGCTTAGAATAATGAGGCAAACATGAGATGCCAGTTTGTATGATGCACTGTTTAAAGACGTTGCGTGGTCAATGTACTTGTATGTCGTGCCATGATGATCCACAATTTCCCGCCTGCTCTGTTCGGCGAGGTGATCTTGTTGGTTCAAGGGGTAGACCGTAGTGCTGAGGCAGTGCAGGGGACGGTTATCTCTCGTCATCCTAGTCCCACGTTTACCCCTTAACCCCGTACAAGTACCCGAGACAATGACGAGGCGCCTTTCCAATCCAGGCGGAAAAGGCACGCCTTGCCCTGTCGCCTTTCTTTCTCACTCGTGCTGATCTCAGCCTGAGCCGGAGTCAAGCGCCTGGTCAGACATAGAGCATGTCTGAGACGAGACGAGACACACTGTAGCAGCCCTGCACATGATTTCATGTAATACCAAATGGGCACAAACTTGCGCTCATTATACCTAATGTGTCAAGGAACACGTCTTCTTCTGTAGCAATGTCCGCAGTCTGGAGTACCCGCACATCATGATGAAACATAGCGTTCGGCTAAGCGAGATAAGCCGAAAATACTCTCTATCATTCTGCGATACAGAGTACCTGCGATAGAAAGGGTCTTCTCGTAACAGGGACTTTCGGTTCCGCTTCTGCTATTACCAGCTTGCTGGTACCAGAACCCGACAGATTGGTAAGGCTACTCGTGGTAGACAACCAGGCCCCCCTGACGACTCGGAATTAAGACAAATAGGTCGACAGCTAGCGTGCCGAGCCGTCTCGACCAACAAAGCTCCGAGGAGGGAAACCAGAGTCTTGGAACCATGCTCCCGGGTCTTCCAAAGATTGTCAACAGCTGCTACCAGCAATTTGTCTTGCTTCATGCTTCATGCTTCATGCCACTGCTCTTGTAAATCCGTAGTGATAGAAGCAACTTACACCATGATTGGTAAGATGGCGGATCTACTCAGTTGCTGGACATTGCGCCTGGCTCAACAGTTCTTACGCAACCCGTGCAATTTGGCGCTATTGATCCATTGACGTGAGTCCGTCGCTTTAGTAAAAGTGTCGATATTGGTCTCCTCACGCCAGGCAGTCCACCGTATGGAATACATACGTAATGTAATGGGTTGCCCGTAGATCCATGACAGGAATGTGACAGATGCACGTCAGTACGGTCCGTTACACATATGTAATACCGTACGCACATATATGTACATACTTCATCCATATGTGCTGGTTAATCGTCAAATGTAAGCTGGGCCATGGATATTACCTGTTCCGCAGCACTTCGCAGGGTGCTGCGGGAACGCATAGTGGGCCCACAATCCACATGGAAAAGAAATCTCCATGCACCTAGAAACTTTGTCTTTGTCCTGGATCATGGCCTCCCGTTTGAGTTGTGAGCCAATAACGCTCCAACTACTCCGTAGCCGTTATAGGGGTTCGCTTACTTGTACTTCTCAGAATAAGTACCAGTCTGTTCGGAGACTCCGTGACCTTCCGTCCCATACCTGACTCAAGAGGAAAACGCCGCCATAGATGGGGAACCTATTTCTCAACATTGCGAAGTGGAGGGACGAGCGACGGAGACAGACAGGGTCGTAGAACAGAACACGGCGGATGTTACATCAATCAGGGGCATGGAATACGCGCTAGTGTCGGTCCACCGACGGGCAGCTTGATGTACGGAGCACTACTAAGATGCCTGGGCTTCGTGCTTTGACCTGGATTCCCTCACTGTCAAGTGGCAGGATGAGGCTTGACTCGAGGTTGTCGTGAATGCCTGGAGCAGCGACTCAGGCCGCTCAACAAAGCCAACCTAAGTGGTTAGCTTGCGGTCCCGAGCCCCCGAGGAGCCGGTGGTCGTCGTCTGATGAGTCAATCAAATCCCAGGAGATCTTGTACGGAGTAGCATCGACTGTCGTGATTTGAAAGGGCCTGGTAATAGGGAGTACTCAACAAAGCTCGAGCAAGTGGCCCGCAGAAGTAGCTTAATCCTGGATAACTGAAATTGTTATAGCTCCTCCCCTCAGGATCGACCCCAATCCTGCTTCCTATTAGGTAGCTCAGGGCGACTCTGGACCACCTTGCTCGTACTGTGCAATGGGACGCCTTGTCACGGGGCGGTGAGCCCTGCATCATTCAGTGACTCTTCACTTAACACCTGGCCTCCATTTTCCCAACACGGGGTTGGGTCCCCTGCCAGCAGAATCACTTGCTGGCCACTCTCGCTACTGCAGAGATCTTGGGTGGTAGACGCCTGCATGAAGACGCACTATATGCATCGGTAGCAAATTTAAATAATTCCTACTCAACATCTCTCGCTTCAGATACTAGCAATGCCTAGTCTTTTCGGTGTTGGATCCGGATAGCTGGGTTTTTCTTTAACACGCCAGGGTCGGCGTATCTACTTGTAGTGGACCAGGAACAGAATCTCTTGCCCCTCATCGTAGATAATGACATGGGGACTACAAGCTCCCTGGTCCCAAGGTGCGGTTCCAAGAGAGGGGTCCCTATGGCAGTAACGTACATTTTACAGCTACTGGGCGAATGTAACCGCGTGATAAATGATACGGACATGTGTACTTCTCGACTCCGCTACGGAGTGCGCAACGTCATGTGGATTCTGACAGCTGTGAAATCAATAGGTAAGTGAACGTTTGGAGCCATACTGCCCAACGAGTTGGATAACGGGGTCCTCATCACACGGTCATAGAGTCTTGGCCAAGCCAAGGTCTAGTACGGCCTTGCGGACCCGCGAACATCAAGACTTGCCCTAAGTCTTTGCTTTTTTTGACGGAGCTTCACCAGCTTGCTTGTAATTATGGTGTTTGGTGCAGAAAGCCGCGCTGTGATGACTTTCAGGTTCCTCTAGGGCCTGGAATATACATGCTAGCAGCAAGGGTCTTTGGCAAGGCATTCTGCTTCTTCAATGACGCCACGGCTGGAGCCCGCTGTCACGGCAAAGACAAATTCCTCCATTCTCATCAATGCACATCCCCAAATCGGCTCCTGATCCACAACCCGTCCATCAAATGTTTAGACAACCTGGCAAACTAGCAGGGTACCAGGGCGTGCATGAGTCCTTCGACCTTTGCCGAACATGGATAGGTGATAGAACTTTTCTAGCACAATCTAGCACAAGGCTATGTGTGACTGGGCTTGCTCAGTTTCTAGTACCATCGTACTGGAGGGGCCTTCGGCACTGCATTAGGCAACATTAGAGCAGCCTTTTTAACTGGCCTAGGGCAAGAATGCATGGTATTTGGGCGAATCGGCATTTCCAAGTGGTTCCCTGACTTAGTCCAATCTTCGCAGACAAGTAAATTACTTGCTGTGAAAGTAGCAAGACGTTGTGTCAAGGGCCCGTGGCAAAAGCTCTGGGTTGCCAATTCGAACACATCTTCTGGTCTGTACTTCACCCTTCAAAAGAATTGATAGGTCCAGAAAGGCTCGCCACAGCTCTGCAAGCAACCTTTGAACAGGTATGTGATTCTCCACCACAGACAACAAATACCACCTAAATGGTTCGCTTCAGCCAAGCCTCCTACCATCGATTTGTTCCTTATGACCGACGCGACGTCTGCCAGCACTCTATGCTGCTAGGGTGGCTCTCGTAGATCAAATAGGCGACCCATCCATTTCTCAAGGAGCCACATGACTGTAAATATCAGCCCTCGACTGGGCACCAAAGATAGGCTGGAGACTGAATCGCAGAGCCTTAAAAGTAGCCCTCGCGGTAGCAAGGCCGCCTTTGAAATATCGCGTCGAAATAAGACCGACCGGATAACGCCAGGGGCCCTCGAATGAACAGTATTTGAGAATCCATGGACGTCGAGTAAGCCTTTCCCCTTGCCGTCTACTCAATATTCGACAGTTAACGATACTAGAGACAGTACAGCACCTCTGGACGAGGCATATGCGGAGACGGCGGAGTACCATGGGCGAACTTATCAACAGTATGCCTTGACCAACGGCACTTATTTCGCACCCGTAGACGAGGTAGGTCGCTTTTCTGGCTAAGGTGTCATTAGAGTTAATTTCGGACCAGGACGAAATCGCACGGCTCGAAATAATGCACCAGGTCCTCTGCAAAGTATTCGACAATAGGCTCATCTTTCCCCCATTAGCTTCGCCGACTCATATACTCGAACTCGGATGCGGAGGAGGCGACTGGGCTAAGGCAGTGGCAGAAGAGTTTCCAGACTCTGAGGTGTGTCCTTCTTGAGTCCTTCTCGTTGTTCCGTACTTCATCTTGTAGCCATCCCTGACATGTAATCGTGATCTTGCTGCGCGGCACGGCTCCGAAAGCCCATGCCCGAGGTGCACGAACCCCCTTTGTCTATTTTTGCATCAATTCACGGCAACGATCTAGAGAGCTGGGGCACGCTCTACATTTCTGTTCAACCGTTGTTGCGGGCCATCGAAGCTGACATTATTCGAAGGTGCTCGGGATCGATATCAGCCCGCACATGTTACCAGAAGAAACACCAGATAACTTGGAATTTCAAATTGACGACTTGAACGGAAGGGACGTTGATATCCTTGTCAAGGTAGAACGCATTCTGACTGTGTCACAGATTTACGTTCGAGACGAATTTTTTCGATTTCGTCCATAGCCAAATGGTGACAGGGGGCATCAACGCGAATCGATGGCGAAGTTATATCCAGGATATATTCAAGGTCCTCCGCCGTGGTGGATGGTGCCAGATGATCGAGATTTACCCCAATGCACAGTCAGATAACGGGACTCTGGAGAGGGGCAAGTAGTCGAAAAACACACAAGGCAGGGTCATATGCTGATGCTCGCGACACGCAGATAACGCCCTCTCGCGATGGTCGAGCAACTATTTGGAGGCGTTGCACCCCTTCAAGGACCCACGCGCACCTCTGCAGCTGGCTGCATGGATGAGAAATGCAGGTTTCACAGAAGTCGAGTCGCGTCTGTTGACCCTTCCGATGTGTGGGTGGTCAAGAGGTACGGTTGTGTCATGTTCCGAGCACGAGAGGGGATTTTCCTGATGGAATAGCAGATCCCAGAGAACGGCGGATTGGCGAAGCGAACGCCGAAAACATACATGAGCTTCTGTACTCGGTTGCTCTGTATCCAATGACACACTTTGGACAGTATGGAAAAGAGCGTGTGGCCTTGATGGGACGAAGCTGATGTCGGTCTGTATAGCATGCCGTTGGATGAATTCGAGCAACTCGTCGAGGAAGCTCGACAGGAGGCTCAGGACCCATCCTTCAAGGTAAGAAGCGGTGCTAGGAACTACCTCAAACCCAGACCCCCTACTGATACGACTGTGTTGTTAGGCCTATTTCCCATTGTGAGCTAACAAGCTAATCCTTGTATCGGGGCATCGGAGCCAGTAAAACTAACATATAGCGATAGGTACGTCTGTATCGGGAAAAAGCCATGATGCTAGGCAGGTACGCTTAGTTTAGTGGCTTGTATCGGAACCTGATGTGTACCTCTTTGGTGGGCGGCATCACCATGGACTTGTCGTCGACGGCCTCATGTTGCGAGAATTGGTGGAGAACGGTTTAGCAAAGATGTTCAAGGACTGGTGCATAAATTGGCTTGGCTCTTCCAGCGTGACATATGCCGTGTATGGGTTTACCCATAGGACAGCAGAGGGTTGAGGAGATGGTTGAAGACTTGAGCAAGCAAGGAAACACAGCAAGCACGTACCCTCATCTTGGCAATGAGCTCGAGTTCAGCGAGAGTAACAGACACGTGGGCATCAGATCGGTTGTTCCTGCCTTTTTTGCTGGTGATGAGGCTTATTGACAACGCAACTGTTAGTCCCGCACTTTCCTCAAAAAAAGGAGACCCTTAGGTAGGCAATGACGATGAATCATACAAAGACTAGACGGCTGGGAAATTTGATCCACGAAGCGGGCAGCAAGGGCACACAAAGTTTGCATTATTCCAGTGAGACATAGCAAGGGGGGGGGGGGGGGGTTTATGCTGCTCTCTGTTCTGTTATTACATATTCTATGGTCGTTGTCGGACCCAACATAGGATGGAGAATCTGCAACAAACACATCCACTAGAACCGAACGAGTCACGACTCATGAAGAGTGAGGCCACTTCGACCAACAGGATTAGGGAGGGCCCTTTGAGGAAGCGATTCCACCAGCTTCTTTCAATCAGCCTTCACCCTGCTCAGACTTCCACCTCATTGGTCCGGAAGTTCGCATTCTTGGGCCAAAGACCATATTGTGCAACAATATGCGGCATTCTGCCCTGACATATCACGGGCCCGCGAGGCATAAAACGGCGGAGCGGACACAATATTCTTGAATGCGACTGCGAATGGGCTATATATCTTAGGTTTCGCGAAACATGGTTACCTTATCCTGGGGTAAGCTTTGTGTTACAGTAATAAAGGGCAGGCCTGTGAGGAGGAATTTACTCCGTACGGAGTATCTTTGTTTTAGCGCCGCGGAAAGACCCGACAGCGACCAACCGTTTCTCCAAAATTACCAGGGCAGGGGGTTCTAATCCTGGCGATCTACCACTCTTATGTCGCCCGAAGAAAAATTGCAGAGACTCGTTCTAGGTTTTACTGCAGGCCATTAAACTACAGCCATCTTTGCGACAGTACCAATCGACTTTATTGACAGCCTCAACCAGACAGATAAGATGGCTTCTCTGCGCCTCAACAGCTTCTCACGGACGGTTCGTTGCCAAGCTGCGATGATGCCTCGAGCTTCTTCAGTTGCCCGCATAACGTTTCTCCAGACCTCGAGAGCCTATGCGACGGAAACTGAGCAAAGCGCGCCGTACCTCAAGACACTCAAGGGGAAACTCAAGGAGTCTATGCGTGCTAAAGATGGCCCTCGACTGGCGGTTCTTCGCTCTATCATGTCCACCAACCTGAACGCATCCAAAACAAAGAAGCCGATCCGCACCGACCAAGATCTTATGCAGATGATCTGGGGAATGAAGAACAGCTTAAAGGAGACGATAAATGAGTCCTTAGCGGCCAATCGCCAAGACCTAGCCGAGAAGCAGCAGCACGAGATGTCCATCATCGACGAATACATTGAGGCTGGGCCGCTGAAGCCCATAAGCGAAGAGGAGATTGTTGCCGAGGTCAAGCGCGTCATTGGTGATCTCGTAGCTCAGGGCGTTGAGAAAAACAAGATCATGCCGGAGACTATGAAGGCTATGAATGCAACGTACAAGGACAAGCTCTTTGACCGCAAGGCTTTGGCCAAGGTTGTTGGCGAAGAGGCGGCTAAGGTCTGAAGAGTGCGGCGACCTGCCATATCCATGTTCGGCAAGGGCTGCAGGTTAGACGCGAGAATATGACGAATGTACAACAGCACGATTATGTATGATAATGCCGAAACTTTACGCGATACTCAACTCTGGGGGGAAATGGAGTATAGGACCTGTCATATCTGACTATGCTCGACGTTTTCCACGTGTACCACCGGACGATGATTCGAATGGCAAAACAACTTGGCTGAAGTGAGTGCAAATGTGTTGCTATGGTGCACCCATTGATCGCTCAAGCTACCTCTGATTGTCGCTTCGATGGACATTGCGCTTTTGTTCTACGGAACTTATGATGAGAGATTCTACCGTTTTTTCAATATTCTGGTTTAGGAGACTGTGGACCAACGTCCTAACTAAGACAAGGAAGAAAATAATAGAAGATGAAAAAGGAAGGGTTCTGGAATGCTTGAGTAGCGCCTCCGAGTAGGATTATGCATCTCGCTAACTTGCCCTTTCAAGCTCGCTCATATATTCCCAAGCTTAAGCATAACGGGAAGATCAGCAAACGGTTGAGCACAGGGGTATGACCGCCCTGGTGACTGCATGCCTGTGTGTTATGCATCATCTTATGGAGAATTCGACCTCCTAATCAAAGTTCTTCCCCTACCCGTCCTGCGCTAACATCATGAAAACGCTTAGCTAGATCGGCGACCTCGAGGAGTGATGGTCGCCGAACTGTGCTCCACATATAACCACAGGTCCCCGGAACTCGCCCCTTTCATGCTCAGCGAGGCGATTGAATTTATCAGTCTTATGCCAAGTTACTGACCTGATAAAGCCCTGTAAACTCCGTGTACAGGGGATATCTTTTGGTCCCTCAAGATGTGTCATACTCTCGGTGCTCAAGGCTTGAGGTTAAATAAAGAGCCTTCTCCCCTTAGACAACAGCATGGTTTGACTACGACGATAGGCAGTCTAACCTTGCACTTGAAGTCTTTCGGAAAGTCATAGGCTTTGATATTCAAACTTGTTTGTTCGGAGAAGACAAGTTCGTGACCAACATCATGGCGACCTTCTTGACCGGAGCAACCTTTGGAGCCGCCATGCTGGCGTCTGGCTTCCACAATCCTTCGATCATCATCTCTCAGCTCAAGTTCCAGAATTGGCACATGATGCAGGCATTCTTGACAGCAACAGCCACTAGTGCGTGAGTAGACGCTGCCTCTTGAACCCGTCAAGGTTCCCCGACTGACATGGCCGGTTCTCAGAATCGTATACTCTGTAGCAGATCGACTAGGTTATATCAACCTGAAGCCACGAAGCTCGTCTCCCATCGGCATCTTCGCTCAGTATGATGGCAACATCGTTGGCGGGGCTCTCCTCGGCGCGGGTATGGCCATTGCTGGTGCTTGCCCTGGGACACTGCTCACTCAGATAGCTGCTGGCCTCCAGACTGGGCTGTACGCCGTGGGTGGTGCTATACTTGGTGGAATCGTTTGGACCGGTTTCCTCGCAAGAATCATAAAAGGGCGCAAGGAAGCCAGGGGAACCACGAGCGAGACGCATACAATGAACGAGGGCTTGGGTCTCTCCAGGACTGCAACCTCCTTCTTATTCCAAGCTGCCTGTGCGGCTGTGGTTGCAATCACGACACTCTACACGATGCCGGCACCGGAACCGAAAATTCTCGGTGTCGTTGGTGGTCTTTTGATCGGCGGCGCGCAGCTCTTCTCCATCGTCACCCGCCGAAGCATGATGGGTGTATCTGGTGCGTACGAAGAGGCTGGCAGTTACTTCTGGTGGCTGCTTGGCGTTAGCCCTAGACCTGGACACGGAAACATCATGTTTGCCTCCGGCATGCTGGCTGGGGCTTGGGCGCTTGCCAGGCTTGTCCCTGAGCTTGTATCCGATTCCACCACTGAAATCAAGCCGGTTTGGGCAGTCTTGGGGTCCGCGTCTATGATTATAGGTTCGAGGATGGCTGGAGGATGTACATCTGGGCACGGCATTAGCGGCATGTCCATGTTGTCTACGTCGAGCCTGGTCACAATAGGAACTGCATTCGCCTTTGGGGGTATCGTGGCTCCCCTGATCCACTAAGTACATCAAGTTACTCGCATGCATCCCCCGCCAAATACCATCACGTCTATGGATGGGCCCCCTTTTTGGCAGTCACCTCGATCTCAATCTTCATCTCCGCCTTCATGAGATCTGCTTGTATCATCATGGCGGCAGGCTTCACATTTCCAAACCACTTTTTCAGTACGGGCCAGGTCTTGGGAAACTCCTTCTTGTCCGGTAGGATATACTGCACGCGGACGACCTCCTTCATCGAAGAACCGGCCTCTTCTAGCGTTTTGGCAATGTTTTGAAGCGTCTGTTCTGCCTGGTCCTCTACATCCGGCGAGATGGCGCCCGTAGCATAATCATATCTGCATGGCAACAAGGCAGTGTTAGTCCCAACACTTGATGGAAAGACGGGTAGGACGGGTCGGGCGAAGGGAGGGCGGAACGGGTAGGATACAGCGGGAGGGACGGAGATGGGAATGAAAAGACACGGATTACCCTGTGGTGCCGGAAACCATGATCCAGTCGTCAACTACAACGGCGCGAGAGTAGCCTATCTCGGCTTCAAAGGCCGATCCGGAGGAGATGTTGACGCGGGTCATGCTGGCAGCGTGACTTGGTTCGAGGCAAAATAGACTATACAGGGCGTGTTGTGAATAGGCAGGATAAACATGATGCTCAAAAACTTCATCCTAAACATGTCTATTTCTTCTTTAGCTATGAGCTATACTAAGTGATGTGACTCAATGACCAAGTCCGCAGTTCGGCGTGCGATTCCGCTCGCTGGTGGGGCTGGCCATGATATTCTGCGTGTTTTCAAATCAGTAACAGTATATCGTTTTTACGAGCCCAATTACTGTGAAGTGAATTTGACGTGAAGATTAAAGGACGGAGTTTCGGTACGTCTCAACCCTACCCCAGACTCTTGTGTGGTTTCCCCGCCAAAGAGTAGGTGCGGCTACTTACCTCGGCTCGTTCCTCATGATGTCAGTGGTCAATATTTAGAAAAGGCCCAAAGGAATAATCAAAGAAAGAAAACTTACTATCTATCTCTCGAGTGGAAACACCTTCATCTTTTGTCTCACATCAACATTCTACACAAACATTTACAAGAGCCCAGAACTTGAGGCCATCATGCCACGCAAACTCCACATTGAAAAGGTCGAGGGCAAGCCAGGAGAAGTTTACTATCCGTACGTTTAACAAGTCATCATGATGATAATAACAAAATTATAAAAGGAAAACCACGATTCCTATTGTGACCTCAAAAAACAGAAGGCATTCATTCAAACTTACACGCTTTTTTGTTTGCCAGGCTCAAGATCAGCGAGGTGCCCAAGCCGACGCCAGGAGAGAATGAAGTCCTGGTCCGCATCAGCGCGGCGTCGCTGAACCACCGCGACCTCTTCATCCGTCACCACATGTACCCGGCGATATCCTTCTCTGCGCCGATGCTGGCGGACGGGTGCGGCACCATCGAGGAGCTCGGGGCCAGCATCTCCCGGGCGGACGTCAAGGTCGGCAGCAGGGTGATTCTCACGCCGATGCGAGGGTGGGAGTCTGACCCCGAGGGGCCCGAGTCGGGCGGCGGCGTGGTGACCGTCATAGGGTCGAGCAAGGTCTGCGAAGACGTGGGCACCGCGCAGGATCTCGTGGTGGTGCACGAGGACGATGTCGAGCTCGCGCCGGGCCACCTCTCCGACGTAGAGGCCGCCGCCCTGCCGCTAGTCGGTCTCACGGGCTGGAGGGCTCTCGTAAGCAGGACCAGCGCCGCCTCCAGGCAGGGAAGCAACGTGCTCGTCACCGGCATCGGCGGAGGCGTGGCCCTCCAGGTTCTGCAGCTGGGCGTGGCCATGGGCCTCAACGTCTATGTCACGTCTGGCGACCGGACCAAGATAGACAGGGCCGTGGGCATGGGTGCCAAGGGCGGCGTCTCCTACAAGGAGGACAGGTGGGAGGCAGAGCTCTCGTCCATGCTACCCGCCGACAGCCCCTTCCTAGACGCCATCATCGACGGAGCAGGCGGCGACATCGTCGCCAAGGCCGTCAAGCTGCTGCGGGCCGGCGGCACCGTCGCGCAGTACGGCATGACCGTGGGGCCCAGGATGGACTGGCTGATGGCCGCCAACCTCAGGAACATCTCCCTGCAAGGCACCACTATGGGATCGCGGAGGGAGTTTAGGGACATGGTGGCGTTTGTGCGCGACAAGGAGATCAGGCCCGTCATCAGCAGGACCGTCAAGGGGCTCGACAACCTCGAGGCCATCGATGCGCTCTTTGCCGAGATGGAGGCCGGGAAGCAGTTTGGGAAGTTGGTCATCGAGATTGATGGCGGGGGTGCTGCCAAGTTGTAGAAACCGTGAGAAGTGTACGAAGCACTCCGTAGTCTTATGCCATTCAAAGAGCGAATACCAAAGCAGACATCATAATATGTGCCCGTTATATAAAAAAAGAAACTGTCATTAGTCTTGGTAAAGCTTCGATTCAGGGTATCTAACACCATTGTATAAAGTCCGTCTACCACCTATGAGCGCAACCAGCCATCCGGCGTCTTTCATACTTTTATTCGCTCGAACTCTTCTTCCGCTTCTTCTTCGGCCTGTCTCCCTCTTCTGGCGGTACAAAGTCGGCTTCCCTCTCCTTGGACTTTTCTGCTTTCCTCTCCTTCTGCTTCTCCCTGCGCTCCGCCTGTTGCGCCCTCTCCTTGGCCTCCTTGCCGAGGAAGTACTCTCCGCTCTCCATCTGCCTGTCGACCTTGCTCTTCTCGGGCGCGGGAGGGAAGGGCGTGTACGTCTTCTTGGCCTTGTCCGCGACCTTGTGGGGCACGCGACGCTTGCTGAGCGTCTTCCTCTTAAAGTTGGGCAGGAAGCGATCCCACGATTCCGTGGCCAGCTCCGGATCTTTGGCCAGCTCACGCTTGATCATGAGCTCTTTGATGTGGTAGATGGGGTGGATGTTGGCCATGCAGTCTTCGACGATGCGCCGCATTTCCTTGAGTCCCTTGTAGGGGCCCATTGCCGCTACTGTGTTTCCTTGAACGAGGATGTACGTTTCTGTGAGGAGCTCGAGGGCTTTGAGGGTCGAACCGTTGGGCCCCAGGATGCGCTGCCGGCGCTTGACGAACCTGTCTTTGCTCCCGACCAGGTTGCGAATCTTGATGATGTCGCAGGCAACTCCATCTTCCAGAATCTTGACTGCCTGGGGCGCAGGCACGCTTCGGGCGAGCAGCTTGATGAGATCGCGGGCTTTGAGGATGGCGGCCGGGTCGAACGTCTTTCGTGTCGTCTTGACCGTCATGCAACCCTCGACGAGATCCAGCGTGCAGGCGATGCCCTGCTTCTCGAGGGCCTTTGTGACGAGGGGCCAGGCTTCCTTCAGGTACACTTCGCGGTACTTTGGGAACAGGGTTGCGAACGACGACTCTTCCGCAAAGGTGCCGCCGAGGTTGTCTTTGGGCGTAAATGCATCAATCTTCCACTTGTCGATGTCGTCGGTATCCCAAGGCTTCTCCTTCTTATGGGTGGAAGGCATGGTGACTGACGGCTTGTTTTATCCGATGATCTTGAATATGATGTTGATGAGCGACGGCAGATGACTAGGCGAAAAAAAGGTTTCACGCTATATGATGTGCGACGTCAATTGCAAAGTTGACCAAAGGTGTTTAAAAAGTGAAAATGGTCTTTATGCCAAATTTCCCAAAAAATTTTGGCGGGCGGAAAGTTTGACGTCCAGAACATCCAAGTGGGGCAAGTCAAGTGTGGAGAGCCCTCAAGTCAGACAGCAGCCCAGCAGTCGGACGAATCAGACGCTAACAATGGGGAAAGCTCAGGCACTGGGAAATCCTGCGCTTGTGGTTTTTTTGCATCACGGCTGGCTTCACAAGTCCACTGTAGGAAGCAACTACACAACCACAGCCGCCAAACATGTCGAAAAGAGGAGGCCCTATCGCCGACCAGATTGTCAAGCTCATCGTTGGAGCTGGTCAGGCCAGTCCCAGCCCTCCCGTCGGCCCCGCGCTGGGCAGCAAGGGCGTCAAGTCGATGGACTTTTGCAAGGTTGGTTGGTCTTGTGCGCAATGGCAAAAAAGGGACAAGCTGCTAACCCCGCCATTTCTTCTCTAGGAGTTCAACGCCAGAACTGCACACATCACACCCGGGACGCCCATGCCGTGCCGCGTCGTCGTCCGCGCCGACAGATCCTTCACCTTCGATATCCGAACCCCTCAGACCTCGTGGCTGCTTCTCAACACGGTAGAGGCTCCTTTCAATAAAAAGGGGCAAAGAAAGGGTGCTAGCAATCCTGGAAAGGAGACGGTCGGCACCATCAGCCTCAAGCATGTCTTTGAGATTGCAAAGATTAAGCAGACCGAGTTGCGCTTGTCGGGTACTTCGCTCCAGGGCCTCTGCCGGGCTATAATCCACCAGTGCAAGTCGATTGGCATTGACGTCGTTGCATGAGTGAATGAGAAACGCTATAAACTGTATTATAAAAGGCGTTGGGTTGGGAAATATCACGGGTTTGTGATGCCAATGTATGGTTGGCCGAGCTGTAGTGTACAATATAGGACGAATAAAAGTACATACTGCCCTCTACATCCAGGGTATCTATAGCATTCGAAGGGAGTGTGTTTTGAATGCTTCAAAATGAAGCAGAGCGAAAAGAAGTGCATGTGGTTGTACCAAGTATTCATCTCGGCTCAAGAACCATTTTCTCCTTTTTTCCGACATGGGCATCAGCTATGACATAGATTGCTCATCTTTTCTTAAATTCCATAATGATATATCCCCTTTTGCGCCGTTATTACCTTCATTGATAGGCGTGCTTGGTCAAAGCCCAAACTGAGCACGCGCACATTGACTCGAGTACGCTTAGACCTCTGTGCTGTAGCTACTGCTACTAGGTAGTTTTAAACCCAATATTGAGAACATCATCCGCAAAATATCTATAAAAAAAGATAAACTTATTCAGCGCTCGTCTCCATGACAAGCATTCGGGCCTACCTGTCTTGATCTGGACGTCGCACGACATGCCGCAACCGCAGCGGTTAACGGGTTGAGCTTAACCTAGATCGGGAAGCCGGACCAAGACCGGATATAACATGAATAGCACCCAGGCACCTGCACCTGTTCAATCAGCCGTCGGCGCCGCAGCCGCAGGGGTCACAGGGCGGAATCGGAGGCTGCAACGGCTGGTCTGAGAAGTCCGTTGCCGCAAGACCTTGACCTGTCACGGCTTGATTCGGCACAAGTGAAGCTGTACCCCGTACCTATGAGTGTATAACAGGCATTTTCTTATCTGGGACGAGTTGCGCTTGTCAGCTATCAAACCCCCTTTGTACGGAGTAAGTCGCAAAGATCCAAGTGGACAAAGCCGCTGCACTGCAGCATTCCATGTGTGCCTGCCAGCTCGATCAGTGCTACCAAGAGACTGAAATGATGGTGAATCTTTGGAATCTTTGGACGATGGGGGAACCGATTTGATGACGATACTAGACAGAAACGATGGGGTCGGTGATTGGATGCCGAGGCGTTTCCGGCGTGGATTCCATCTTGGTAGCGGAAAGGCAAAAAAAAATGACGAAGGCCCTATCCATATGGGGAAGCAAAAGAGCATGAGGCGTGAAAAAATTGTGCTTCCAAGAATACGAAGAGGTTTCGGAATGTATGGAAAAGTTTAAGAGTTTCAAGCCGACTTACGGCTAGTTATACCGGTAGTTCTTTTTTGGAATCTTCTTTACGGATGGACGCAACATCATCAACTTACCTCTTTTTGTACCTTTTATTCTTAGCACATCATCATCATTACCTGCAATCATCATCCTTTCGCTGTATCTAAAGTGGGATGTTATTACATATTGTACAGCTTGGTGCTTGAATGTGCTGCTGCTGCTGCTTGTTGCCCCACCTTCCACCTTCCATCGATCGGCAGCTTCCAGTTTCTTTCAGAATCGTCCGTCTGGCTACGACTTTAACCATTCAAACTGTCCCACAGCTTTTAGAGCCGTTAGGTTGTGGCGGGACAGCCGAAGCCAGAAGCCTTTTTAGCATAATCCCTGGTCGCTTGTTCACAATCAACTGGCCCAGGCACTTTGTCACTTTTGATCCTTGGGTCTTACACATCCATCCCACTTCAACCCTCCATCTTCTTTCAGTCCTGTTCCTTGCACCACTTGTCTGTTTCTGTATTTTATTTTTTTATTTTTGAGTATTGTCCCTCCTTCTCACCAGCAGGGCTTGCCTGCAAACGCTTTGCTCTCATGGCGACGCCTGCACCTCCTCAGCACAATGACAATGTGTCCCGCGACCCTGTCGGTACGTTTTTTAAATTTCCCGAATCATCCGGGGCTGAAAGCCTCGTGCATGCATGCATGTTACGGAACAAGATGCGACCCCGTCTTAGCAAGCCTTGTCTTTTGATTCACCGTCACTTTAAACCACCACCCACGCTACTTACTATATGCATCCTTGACGATATAGCTTTTCCCAACGCAACCCCCAACAAGCCGCGTAATCGCAAGCAAGCCCGTTAATAATGCAACGTGCTAACGTCACTTTCACATATAGCTCCTTCGGACCCCTCACAAACATCTACGGACGTGCCACCCTCCCAATCAAAGGACAATGCTCCCAGCGTCCGCTTTTCCTCGGCGGTCGAGGAGATCGACCCTCAAACTCCCATGACACAAGACGATGCGATTGCCTCACCCGGTTCCCCTGGTGAGGTATCGGCAGATCAGCTCAAAGAATTCACCAAATCACTGCACGGAAGGCCGTTGCAGGAGAGGCGTATGAATACCTTTCAGTTCGAAGCTTTCTCGCTTCCACCGTCAAGGGTACGTAAGCTAGTGCCAACATTACCACCATGGATCATGACAATCTTGGCAACTGTGGCACGACGTAGATTTAAGATTGGGTGCCATTCTATCCACGGGCTGCAATCACGGCTCCTGGAACTTTTTAAAAGCTTGTTCAGGGTCCCTTTCAGCCCTCGTTGGATACCCAAAGTTTGCGTCAGCACGGGCCGCTAACATGGCTTTTTTTCCCTTTAACAGGTCCCCTCCCGCGAAGATGAGTCTGGTGAGAATTCGAGAGCGCCGACTCCCAAATCTCCAGCCTTTCAGAATTCTCCTCATGGTAGCCCTCGACTCTCTGCCATGACTTCGCCTCCTCTCACACCCGCTGGTTCTGACCCATCAGCCTCTTCAGACAAGAAATCGAGATTGTCCGCGAACGAACCTCAGCTGATAACTCCACAACCCTCCACTTCCCAAGAGCAGGAAGGATCTACTCGAGCCTCGCATCGCCAGACTCTCACCCATAGACCAGCTTCTTCGGATCATGTCCTGCAACGAGCGGCATCGGCTGAAAATGAGAGGGAAGAGCAGTATTCCCACCACCACCGAAGGGGGATGTTTGGGACCGGTGCTGGTTCAGTTCCGGTATCTCGCGAATCTAGCCCTTCCCGAAGCTCCGCTTCCAACTTTTACTCGAAACCGATGACCCCTGGAGGTGACGCCAACGACCCGTACGCCAAAGGACGAAGGCCTGCCCAGCAGCAACACTCTAGACACACGATTGACCCGCGTTTCGTGTTTTCAAGGAAGAAGCACAAGCACGTGTCTCCAAGCTCTTCGAAGACTAGCCTCAGCGAGAAGCGTAGCTCGGGCAAGTTTGGTCGTGGAGATGATTTGTCCCCCAGTAACACTGGCTCAACGCCCTACGGCCAGCAATCAACCCATGGTTCCATGGCGGATTTGAAGCGGTTTTTCAGAAAGGGGGTTCACAAGAAGCGTGAGAGTTCTCCTGCTCCTTCGGTCAAGAGTGGTTACAAGACGCCACCGGCCGCGCGGTCCCAGCAGCAGCTTCCGTTTGGCGATGATCACGGCTTGACGTCCAAGTACGGCAAGATAGGAAGGATCCTTGGTTCTGGAGCGGGAGGCTCAGTCAGGTTGATGAAGCGCAAGGAGGACGGCACGGTGTTTGCCGTCAAGGAGTTTCGACCCAGGCACTCGTACGAGTCGGAGAAGGAGTACAACAAAAAGGTGACGGCCGAGTTCTGCGTGGGATCTACTCTCCATCATGGCAACATTATCGAGACGTTGGATATTTTGCATGAAAAGGGTCGGTGGTATGAAGTGATGGAATATGCGCCTTACGACCTGTTTGCTATCGTCATGACCGGTCGCATGACGCGACCTGAAATCACTTGCTGCTTCCTACAGATTCTGAACGGCGTCACCTATCTTCATTCTATGGGTCTAGCGCATCGCGATCTCAAGCTAGACAACGTGGTTGTCAGTGATAAGGGTATCATGAAGATTATTGATTTTGGGAGTGCGCATGTCTTCAAGTATCCTTTCGAGACTGATGTCGTTCCAGCAAAGGGTAAGTCTTTTTCCTATGCTCAATCTGAAAGCACATGACTGACGTGTCTAGGTATTGTGGGATCTGACCCGTATCTTGCGCCGGAAGTTTACGACTCCAAGGAATACGATGCGGTTGCGGTGGATATATGGTCTCTGGCAATCATTTACTGCTGCATGACTCTCCGTCGCTTCCCGTGGAAGATTCCTCGTATGACAGATAACTCTTTCAAGCTCTTCGCGTCTGAGCCAACACCAGGGCACGACCCAGAACAGCTCTTGAAAGCCACTCGCGATCATATTGAGCAATCGAATAATACTAATGAGAGTTCCGATAAGGAGGGTAATAACCATCGTCGACATACGCGGGACGCCTCGGTCGCGACTGTGCATCAAGAGAAGGAGAAGGAGAAGGAGAAGGGGTCGAGCAACAGTCAATCTGCAGGCGAGAAGAAGGAGGTCATCAAGGGCCCGTGGCGTATTCTACGTCTGCTGCCCCGAGAGAGCCGCTACATCATCTATCGCATGCTCGACCTGAACCCGCGGACGCGCGCAAAGATGGACGAGATTCTCGCCGAGCCTTGGGTGGCCGATACCGTCATTTGCCAGCAGCTGGAGAATGGCGAAGTCATACCTGCCGGTGACCACACTCACGTTTTGGAGCCTCCTGCCTCTCAGAAAGAGCCACAGTCTTCCAAGTGAGGTGGGCTCGATGAGGGAGGGCAGCGGTTATGATTAGGATGATAAATTTTTCATGTCTCTTGGATATTACATTGGAAATACATTTTTACAGTGGGCGGTAGATGGTCAATAGCGATGAAACAGCGATGCTATTAGGTTTTGGCCTAGACGGGTCTGGGGTTTTGTTTACATGAAGCATTAGATAGGAATTAAGGGTGCATATTTACATGACATGTCAACTCAGCAAATGATTTAGTTATAAGTTTAGATCATCCCAATATTGCTAAGCAATAGCCATGACAACTGGCCATTTCTTCTTAATGCACCACGACTTGTCGTGGGTACCGAGCCCGAGGAGGGGTCGTAAAGCGTTGCGCAACTGACCTCTGCGATTCGGCTTCGGCTTCGGGTACGTGAGCACTTGTGTAAGATTTTAGACTGAACAACGGGGGGAAACAACATTGCCCTACAAGTATATAATGCGCATATGAATATTCTCCAAGTTACCATATTCTCTAAATATCACAACAAGAAGAAAGTAAAGAATAAGAGAAAACAGGAAAAAAACTTAGAGAAACAAACATGGAGCTCAAGATCAAGTCAGCGTCTGAGCTGACCTTGGCCCAGCTAGCCGCCCTTTTCACAGCGTCATTCAGCAACTACATCACCGGGCCTATGAGCGTCGACGCGGACACGGTGGCAGAATACATAAAGATGAATCACGTCAACGTCGAACGCAGCTACATATTCTACGATGCTTCCGCTGCCAACCCCGACGACGAGGACGTGGCATTCGGTCTAATCGCCACGAGGGATGACAGACCACAGGACGCCAGGCTAGGCACCTTTGGCGTCGTGCCGTCAGCGCAGGGCAAAGGCGTGGGCAAAAAGGCCGTCAACATGATCATCGAGGGCGAAAAGAAGAGAGGAACGAGGGTACTAGAGCTAGAGGTCATAAAGCAAAACGTCGCGGCCGTCAAGCTGTACGAGAAGACGGGCTTCCACATCGTCCGGGAGCTGTACGCCTGGGTGAGGGACGAGCACCCGCCAGAGCGTCTGCAAGATGATGGCGAGGAGGAGCTGCGGCCCTGCTCCGTGGAAGAAGTGTCTGAGCTGGTCAGGCATAGCGACGGAGCGGCAGAGCTGTCGTACCAGGCCTACCTCTTCGCCGACAACCCCAAGTCCCAGCTCGCCTTTCAGCTGGGCCACGCCCGCTGCGTCATCTCGGACCCGGAGGACGCGGAGCTGGACAAGACGACGGTGCACGTCATGACGCTTTTCGTGGAGCCTGGGTTTAGGGGACGGGGGCAGGCGAGGAGGCTGATGAGGGCCGTGCTGGGGAGGTATCGGCACGTCGAGAAGAGGTGGTTCGTCGGCGCTTGGTTTGATAGGGGAGTTGGGGAGGGGTTGGCGGGGGATGTTGGGTTTAGGAAGCATGAGCTTTCGCAGTATTTATTGAGACGTGACTTGACCTCTACATAGAATAAAAAGATGGAAAAGATGGAAAAGATGGCCTTTTTTTTTTTTTAAACATATATTTTTACTAAACTAAACGTATGATGAAATTGCTTAATTAGAATCTCCAGAGCAGAAATATCTAAAGATTGAAGACGCAGTTGTATGTATGTATTGTATGTAAATGTGTAACGGCTGGAAGCGGGCAAGTCTATCCGCACCTGGACCTCGGAAGAAAATCGGCTGCAAAGCTATGTGCTGTGTGTACTCCAATATGTTCTGGAAGCTATTAGAAAAAAAAAACCAAGATCCACATCGCGAAAGGCTTCAATCCTTTGCCGGCCCTCCGTTTTCTCCCTCCTCCTTCTCACAAAACTCAAACCTCTATTCCACCATAAAGTTCTTCCCTTCCGTCACCCAATAACTCACACAAGTCCCCATCAACGACACCACAAGTCAAATTATTCACAATGGTACGCCACTACTTTACATCCCACTGGCGCAAATCAGTCCCCTCCCCACTATGTCGACGACAAGATCGCGGGGGAAGGGAAATGCCAGAATGATTCAACTTTTTTCTTTCAATGGCTGCTAACACATTGATAAACAGGCCACCACCATCCGCTCCATCCGCTCCCTCGCTCCCCTCCTCGACCGAGTCCTCGTCCAGCGCGTCAAGGCAGAGGCCAAGACGGCCAGCGGCATCTTCCTCCCCGAGTCGTCGGTCGAGAAGCTCAACGAGGCCAAGGTCCTGGCCATCGGCCCCGGCGCCCTGGACAAGAAGGGAAACCGCCTGCCCATGGGCGTGTCCGTCGGTGACCGCGTGCTGATTCCTCAGGTAAGAACAAATAGAAGTGGACAAATCTTCTTCATTTGAGATTGTCTGTGTACGAAGAGAGAGATTTGTGTGCTGATATTCTTTTGTAGTTTGGCGGCTCTCCTGTCAAGGCTGGCGAAGAGGAGTACCAGCTCTTCCGTGATAGCGAGTAAGTTTCAACTTGTCCCTTGGCCTATGGCCTCTCATGTCCAGCTTAGAATATTAACATTGTTTCCCAGAATCCTCGCCAAGATCAACGAGTAGATGGAAGGACACAAGAAATGTTTTTTTTTTAAAAAAATACCCTGACGAGATAAAATGACACCGCCTACGAGTGTTGTACTATAATGTAACCATATGTGAACAAGAAACCCATTTCATAAAGGACCAAATTCATTTACGACGTCATGTTGAGCGTGCTTCTGTGAGAAGAGGTGGATGGCTTGTTTGGGTCGGAGGGATTACACCTCGCGGAGGTTATGAGGATTTCATTCAATGTGCAAGTCTGGCAACGGGAAGAAGGTGTGGCTCGTGTACGGAGTACAGGGGGGTGATTTACCCAAGGTCTACTCCGTACGGTGCGTTGGCTTGTTGTTCTGCAGCCAGTTATCAGACAAATCTCTACTCTTCACCTGCCTTTATTGATCTTTTCAGTCGCGGATGAATTGTATCTGCAGCTCTCGTCTCACCCACCATGCTGCAGTCGTCTCGACCCAACAATCAATCCGTTGGCTGTAGGTACTCGTTTCAAGTGACTGTCATACCATCCTTCGTTGGCGGCGCCGAAAACTGTTGGTCAGCTCAACCCGAATGAGAATAAGCAACTTCACCCGTCTCACCATTGATGAATCCGGCCCTTCATGTATGCAGCCCGGGTCCGGGACTTTCAGCCTCGAGCCCGCATCACACAAGCATCGCAAAAATCCATCGCAAAGCTCGCCGTAATCTTCCAAGCTGCGTCTTGCCGCATCCAATAGGGAGCTTCATCTCCATGTGGCGCACATCCATCGGGACTTCGAGCGAAACGCCAAGCCTCACATCAAACATGCTTAACATGTTTATTCCAGCCCTTTCCATAGCAAACCCAATCTCAAGTCGTCGAAAATGGTACAAGGGGTTTTGGTGCAAGAAGCCGCAAAAACTCATGTACATATTCATGTATATTTTCTTGGTTGTCGCACTAAAGTCGATGCGCGCTTCCTTTTCCCCCTTCTGCTCCACTCCCAGAGGTAGTCCGGCCGTACCTTGCAGACCTGCATGCAGGTTCCCCGTGCGTTTCGTTTCATGTTCTGCCTAACAAACACCACTTTCATTTCGAGCCGCCTTTGGTCAGCTCCTGCGGCGGTTAAGCATGTAGCTGTAGCTGTAAATTAGCGAGGACGGAGCTGAGCGTCCTGCGAGACGACGGATCGCTGCCCAGGGATTTTCCTTGCTTTCGGGAGGGCAAGGGGTTGATCGCGGGGATGCGAGGCTGCAAGCCACTGTTTTGTATTGACGGGAGAGAGCATGGATGGGTATGAAAGGTCTTGGCTGGGCAGGTCCGTGTATGCACCACCTCCTCGATATAAGTCTCGTATGCCCAGATTGCATCAATCTTATTCCTCCTATTCTTCGGTACACTTCTTGTCTGCTGGAAGACATCGTTCATTCATTCTTTCCTTCGCCTTTTCATTCGTTCCTTTCGACAGTCCTTTCGTTGACGCATCCTTGACGGATACCATACTCAAATCATTTCAGATATTTACGCCGGTCGTTAAGCTTCGATTCCATCAGACATTATGAAGTTCTTTGCAGCTCTTAGCATGGCTTCTGCCGCCAGTGCTCACACCCTTTTCACTACTTTCCTCATCGACGGAGAGAACCAGGGCGACGGTACCTGTGTCCGTCAGCCCTCTGACCCATCTACTGCCAACTCGCCCATCTACCCCCTGAATGGTGATAACATGGCATGCGGTATGCTCCTTACGACGCCTTATGAGACGCATGTGTACTGACGTGACATAGGTCGTGACGGCCAAACTGCTGTCCCTTACGTATGCCCTGCGTCAGGTGGCTCTACCATTACTTTCATCTTCCGCGAGCACCCTGGCGGCGATAAAGCCGGTGCCATTGATTCCGGCCACAAGGGTCCTTGCTCCGTATACCTCAAAAAGGTCGACGACATGTTCAATGACTCCGCTGCCGGTGACGGATGGTTCAAGATCTGGGAGGATGGCTTCAATGTCGAGAACCAGAAGTGGTGCACTGACACGCTCATCGAGAACGATGGTATGCTCTCTGTCAAGCTGCCTTCTGGCCTCCCTGCCGGATACTACCTTGCCCGCCCTGAGCTGATTGCCCTGCACGCTGTCGCCGAGAACAATGACCCCCAGTTCTACCACGGTTGTGCTCAGATTTTCATCGAGAACGGTCCCGAAGGTCCTCTCGAGGTCCCCAAGGAGTACAGCGTCAGTATCCCTGGCTATATCAAGCCGGATCACCCCGGTATCAACCTCAACATCTACTATCCCTTGCCTCTTCCTGAGTACTCCATCCCCGGTCCCAAGGTCTTCATCCCCAAGAGCGAGGAAACCAGCACCAAGAGGGAGCTCAAGGAGGGTGCCATTCCTTCTGACTGCGTCATCAAGAATGCCAACTGGTGCGCCAAGCCGATCCCTTCATACTCTGGCAATGTTGGAAAGTGCTGGGATGGTGTCGACAACTGTTGGGCCCAGAGCAAGACCTGTTGGGACAGCGTTCCTCCCAGCGGCTACGCCAACTGCGACATCTGGGCTGACTACTGCGAGTCCATGGGCGAGAAGTGCGAGGCTGGCGATTATGAGGGTCCTCCTAAATTCACTGCCAAGGAGAAGTTTGTTCCTGTGCCCAGCAACATCCCTACTCCGTACGGCAAGTTTGACGAGAGCGAAGTCGACACCGGCTCGCCTTCGCCTACCCAGCCTGCTCCTACCGCTAGTGAGAATGCCGTCAAGCCCACCCAGCCCGCCCCTGAGCCCGTGACCGAGACGCAGACCCCCGAGACGCAGACCCCCGAGACGCAGACCCCCGAGACTCCTGAGACCCCCGAGACCAACGAGGAAGAGGAAGAGGAGGAGAAGGAGGAGGATGTCTCCCCTGTCCCTGAGCAGCCCCTTCTCAAGATCTCGGAGAATGGTCGCTGCGGCGGTACCACTGGCCAAACTTGCAAGGGTAGCAGCTTCGGCGATTGCTGCTCAAAGAAGGGCAAGTGTGGTCGCAAGACTAAGCACTGCACATGCGGATGCCAGCCTGAATTCGGCACCTGCAAGGAGTAAGCTGTTCCTCGGATGAGTAAAGGTCACATTATGTCTTTTGCAATGAATCAGTGGCATCTTTTGGTTCTCAAGTATTTACTATGACATGTGCCTGGCATCGACCTCATCGCTGCCGAAGGTTTTGGATACTGGCAAGTAGCAATGCAAACTGTTTGCCCTCAATTAAATGTTACTCACCTTTCGTGCCTGCACATATTTTAGCCTTTGAAAAGTCCAGTGGTCCTTTGCATGATGCCTAGGGAGATGTAGTATAATTGGTGGGCTTGAGCGGACGCGTCTGCGAGAGCCTAGGCTGACATGCAAGTAGCTGTCTGGTCGCCACCGAATCAGTCTCGTGATGATCCAACGAGTCGAGTGGGCGGCTTAGGGGAGGGTAGCCTAGATCCAGGCCATGACCGTTGCACCTCCTGCATAAGTGCGCATGCAATGCATGCTTCCGACTATCAGCCTGCCAGTCGGCAAAGGACAGCTACCCTAGTTGACTTAGGGAATGTGAGACAATGTCGTAGGGAAGTGACAGGCGGTGGACTATCACTGCATTGATTTTTTTTCCCATTGTTATCACGGAGTAGGTAGGAGCTCATCAAATCGCCTTCCCGATATGTGCATGTCCTTCAGGTTCACCGTCGGGATTCGCAGGCGGCAGTACAAGAACTCAAGAGGCAGGTGCGTTTTATTGAGCGGCTACTTGTAGGTGCCTAGTAAAGATTTCAACGATGATGAAAGCGCTGGAGGGATAGGCTAAGTGGAGTTGTAGATAATCAAGATTTAAGAAAATATGGAGGATTAAGACTATATTTACCTTTAGCTTAGAACTCGTAGTTTAGACAGCTACTTCTCATTATACATCTACAATCTCTTATCCTAAATCCTTTTGTGCCTACTAGCAGTCTGAGGTTAAGTTGTATGCTTTGAGCTAAAAGAAATGAACTGGAATCTGACAGCTACTGTTGTGATCGAAGCCAAAGGATAAATGCCCCGAAACTGAAACTGATTAAACGTCACTGGAACGGCGCTGGAGCTCCTCTTAGCATCATTGGATGGCGTCAAGGTGGGCAAGTGATTGATTGGACAAAAGCACAATCCGGGGTTGCAAAGTAACCATTTCGTGGCAACAATCAACTCGACTGCAGCCTGCCTAATCAGAAATTCAAGTATAACCGATTATCTTTTATATTAACATGAATTTGCATAAATCCAGAGCCGTGTTTCTTGGCCAATCAACCTGGGTAGGGTAATGGTGGTGTGTGTGGTTGTACGGAGTAGGTAGCCTAGGTAATAATAGCCTAGGCCAGCGCAGATCACACTTCCCACCCCATCTAGCCACTAAACCCGCCCACCGGCTTGTGCCAGTAAAGAGGTTCCAGAGGAGCACGCTGGCACCGACCACCGCCCGCCGCCGCTGTTTACCTTGCTGCTCGCCGAAGGCCAGACCACCACAAGCCAAGCCAAGCCACTGCACCCAGACCAGGACCAGATCTTAATCTTTCCCCGACGAACCTGCATACAAACCTTGACCTTGATCCGACGACATACAACTGCGACTTGCTGTTCTGGCCTCTTCTCGATCGAAGGGTTCCCACGACACATCGCCTCGACCTTTTCCATCCACGAGCAGCATACCCCTTCTCCCCTAATACCCTATTAATCGGTACCTGCTTCGAACTCGGACTCGAGCAAACCCCCAAACCAACCGCCCACCATGTCGAGTAATCGCAACTACGATTTCCTGGTACGAGATAACCTCTCCTCCCCCCTCCACCAAATTACCTCGTGGTCACATTTCGCATCGCCATCACCGTGCTGTTGATGCTTGCATCTCAACGACTTTCGCGTGTCAGGGCCTAGCACACACCGCACCCATATTCACATGTTTGTTTGTAGCATCATGACACTGACCGCTGGACTCTCTTTTCTCCCTTATCTAGATCAAACTACTCCTCATCGGAGACTCAGGCGTCGGCAAGTCTTGTTGTTTGCTGCGCTTCAGCGAGGACTCGTTCACCCCGTCCTTCATCACCACCATCGGCATCGACTTCAAGATCAGGACGATTGAGCTCGATGGCAAGCGCGTCAAGTTGCAGATTTGGGACACGGCGGGCCAGGAACGCTTCCGCACCATCACCACAGCTTACTACCGTGGCGCTATGGGTATCCTGCTAGTATACGATGTCACCGACGAGCGTTCTTTTAACAGTATGTTTTCATTTTATCAATCGTTGCCTCGTTGATAAGGGGTGGGGGGAGATGGTCATGTGGGTGGCAGCTCTTCTAACACGCAGCAGACATTCGCACATGGTTCGCCAACGTAGAACAACACGCTACCGAAGGAGTCAACAAGATCCTCATCGGCAACAAGTGTGACTGGGAAGAGAAGCGTGTCGTTTCCACCGAGCAGGGCCAGGCCCTCGCTGACGAGCTCGGCATTCCCTTCCTCGAGGTCTCGGCCAAGAGCAACATCAACATCGACAAGGCCTTCTACAGCCTCGCCGCCGACATCAAGAAGCGTCTCGTCGACAGCTCTAAGAACGACCAATCGGGAAGCACTGGGGTCAACGTCGGCGACAAGAGTGACGGTTCCAGCAGCAGCAAATGCTGTTAGAGTAGTAATGGCGGGGGGGGTCAGTGGCAGGTGTCGAACGAGGGACGAAGTTGAGGGCGTGATTGGAGACGGTCGGTATCACGTATTGCAAAAGGACTAAACCGATGGCGAGGAGGCAGGGGGCAACAGGTCTCAAGCGGCGCCAAGGAAGCTCATATCTATGCCCTTGACAGCATGTCCCTGCGACTGCCTGGGCTATGGCGAGTAGCGAAGCGTGCCGAGAAGAAGGCCCTTGTAGAGGGTGACGAAGAGATAGAGCGCAAAGGCGACGGGAGCGTTTGGGTCCGTGGTCTTGGAGCTGTACATGTTGGTGTTTTCTTCTCTGCCTGTTTTCATGTTTCACGAGAACAACACACACCATCACCCTTTTTCCCCATTAGAGAGAAGAGCAAATGCGGTTTGGAGTTTTGCGGCTTTGTTTTTAAATTGATCTGGGAATAATGCGAGACACAGTCGTTTATGTTTGCCCGTTTCCTCCCGCGTCACGTATTTCAGATTGGTGATTTCACCTTTTTTCTTTCTTACATTCATCGTTTTCAACGGATTTCAAGGCGTGTACATTAGAGGGACTTAGCGTAAGAAGGGGATATCACAGTTCTATTATTGACGTCTTGACCATATATCTCTGTTCCACGCCACCATGGCCCTTGACATAGATGACGCGCTGGTTCCAGTACCGATGGAAGCCTCTCACGTCCCAGACTGACTCGGCAGCCATGACGAACGGACCATCCTGGTTCGCCCTAGATGCCTTTGCCGCCACCTTGTCGACTTCCCCTTTCTTCGGCACGAATCCGGATGGCTGCTTCCAGAGCAATGCCTCGGAGACCTTCCACTCCATCTCTCTCTTCTCTCCATCAGCTCGGACGACCTCGTTGAGCTGCCGCGCCGACAGACCTGGCGGGTACAACCTGACGACCGCGGCGGCAGGCCTGGGTCCGTAGCCGAGGGGTTCAACGGCCGCGGCGAGGGCGGCCACCCACCTCCCGTCGGTGGTCCTGACGCGGTTGACGGTTAGTGACGCGGCGGAGGGTGGCGCGATGGTGTAGCGGGACAGCTCGTCGGCGGGCGGGGTGCCGGGGCGGAGGAGGTGCTGCGGCACCATCGACTCCCAGAGGCCCGAGGGGCTGGAGCGACGGATCCGGGCGAGGCGGTGCAGGCGGGCGAGGTTGTCGGCGTAGGAGCGGGCGGCGGCGGTGTGTTCAAAAGAGATTTGGTAGGTGCCTGTCGGTTCGAGGGTTGTGCGAGAGTGACGTTGCTGGACTGTGTGTGGCTTCTGTGTAAGTACATGTGTGTGGATGGGAGCTAGAGTTATTATGTGGGAGAAACGGTACCTTTCTTGATACCTGCTTGCCAACCTGAGAGATCGTTGGGAGTTAGGCGGAAGAAGTCTGCTGGGCGTAGGCTGGGACTCAGGCCGGTGATGAGAAGCATGCTCTTGGAATCAACCTTTGTGGCTGCCGCCGATGAGGGTGTTCTGCTCTTCCGAATCTCATCGCTGCCCGTCCCCGGCGCCGAATCAGTCCCGTCTGCGGGCCGAGTCTTTCTCTTCAGAAGAGGCCATTGCTGGTCGCCGCCGCCGGACGAAGTGGTGTTGTATCTGACCTGGCCCGAGGGCTTGTCACGGCGGACGTGGCTGCAGAGGCAGAAGCCTTGCCGCTGTGCGATCCATCGTGGGCGTATCATGAGCCTTGCGATGGGCTTGGCAGCGCTTTGCATCAGCGCATTGAGGTTGGCGTGGGGTGGTTGGAGTGAAGTTGGTGCTTGAAGTGTATTACTCCGTACTTACGGGCGGAAAGCTGCTTGGAGGAAAAAAGAAGCTTTGGTGATGTTCATGGTGCACTGCAGGGATCAAGCAGCCCATGTCTCGGGTGGTTCCACTTTTAGCGACGACAGCCAAGATGTGGGGGATTCACTTTCAGCTTTCTCCCAACTCGGTTATCTTACCCTACCCTACGTCTATGATCAATTCGTTCAACGATGATTTTCATGATTAGAAGATTGAGTCAATGAGTCAACAAGCTTGATAGTAGTGAGATATGACTCTTGAACGACCAAGTTCTCTCAATCAAGCGCCACGATAAAATTTTTGTTCCGAGACTTGACTAAGGAAATACTTCCATCATCCTATGCCTGTGAAACTGATGATCTGTTGAGTCATTGTCGTTGTATTCGTCTTACGGATAGTTGTAGAGTTTGAAGCCATAGGGGTATATATGACTCGATTGTGTGTCATGAGGCTAAAGTCTGGGCCTTGCGGCTTTGCGCTTATTGCGTCGGGATTCGGAAGAAAAAAAAAATTATTATTTTATCTTTAGAAAGCCGGTTGAAAAGCTAGAAAAACCTAGGTTTTAAATAAAATTTTAAAATATTTTATAAAATTAGCTTTTAAAGATAGAATATCAAAGTTTAAAGATGTTAATAAATATACTTTTAAATTATATAACGGAATGTTTTTTCTAGATTTTTCTAAAGTATATATTATTGAGCAAAGTGCGCAGCTTTGCGAATGCAGTATACTGCAGGAGCAGGAGCGTAGCTGCCAGATTTGCTCTTCTTATTTTTAACTATTTTTTAAAATAAAAAGGGCTCGGGGGCAGGTTTTTCTCTGCATCGTCACTTTTGATTACTCACTGTAGCTTCTTCTTCATCATTAATGACCACATCCATCTCGTTCAACGGCATCTCACTCAAGGCTTGGTGAGGACGGCGCATGTAAGTTTCACTATCGGTCGCTATCAAAATATATAGTCAATTCCAATCAGAATACATAGTCAAATACTTACAGTGTTATAGCATCACCACCACTCAAGATACACAGCAAAATATATACAGCAAATCGTATCAAAATACAACATGCTCAAGAAGAGCGTCGAGGCCAAGGTCAGGCCTCTGTCAAACACAAGCCTAGACAAAGCGACACTGGTCGGCGCCGCGCGGATCTACGTCTCCAGAGATACCCTCGTCTCCCTCACGGGGACTATCAACAATGGCAAGCTCTGCGTTGTCGAGAAGCTGGACGTCGCCGCCACCCCTGATGCGCCCTCCATCCGCCGGGAGGCGTCCCTCTGGATTCTCCCGGACAAGAACCTCAACCAGAACGTTGTCATGATGACGAGGGCCTTCGTAGAGGCCACGGGCTTCAAGATTGGGGACCAGGTCAGGATATCCATCGCGGAGCCGTCTGCCACGCCTGCGGTTGTCGAGGTGCTTGCGGAGGATGTGAGTGATGAGAAGGACAAGGACGAGAAGCCTACGAGGCATGGGCCCTCTTGGGAGCATGCTCTGAGTTTATCGCTAGGTATGTTGGCCCCTTTGCATCTTCTTATTCTCAGGGAGGTTCTCGTCTCGCCTAACTTTATGTAGATCGGGCAGAACTCATATTTCCTGGCATGGTATTTGACGGCGTCACCATCAACAAGCTTCGCCGATGCTACAAGATCCTAGCCGTCAACTCCAGAGAAGACAACCTCGCATCCTTTCAGCTAGATTCGTCTGTCGTCCGTATCCAGGGCCTAGAATCGGCCTCCAACGAAGCCAGCAACGCCCTCAACGCCCCCGTAACCATCGCCCCCGAAGGCGGCGAGCTCATCATCAAAGACATTCCCGGCATGTCGAAGCAGGTAAAGAGAGTCAACAGATTCCTCTCCGGGTTCCATGGGCCGTTTTATATTCCCGGCGGGCGCATGTCTTGCGGCTTCGTCATTCACGGCGGCCCAGGCACAGGCAAGACTTACTTCCTCGAGCGCATCGCCGCCACGAACTGGGGCAAGGCTCACTGGATCCAGCCCACGGACAAGCTCACCACCATCAGGGAGATCTTTGCGCAAGCCATGGCCCAGCAGCCGAGCATGGTCCTCATCGACGGCCTGGACAGGCTCATTCCCTCTGACCGCTCCAACCGTGACGCCGTCATAGAGGCTATATCCAAAGAGCTAGACACGCTTTCCAAGGCTGCCCTGGCGCAGAATGCCCTGCCAAAGGTGGTTGTCGTGGCTACGTGTAGCGATTACATGACGGATATCCCTACAGAGCTTCGTAAGTTGACTCGTTTCAAGTCCGGAGTTGCGCTCCCTATCCCACGCATGTCCGAGCGACTAGAGATCCTCAAGTTCCTCGATCCCCCGATTCGCCCTGACGAGAAAGACGGCATCCTCTCCGACGTGGCCAGCAAGACGCACGCGCACAACCCAGAAGACCTGTCGGAGCTGATATTGAACTCCAAGGAAGCCATGGAGGAGAGACTGAAGCAGGCCGGAGTAGAGCGCGTGACATCTGACACGCATTACATTAGCAGAGAGGATATGGCCGAGGCACTCGCCTTGACTCGGCCTACGGCCATGCATGATATCAATCTCAAGCCCCCTACTATTCACTGGCAGGACATTGGAGGCCAGGAGAACCTCAAAAAGGTGCTATCCCGGATGATCAAGATCACAAAGGTAAGGAACAAAAGAAGAAGAAAAAGCTGCAAGCTCCGAATTTATCTTCACTCCTGATCTGCATTACTAACAGCAACTTAAGGGCGACACCGCAAGAACCCGAACCATTCTTCGAAACCCACCCAAAGGCCTCCTACTCTACGGCCCTCCCGGTTGCTCCAAGACTCTCTCCGCGCAAGCCATGGCCACCGAATCCGGCTTCAACTTCTTCGCGGTCAAGGGTGCCGAGCTTCTCAACATGTACGTCGGCGAGTCGGAGCGGGCGGTGCGCACCCTCTTCGAGCGCGCGCGCCAGGCCTCGCCGTCCATCATCTTCTTCGATGAGATCGACTCCATAGGCGGACAGCGGACTCCAGGAGGAGCTGGCGGAGGTGGTGGCTCCAAGAGTAGCGGTGCCGTCAATACCGTCACGGCGCTGCTCACCGAGATGGACGGGTTCGAGACGCTGGCGGGCGTGCTGGTCCTCGCTGCCACGAACCGCCCAGAGCAGATTGACCCTGCGCTGCTGAGGCCCGGCCGCTTCGATCAGGTCGTGTACGTGGGCCCCCCGGATCTCGCGGCGAGGGAGGCCATCTTTGGCGTCCACTTGCGGGACCTGTCGTTGGCCGACGACGTTGATGTTCACAAGTTGGCCGAGCTCTCGGACGGCTATTCGGGAGCCGAGATCAAGGGCATAGTCAACGAGGCTGGGCTGGCAGTTATGGATCGCGACGACGAATCCGAGGAGGTACTGAAGCTGACAATGGCGGATTTCGAGGGGGCTATGGAGAGGACTATGAAGAACATCACCCCTTTTATGATAAATGGGTATGACGTGTGGAGGAAGCAGTTTAGAAAGTAATGGTGATGCCATGAATAAGATCTTTTTAGAAAGTGACTTGTCTATTACAGATAGCACATGTTCGGGCGACGTATCGTATGCCTTTGTTTGCACATCACATTGCATGCGCATCAGGGGCTGATTGTTTAAAAAATCTTACTTTTATACAAGATCCAGGACGGCGAGGAGCTAGAAATCGTATCATGTTTCCTAATCATATCAAGAAACAGCTTAGATTCAACCTCCACGTACCTACCAACAACCAGTCTCAAAACTCCTTAGTTCTTCACCAGGGATGTATCAATTCCCAAGTAATAGTGCTGGTTCGGAATGTAAAATTTCAACAACATGTCAACAATGTCACGAGGAAAGAAGTGTGTACTCAGATGTGAGCGAACCTTGCAAGATTCATTTGCCATGCCATGCTCATCATTATGCAAACCCGGGCGCGCTCCCACTTCAGGCAGGCCACTCGCTCAACTTCCACACGAATGCTCGAGTCCTTATGGTACATATACACTTTGTCCACCGCTTTCACCTCCACAGTCCTTTAGTAAGCACCCTCTCCTCCATTCCAACAGGGCATCATCTCCTGAAACCGTTCCGGGGACCTCTGTCGAAACCAAAAAGATGAATGCCCCCTTGTATAGTGTAACGAATCTGTGGAAACGGAAAATCAAACGCCGCAATCAGCCAGCCCCCTTGCCATGGCTTCTGATGTAAACAAAGTACCCTCCTTGATCCCCCCCTCCCTTGTTGCAAAACCCAAAAGCATGCTGGCAACTCGATTCCCTTTTTTCTGACTTTCACACAAGGTCGAATATGCAGTCTCGCCATACGCCCGCCTTCAAAAATGCGTCTTGAAAAAATACCAAAAAATTGTACTCGATGGAGAAGTTCGGATCATGATTCATCGTCTTGCTTGCTACTCCCAGCTCGAAGACTAGGGGAAAGGCTGATGGCAATCTTTTTCGGGTTGCTGTTGCCGCTACCTGTGGTGAAGCTCTTACGCCTGCGCGTCATACCCGCAGACACAGCAGAGTTTGAAACAGTAGAGCTGCTATTGCGGCGTTTGTTCTGCATCAGCTTGCCCATCTCGTCTCCCTCGTCCTCTTCGCGACGGCGCTTCTCGGAGATCCTCTCGGGTGGGGGAATAGGCGACGTCGAAGCATCCGAGTGGACAATCTCATCATTGTCCGAGTCTTGGCTCTTATCCAGGGGATCCGCGTTCTCGTCGCCCTCTTCGTCCGAAGGATAATCCACCAACGGTTTGGATGGTGTCGATGCGCCATTGGTTGCCGGTGTCTTCTCGGCTGTACGGCCTTCAGGATCCTCGTCCTCTTCATCGTCCGAGGTGTTCCAGTATGCTTCCTGAGCGGGATCGACACTGAGATGTTCCATCATCCGTGCGTTCTGAGGAGGTTTCCTGCCAACGTCTTCCTCGTTTTCGAGGAAGTAGTCCATATTTGCCGTATACCCGTTCGTCTGATCATAACGCAATAGCAAATCCCGGAAAGTCGGCATGAAGCTCAGGTTGAGCATCGTTTCCCGATGCTCCGTGACAAGGTGCTTAATCAGGTCCTTGATGTTTTCCTTCTTGATGTGCTCGAAAAGCTCGAGTGCCCCTGATGATAGCAGGTGATCTCGGGGATTTCGGGGAAGCTGGCTGCTCAATACTTCCAAAACTAAACCCAAGACATTCTTCTCCGTCACCAATTTGATATAAAATTCTTCCTGCATGCCAATCAGGGAGCGGAGGAAGCGAATAGCAACTGCAGTTTCCGTTAGTATATACATGCTCTCCTTGTTGTGGAATCTGGACTGACCTAGTTTAAGAAACTTCTCTGGTGACTTGAGAAGCTGAGAGACGCAATGAACAATGTTGTTGTTCATAACAAAATAACGACTGAAGCGATGGTGTTGCCGAACGAAAAAGGTCAAAATCTCCATCAGGTAGGAAAAAACGGATGCCCGCTGGACGGGGAAGTTGAAATCCTCGAGCTTCTCCAAGTCCGTGATGGGTCCGAATAGCTTGGCCGCTGAACCTTCGTAAAATCGCGTGAGGAAGATCTCTTGCTGCGCGTCGCTAGGGGGTGGGGGCTTCGGGCGCCCAGGGAACTCGCCCGGCCTAGGGGCGATGTTCTCTCCGGGGCCTTGAGCTGGACTTCCATGATCTAGCAGGATCTTGATAGCTTCCGAAATCTGTGACTTGACCCCTAGGTCGACTTCGACCAGTAATAGGTCGATGAGCGCGTCTGTCAGAGGAGGCTGATTTTCGTGGATCTGTCGGTAGATCATTTGCCTGATCATATTAGGATCATGGTCGATGATTGATACGAGAATATCCGTTGCGCCAACTCTCACTGCCGCATCGGGATGTTTCAGGCCAAAATTAATAACCTGCAACAATCCATAGGATATGAAATTATTGTAGAGACTCTGACGTGCCGGAGGCTGGATGTTCTTGGCGATCAAGCAGCACTGCTGGATGAAGAGGACGGCATCCTTCCGTTTCTTCTGGTTCACCGCGGCGGATGTGAAGACTCCGAATAAGTCGCCGAGGAAGCTTGAGTTCGTCTGAAGGTGCTGAACAATCTCGACTTGGTTAAAGAAGATCAGAGAGTTGAGGACCGAAAACGTAGGATCATCAAGTATACGGGCGAGTACCACGTCTTTGAGATACTGCAACCGATACGTCTGGTGAATTTTCCTCCGTGTTAACTCATCTTCAATAGGAACAACCTCTTTGAATCGCCCGTTGTTGCTGAGCCATTGTCGGTGGTTGGCCTTGTGACTGGGGAAATCGGGATCGTATTCGAGGGCGCCTACTACGCCAAGAACGCAGGCATCAGAAACCGCATGTTCGATGATGGTCGTATCGTTGATAAGGATGACGGTCTTCATGATGTTACAGAGACGATGAAGGTCCGGAAGGCTCTCCAAATCCTCGGCCATCTCCACAAGAGGGATTAGTTTATCGATGTAGTCGTCGTTCATGATGGCACGGGCCAAGGCATCGCGACCACTGGCTGTTGAGCTCATAACTCGCATGCTCGATTCGATGTCGGCGAGGTTTCCAAGTTCGGCAGGAGGTAATGTGATGGCGGGTGCTACGTCGATAGGCATGTCTTCCGAAAGCGTATCATCTGTCAAACTTGTCAGCTCAAGGGTCTGGCTTAACCGGCGCCGAGCGTCTCTACCTCCGGGTCCTATAGAACCTTGAAAACTTTGCTGAATGGTGTGAATGAATCTCCTGTGATAGAATGTTAGCCATGGCCGCGGCGATACGTCAACTTGATGCGTACCAGATAGCAGAACAGCCTTCGGCCTCTTGGAAGCTGAGGGCCATATCCACACCAGTCCCGGGCTCCTGCCAGACGATGAGCGTCTCTATATAAAAGATTAGTTTGTGCCACCAGAGTTGATGAGGTAAAGATTGATGCAATAAACCTTGCTGCTTCTGAAATCCATCTTCTTTTTGAATCCTCGTTTCTAACAAGGTCCGTTCAGGCTGGTCCTCGGACTCAACTACTACGCGGGGATCCCTTCGGCCATCCTCCAGCTAGTCAAACCGCGGTCAGCATAGTCCGATTTTCATCTTGTATAGGCGCACATATTTCGATGCATGTAACATAGCCACGTTGGAGAGGTGATGGAAAGAAAAGCACAAGACGCGAAATGGAAGACATACGGGATAGAAGGTGGCCGTGCAAAAACCGGTGCCGCGGTCAAACCAGTCATTGTTACGCAACTCGTAGACCTTGACGCGCTTCTTGTCCTGGGCTTGATGAGGCACCGGCTGTGCCATCATCAACGGCTCCGAGTCACCCTCGGTGGCGAGGGTGGTGTAGGCGACCAGATCGGGAGCGATATCGAGATGCTGCTGGAGCGACAGTTCGGAGGTTGGTTCGTTGGGGCTGAGTAGCGCGAGGGCCGCCAGGATTTCGTTTGATTGTGGCGCCCTTCGAAACAAGGACGCGCGCGACAACTACGATGGGGGGCGATTGGCGCAGGTGTGATCCGATGCGAGGCCGGTGTCGCTTGAGGAAGGCCTTGTTGTGATGCGACGACGGGTTTGCGCGCGCGCACGTTGGGTGGTGACTCGTGCGTGTGCCGTGTGTGGGGGGTGGGTTTCGAGTTTTTGGGGGCGACAGACGTCAGTGCGCCATGCACGTCGTCGCAACAGGCTCCCCTTGTTGTCTTAGACCTACGTTTGCCCTGCGATGTAGCATTCGAGCGTGGGAAAGGATTTTTTGAGGTTGCCGAGATTTTTTTTTTGTTCCGAAGCGGAGAAAGGATTATCAGCGAGCGACTAAGTTGAGGGTACGTATGGCAAGTTGTGTGATGAGGGACGGACGGAGGCGCCGTCGATCGGTGAGCACACGGCTTTTTTGGCCTAGAACTGCCTGGCGTCTGGGCGTAAGAAGCAAAGACAAAAAAATGCAGTGTGTATAGCTAATAAGAAGCGCGCGACATCTGGGACGAGTCGAAGTGATGGGTAGCAAACAAGCGCGCGAAGAAGCTGGCAAGCGCGTGTACTCCGTACAGGTAGCAGCGGGAAGGATGTGAGGTCAGGTACGTCTTTAGGTGGTAAATTATCGGAACGGGGCGACGTCGATTGAGACAGCGATGGCGTAAACTGAGTCTGCTTCTGTCTGCTTCCAGTTGTGTTGGCAAAGTCTCAAAATTGGGGCTCTCAAAGTCCAAAGGTAGACCAGGCCGGGAAGAAAAGAGACGAAAAAGCGAAGACGGCGTGCGGCGGGCAACGGGAATGCGCGTGACCCAGTTTCTACCAGTTCTTTTTAGCAGGACTAGGCCCGCAAAGACCGCCCAACGGTGGAACTCCCGGTGGGCTTGTAGTGACCGTTTTCAGGGGTGGTCCCTAGCATTCGCTATAAAGTTGGGGGTTTTTTGGAGGGTTTGGGGCGGTTTGGAGGGGGGCTGTCAGGGCCCCTTCCAGGCGGCGGCCGGGACTTGGGCTAGCAACTTTCGGCACCCAACCGACCACCACACACTTTCGTGATCACTGATGATGATGGTGGCACCCGCCACAGAAGCCACCTGCATTTTCTCCTGCCAAGTTGACGTCGACCAGACCAGACCACACACACCAGTTTCCCTGCTCTCGGGACGGGTGGAGTGAAGTTTTTTTTTTTCCTCCTCGGCCGTTTCCAGCCACGACAAGGTACTACAGCAGCCATCACGTCACAGTCACGTGTCATCGAGTACGATCGTCCAATGTTTCTTCAGAGTCTGTTTGGTGGGGTGTGTAGTTTCTGATTGACGTGTCTGACGCTATATCATAGGTAGCGTGGCACAACAGATGAACATTCGAACTACTGCAAACTCTCCTCCCCCATTACGGGGTGAATAACTTGCATCCCCAAAATTACCCCATTGGCCAGACTACCTAACCAAGAGCTTAGGTCTGTTTTTTTCCTGTTCCAAACCCTGAAATTACTGAACCTTACCCCGCGAATCAACCTTCCAGATTTCCTCAATGACGCCGTTGCGGTGCGCGTAGTAGACCTCATGCAGGTTGATGGTCGGGTCAATATGACTAGGAATCATCTCAACACGATCACCAATTGCTAGATCGGGGGTGCCTTCTTTCCACGTTAGAGCACCATGCTCGTCGCCCAAGTTCGCGTGGTCGTATCTTGAGTCTTTGCACTCTGCCAAGCCGCTGTCTGTCGTCAGGCACTTCAACCCAGCGTCGATGGTGACTTGGCGATCGCCCTGCTTGCTGATGACCGTTGCCAATATTGTCAGGCTGTTGGAGTAGTATGTACCAACGGCGTTGCGGTAGTCAGTGTCCATGAAGATGAAGGACCCGGGTTGCAGCTCTGTGATACCGGGGACAGAGGCGCAGAACTCGCCTGTACCAGTGCCTCCAGTTGTGACGACGTCAATCTTGAAACCCTCCTGACGGAATGCCTCTACCTGATCCGTCAAAATCTTCATGGAGGCGAGACACTGCATCTTGCGGTCCTCGCGCCCATGCACATGCTGCAGGTGCCCCTCGTATCCCTGAGCACCTATCAAGCGAAGATGCTTAAGCGTGCCAACGTGTCGCGCGAGGGCCATTGCCGTCTCACCGGGGGCGACACCAGTGCGATGCAGCCCAACATCTACGTCAATCAGAACAGAGATGGGATCCTCGATGCCCGACTGAGCGAGTGCATCGTTGATGGCTGAAGCGCCAACCTGGCTGTCCACCACAATCCTGATGCCCTTGTGCTTCTTGTATAGCTCAACTAGTCTCTTGACTTTGGGCGCACCGATGATCTCGCAGGTGATGAGAAGATCGTCAAAGCCTGCGGCCGTGATGGCTTCGGCTTCGCTGAGCTTGGCGACGCAGCCACCCTTGGCTCCCGCTGCCACCAGCTTCTTGGCTAACGTGGCACTCTTGGTGGTCTTGAGATGAGGCCGGATGTTGATGTCGGGGTTGATTCCCTTCAGATTGTCGAACATTTTCTTGATGTTGGCCTCCATGAGGTCGAGGTCAACAATCATGGACGGAGTGTCGAGGCTCTCCAGCCTGTCGCCAACCTTGGGGTCATACATTTTGGTGTCGGTCTCAGTTTTGATTCTCTTTGCGGTGCTGTTCCTGTGCGGTGCAAAGTGAAGGACCAAAGGTTGAGTTCTACTTTTCAATCTAATTGAGCTTCTCCAACAAGACTCAACCCCCTCCCCCCTATTGGTAGGTTGCTTGCGGGGTCTGCTATCAAGTAGTAGCAAGCAGGTCCAGTCCCATACGACGTTGATTCCACAACTATTACGAAACTTGGACCAAAATCTCTCGTGAACCTCACGGGGTCAAGTCTAGAAACCGTGGGGGGTTAGACCTCCGGCTCCGGAATCGGCCACTTTCCGATGTTTGGGCCGCTTAACCGGACTGATTGATGTTTTCGGCCTTGACAAGCCGACGCTTTTTATCAACCACACTAGTATTATCATGCTGTTCTCTTGACGATCCGTTGCAAGACTTAATGAAGCGATATCGTCGACCCCTAATGGCCGATTCAGGGACTAATGAGGGGGATACTCCTGTTTCTACTCCGCACTTATCAGTTGGTGATGGATCCTCACTTACCGTGGTCAGCGTCCGGTCGCCTTTCCTACTAAGGTAACGTAGTACCACTTAGCAGACCACACAGTGCGAAAGGGGGGGGCTTTCCCCCGCTTATCCCCAACCTCCAGGAATGAGCCGGTGCTCCGTCGATGTGATAGCAGCAGCGGACCACTCAGCGTATCTTGTGTGTCAACCCCCCTGTTCACTGCTGTGAACCATTTGTGCGCCTTTTCAATGAATATGTGGTGGTAAATTACGTATACCTTGCCTTTCGAGGCCATCTGCATAAGCACTGCTACGCTGATGCCAGGAGTCTGGACTGCGAAAGACCGGTTCTATTTATGGAGTACGATCTACCTTGCTTAGACTAAGGAAGAAAATCACTTCCAGTGAGTACATAGATGCATTTATTCATGGCATGTAAATATTTATGAGAAATGACTGCTAACCCCGTCTCTACAAGAACCAACGGAACTCAGGCTCACTAGGTCCATCACGCAGCCTCTGTGTAGGCACATCTGCCGCGGTAGTCTTCCTTCCGTCTCGGCGATTCCTCCTCATGTTGTCAAAGACCATATAACCACCTAGAAGACCAGCAATAAGACATCCACAGGCACCAAAGCACGCAGTTGTGATGAGAGCAGTTTCGTACTTTGGTTCCTCGTTCTGACGGAAGATGTTGGAGGAGACAATTCCCATGAGGTTGGCGAGGGGAACACCCACTGAAGTAAGGACCACACGGCGACCTTCGTGAGCGATGTTGTTGTTATACCAAGTCGACAAGAGCACAGAGGGCGCAGATGTACCCCAAACCATCATGAAGCAGGTAAAGTAGGCGAGCTGGAGCTGGGCATGTACATCATCGATGGTGGCGTAAACGATGAAGCCGATGAAAGTCATGGCAAACCCAAGCATGATGAAGGGGAAACGAATGCGCAGCAAATCAGAGCTGAAGGCCAGGATGAGCAGCATGACGGCGCCACCGACGTTGGGCGCCACGGTGTAGAGATTTGTCTTGACGACGCTGAACTCCAGACGGCTGATGATCTGGGGCATGAAGAGGGCGACGGACTGGATGGGCACACCGAGGCATATTTCAATCATGAGGAAGCCGTAGGTCGTGGGCTGCTTGAAGATCTGGAGAGAGTCTCGGAGGACGAACTTCTCGGCGACAACCGAAGATGAGTCGACCTGGATACGGTGGAAAGCCAACGCCTTCTCATCCTCGTTGAGGAACTTGGCTTCGGCGGCGCTGAGAGGGAGGTACCAGTATACGAAGACGGAAAAGCAGACGGTGATGGCGCCTTCGATCAGGAAGAGGTAGCGCCACTCGTGAAGGCTGGACTTGATGTGGAAGACGCCAAAGGCCAACAAACCACTCTGTTGTAGGTTTCTTACGTTAACAGAGTTGCAATTGGGAAAAAAAGAAAAAGCAGAGCTTGGGGAGGTGGTGGTACATACAAAGGCGTTGGCAATGTTGGAGGCGGCGTAAAACATGGCCAGTCTGCGAGCGAGCTCCGAGCGACGGTAAAAGGTCGTCAGGTAGTAAATGACGAGCGGGAAGAAACCCGACTCGGCCATACCGAGGAAGAATCGCAGCGCAAACAGCCCGCCGAAGTTGTGGGTGGCGGCCGACAGGAGGGTCATGGACCCAAAGGTGAACATGAGGATGGGCAGGACTCGCGCTGGACCGAAATGCTTGCCGAGGATGGTGACGGGAGGAGCGAAGATGACGTAGGGGACGAAGAAGATGGAGAGCAAGAGGTTGTACTGGCCATCTTTGAAGTTGAGATCTATTACATGGCATACGTGGTCAGTACGGAGTACGATGGTTGGTTCAAGAAGAAGACGTACCATCGCTCAACCCAGCTGTCTGCGCGTTACCAATATTGCCCTTGTCGAGCGCGTTGAAAAGATCTAGCACTGGATTAGCCATTGGTGTCACAAAAGATGTTCTTTGTCTCTACACTCACACATGATGGCAAGGACAGGCATAAGCCTCAAGTCAAACTTGCGACAGAGAGCACGCTCAGCCTGATGATCGACGATGCGAGCCGTCTCACCGTCAAGACTCTGACGCTCGGCGTCGTTAAAGTCGGCCATGTCGGCCTTTTCGTCCCTCGACTCCCTTGAGGGATCCATTGTGCCGGAAGGGGGAAAATCAAACCAAAGGCTTTCAACAAAGTCCGCGAGTTGGTGAAAAGAGAAAATACGATGAAAACCAACCAGAGGAAAAAAAAGACTTGGGGAAAAGGAGAAGAAAGAGGCATGTGGTGGGCAAAGACAATCATTTTGTACAAAAGGCGTATCTTTGCCCGCGCGCAACTTCTCTCCCATTGCAGATAAGATCATCCCCTGTCTCTGATAACAGGACGGACAAGTACCTACCCCAAAAACCTGGGGTAAAAAAAGGCACTACTCCGTGAATGGAGGTGGTGGGTGGTGAGATTGCAAGGGTAAGGTAGTGTAGCCGAGTTCGGACGCACGGTGTGGTGATAAGCTGGTCTCACGGTGTTACATTGAACAAGCCAAACAAACCACTTACTCCGTACGGAGTACATGGGGGGAAACATGGGGGTGTTGTTTAGACCGGGGAGGGGGGCCCCATGGCTTTGGGCGTGTGTCCACTTTGAAACGTCGGGTCGGGCGTTCAACCGGGGACTAATAGATAATGAGAGGTGGCTGTCGACGATACCGGAGAGAGGGTAGCAACGGAACCGGGATGACCTGTTCAAGACTTGCCGGTTTGTTCACTTATACTCGGGAATGGGTTGCATAATAGATGGTCCAACGTGATAACCTTGCCTGTCTTACCACCAACCTTGATAGTTATTTAGCGGCAACCCCAAACATGGCCAACCAACCGCCCTACCCCCTCCACGAATCCATCGTCGACAGGATAGACGCCGAATATGCCGCCTTCTACAACAAGCACATCTTCGACAAGCAGCAGGTGCACCTGCAGCCCGTCGAGGCATCGAGGACGAGCGGCGTCTTGATCCCCGGCAGCGGGCCTCTGCAAAAGGTGGCCAGCACCGTCGACTACCTGGTCCCCAGGAAGGAGAGCGAGGGACCCGACGTGCCCGTCCGCTGCTTCACGCCGGAGGGTGAGAGGCCTGCGGCCGGGTGGCCCGTCTTCATATGGTATCACGGCGGCGGCTGGGTGCTGGGGACGATTGATACGGAGAATGTGATTGCTTCTCATCTTTGCAGCCGCGGGAAATGTGTCGTGGTTTCTGTTGACTATAGGTAAGTTGAAGTGTTTGGAGCGCTGGATATAAGTTTGAGATGAAAGACGAAGGCGGGTTAACTAATTTTTCAATTGCAATAGGTTAGCACCTGAAAACCCTTTTCCTGCTGCTGTTCATGATTCTTGGGAAGGTGTCCTATGGGTGCTTGGCCAGGGCAAAGAATTGCTCGGCCTCGACACGTCGAAACTGGCCACTGGTAAGTTGTTGTCCTCTGAACTATTACTCTCGGCGGGGAGTAAAGAAAGAAAAAGAAAAGTCAGGGCTGACCCATAGAACACAGGCGGCTCATCAGCAGGAGGCAACCTCGCAGCCATCGTGTGCCAGCGCGCCGTCGACCGAGGATCCCCTCACTTCTCCCTCCAGCTCCTCTCCGTCCCCGTCACGGACAACACGGCCGACACGACCAACAACGCCTCCTGGAACGAGAACCAGCACACCCCCGCCCTCCCCGCGCCCAAGATGCTCTGGTACCGCAACCACTACCTCCCCAACAAGGAGGACTGGGCGCACCCCGAGGCCAGCCCCATCTTCTGGAAGGGCGACTGGTCGAGGCTCCCGCCCGCCTGCCTCGTGCTCGGCGAGCTGGACGTCCTGCGCTCCGAGGGCGAGCAGTTTGCCGAGAAGCTCGAGGCCAACGGCGTGAAGGCTGATGTCAATGTTATGAAGGGGCAGCCTCATCCTTTCATTGCCATGGACGCGGCGCTTGAGGCGGGGTCGAGGGCGATTACCATCTTTTGCGATGCTTTGTACAAGACAATGTACCCTGACTCATAGATACGGGATGGGTTGTGTAGTGTATTGCGTGCTATTGGGCTGCAGTGTTAGAAGGGAAAGCCAGATCGAAAAATAGTCAATATAGAGCTCATCGCCATCCTACCAAATTCCCTGTGCTTGGAATCCTAGTAAACCATAGAGTGCCCAGAGCCATTGGACTCATGCTCAAGCCGGCGTGTACGAGAGGCTCGGGATAATTTCCTTGCAATCTATGCCAAGTAATGACAGTCGTATTGACAGTCGGTAATCAGAACCATGGCCAACCAAACGGTCTTTGTGCCGTTCACTAGTCACCAAGAAGGTACGCAAGTTGTATACGGATGATTCGATAATTAACCCCCCTTCTTTGCATTGTGAGGCATGAAAACTTACTTGGTGATTTTCAACATCCGGATTGCCTCAAATGACAGCATGGAAGTGTAATTATGGATATACGCAAATCATGACAGGTGCCGAAACTCGAACCATTGATCCTCTCACTACCTAACGTGGAAGAGGGGATTTTTTAAACATTAGCCTGAGCTGACTTTCTAACTGTCAAGTTTTGTAAGGAAGGTACGACCGATCCTTTTCTTATCCCAATAGCTATGTCGCCCAACACGTTAATGACGGGCAAGAACATCCCAACATCAGCCCATTAGCGAATTTCTTCACCTCCGAAGCAATAAGCACAAAGCCCATCTTATAATATAATCCGAGGCTTCAGCCGCGCGATATGCAATCGAGCCACGTATGGCCTAATGGATTGTAAACTCTACAACAGGCAATTAAAAGCAAGCATTACTATAACCGAATTGATATCACCGAACTGTGGCAGCCAAGCATTGGCAGCAACTTCCTGAAAGCTTTTGATGCGTCATGGCGATGTCTCCATCTCCTGGCCCCGGAGACCTTTCGAAGGGGGTTGGCTCCAAGCAGCTATGGCTTACTGCAGTGGTACGTCTTTGGTAAAGAGATATATATATATATATATATATATACTGTCTACCAACTTGTATTGATATCGCTATAGATCCCTGAAGCGAGTATCGATGGCAGAAAAGGGAGACCAACCTCATATCTGCACGGAAGCGCCCATACCAGACGACGCGTTGTTTTCAGAAAGTCTATGCTTGACGAAAACCAATGGCTCGATTATATATCGCGAGGCTGCGGCCTTGGATAGTATTAAACGAAGACTAGGCCTTTATGGCTTTACGCTTGTTGCGTCGGAAACCGGAAGGGGAAAAAAAAGAAATAATTCATGATCGGGTGTATTTGACGGGACTGATAGTGCTACGAACATGGAACCTCGTGGATGGCATAAGACATCAGGACTAGTAGTCCATATATAATATAACATGACGGAGGATAGTGGGCAATTGATTACGCATTAATCAGTTCGTTCATCTTTGCTGTCAATGGGCTAAGCCGCAAGTTGCGAATCTACAAGTACAAAACTACGGTATGACGACCATAAGCGTACTTGTACTCGGTACTCCGGACTCTGGATCGGTAGATTTCCACAATAGATAGAATTCGAGACCCTGAATCAACCGCTGCAACCCCACCGGAAGATTTAGTTTAGTGGTGGGAGAATGCCCGAGCTTCTCGCCATCTGATTGGCCATCCAGACTCGAGACCCCTGGAAGTTTGCATCTTACCACCTGGCATTCCCCGGCTTAGTTGATACAGCTCCAAGAAAAACATTACGCAACCAAGGCTTAATTCTACTTATCCTCGACCACCTCACCATCCGACGCTCTTTTTTCTCTTTTCGCGCCCAGCGCAGTCTCTTACATTCCTTTCATGCCAAGCAAAACTGCTTGTGCTTAGAAGTCGGAAACTTGACATTAGCCAACCAATGCGAGAATATTCACCATGGACAAGCTACAGGAGCTCCAAGCGCAGTACCTGGGGCCGTTGATGTCTCGACTTGAAGCGGCGCCCCCTCCACTGATCCTGGCTATAACTCTTGGCGCCATCGTCGTCGTTCAAACAATCGTAAGAAAAAAACAAACACCCTTAGCTGCCCATTTTGCAAAAGTTGGTTGGTCCATCCCTAACTCTCTAAGCCCAGTTCTTCATTCTTCTTCACATCTTCGCCCCTCAGCCGCGTCAGGTCCTCTCCTCGGAGAAGCAGTACATCACCAGCAGCACGACGTCAAACAACCCCACGTCGCCGCGTCCGCTCCCATGCTGGTACGACAGATGGCTCGCCGAGAGGCGCGCGCACGAAGAGAAGCAGCAGGCCGACGCTGACCAGGCCGCCGACTCCAACGAGCTCCCTCCTTCGATCGGCGCCATCGAGCCCGCCGAGCTGCGCCTGAGCGTCGTCTTCCCGGCCTACAACGAGGAGGACCGCATCATCCCTACCCTCGAGGAGGCCGTCGCCTGGCTTGACTCCAACATTGGCCGTCCTGGTAGTGGTAAGGCCGCTGCTAAGAGCAAGCGCAAGGATCACCGTCACGCCAACGACAACAAGACCAGCGGTTACGAGATCATCGTCGTCAACGATGGCAGCACGGACAGGACTGTCAAAGTGGTGCTCGACTTTGCCAAGCAGAACGGCTTGCATGATGTCCTTAGGGTTGTTTCCCTGGAACGGAACCGTGGCAAGGGCGGCGGCGTGACCCATGGAATGAGGCACGTGAGGGGCGAGTATGCGCTCTTTGCCGATGCGGATGGTGCGTCGAGGTTCGAGGACGTGTCTAAATTGATCGAGGGCTGCGAGGAGGTCGTGGACGGGGCCCACCGTGGTGTTGCCATTGGAAGCCGTGCTCATCTCGTGGGCAGTGAAGCCGTCGTTCAGGTAAAATATCTGGCCAACATATCCCAATCTACCACAACTAACATGGTTTCCAGCGCTCTGCCCTACGAAACTTTCTCATGCGCTCATTCCACCTCATTCTCACCATCCTCACTCCCCCAGCAACCTCGCGTATCCGCGATACGCAATGCGGCTTCAAGCTCTTCACCCGCGCGGCTCTCCCTCACATCATCCCCTACATGCATACGGAGGGCTGGATTTTCGACATCGAGATGCTCATGCTCGCCGAGTCGGCTCCCTCGGTGCCCATCCTCGGCAGCGACGGGTCCGTCATCGGCGAGAGTCCTGGTATCAAGGTCGCAGAGGTTCCCATCGAGTGGCACGAGGTCGGCGGCAGCAAGCTCAATGTCGTGCAGGATAGCATCAGGATGGCCGTGGGTCTGGCCATCTTGAGGGCTAGCTGGATGATGGGCGTGTATAGAAGACGGCTGGCCTAGATCTTGTTGCTTTGGCTCTGGGATTGGGGTCGAGGATCTTGTGTATGTTTCATGTAGATATATATGTGCCACTTTGACGGTGCCAAGTTGGCACTGCCGCTTCAGATAAAAGATGGAGTGCATTAAAAAAAAGGCGTTCTTTTAGGAGCATGATAGTCATCATGATTATATAAAGGCTCAGACATGATTTGACATTTCATTATATTATTACGTGATTTGTATATCCCACCAGTCTACGGAGTAGATATATCTGATAAATATCTATCCCAACGCTATTGCCACCCGCATGTACTCTCATGTATATGTATTATCAACATGTCCCCAAAAGAAGCCGAATCGCTCAGATATGATATGAAAACGCCCAAATTGGAACCAAAAAACGCCAGAATACGCATCTCATCGTCAACTTTCATGTACCTCTACTGGAACCACTCCTTCCACATGACAGGCACAAACACCATGGATGCCCTCCAGAGGATCAGCACGCTGTCAATCATGGCAAGAGGGAGCTTCCAGATCCCCAAAGGCCCGCCGATGATGGCACACGCGTTGAGCCAGATGGCGAGGAAAGCCACGCTGAAGAAGTGGTAGAATAGCACCACAGGCTCGCGGATGATGGCCCCCAACATGCCGACAGGGCCGTCGGTGATGCCCCGCTCGAAGTAGGCAAAGCAGCCCATGCGCAGGGCGTTGAGCTGACGGTCGTTGGCGGCGAAGAGCGAGTACAAGGCCTGGGCGAGGACGTTGACGATGCCCGTAAGGTTCTTGCGCTTCCAATGAAGGGTTTTGGTGGCGGCGTGAATGGCCTTGGTGTCGCCCAGGTCGGGTACGCGGGAGGGGTGGAGAAGCTCGGATAGTACGATTGCGTCGTTGAAAGCAACCGTCATACCGCCTCCTGTGAGCGGATGACGCATGTTCATGGCGTCACCGAGTAGGATGAGGCCGTCCGTGGACTGCTTGGAAGCTGGTAGCCAACTGTTTGGCATGCTTCGCAGGGGCCGACCGCTCTCGAGAGCTTCCTTCATGGATGGACGAATCGACTCGGGGACATTAGGAATTACGTAGTTTCTGATGTAGCCCTTGACGCCGCCCGCCTCTTTCGAGGCCTCTGGGAGATCATTGGGGATATCGATGAGGGCTCTCGTCTCGTGTGTGCCGATCTGGTAGAGAAGAACCGGAAATGTAGACCCGATGACGACGTGACCGTAGTTGGGGAAGGGGAGGTTGCAGTCAATGAGCTCGAGGGCCCAGAACTTGCTGCGCGAAATGGGCTTCCGCTCAATGACCTGCTTGCGGAACTTGGAGTCGTAACCATCAGCGATGATAGTCAGCTGCCCAAAGAAGCAGTCCCCTTTCCTCTCCCCCGTCTCCTTGTTCTTCGTCACGGTCTCGACGCCGAGAACCTGGTCGCTGTGCTGACCTTTGACCGTGCCGGTGACTTCCGTCTCGAAGATTGTAATGTTCTCGTGCGCCTTGCATGCTTTCCTCAGCTGCATGATGAACTTGCCATGGTGGAAGCTCTTGCCCTTTAATCTTTTGGACTCCTCGTACTCCCCTCTGCCACCCCACCTGTGCGGGACAAGCCCCTGATCGTCCACGCCGGGGAAGGTGATGACATTGGGCGTCCCCTCGAAGATGACGCTGTAGCCCTTGCAGGAGATGGCATCGATGCCTTCGAGGCAGTGGCCGAGGCCAAGCTTGTTCAGGGACGCGACGCCGCCGGGCTGGAGCAGCTCGCCGACAATGCGGTCTGGCTCGTGCATCCAGCGCTCGAGGAGGATGACGGAGCGGCCCTGGTTGGCGAGGGCATAGGCAATGGCGCAGCCAAAGACGCCGGCTCCTACGACGACGACATCGGCTTCGTGGTATTGCTGTCGTCTGCGGCAGCGCAAACCGCTTGTGTCAATATCGGTGACCATATTGGCGGAGTAGGTGGTTGGCGGACGAGTGTAAATCGTCACTGATCAGATGTCGTTCTGGCAAACAAAGCTTCGTCAATCGCTCGTTGGCCGTCCAATTATTCGTATATATCAATTCATAAGCTTCGTCTTGGTCCTTTTTAATCGTCCTGGGCCGTCACATGTAGATATATCCCCCTATCTGGCAGAAAATGTTTTGGACGCGGTTCAAAGAGGGTTCGAACGTCGGACGATTTGTCCCGCCAAGGAAACGTGCCACTGACTGGCCCTGAAATTTTTGCCAGGGTTGGCCTTTTCGATCAGAGCATTTCCCAGGTCCAAGAGGCGGAAAGTGGCGCCACCCTTCTCGGCTCTAAGCCAGTTTAGCGCCTTCACCGCCCCAGATTCCAGGTACGATTTCCAGCGAACGGCCTGACATGTGATATGAACTGATTTGACCTTTTGGCGGCGTGTCTGAGACTCTACAAATCGTCGTCGTCATGATTCCAATCCCGTCGGCTTTCAAATATCAACACCAACAAAATCAGTAAACAATCTGACCCAATTACGTGCTCTTAAATTAAGCTGATTCGGGAGAATTAATCGCTTGCAAGGTAACATGTGCCTCAGTGTATTTCGTTGATCGACTTGATTTTGATATGCATAGTATTGTAGGTATATACTAGGTAGCGACATTGCAATTGGTAACCCGTTATAGTACAGAGCAGTCTAATAGCCTCTGAACAAGCCTCTTGGACAAATTATGATATCCAAACCTCGCAGCTAAAGACTGCTCACTTCTCGCACAACTTGTCTCGCACCATTCAAGATTTGAGATGTAATAGCACATGAATCGGGCTGAATGGCCGTTGTACCTCCTTGACTTGCGATCCAGTCTGAAATCCATTCCTGCATCTGGTCTGGCTTTATCGACCTGAGTTGCGGGAACTCTGGAAGAGGGCTTCCTTGCTGCGAACCGGATGATTTGTCCTTGCCACTAGTTGGGTGCTGTGGCAGGTTGACCCGCCAACCTGCTGGTTTTGTCTTCCTGACCGTGATCAAGGGAGAAGCAGGATCGTCCTCATCAGCTGGACGTTGTGGCAGGAAGGAGTGGTTGCTGACGGTAGATTCCTCCATGTTCTTCTTCACTGTCGCTGTCTGGGTTGGTAAGGAGCTTTGCGCCGATGTAGACTCTGTCTGGCAACCATCTGTCGGGCGAACATCGTCTTCATGCTGATCATTTGTCATGAGAGGGTCCTTGAATGACGCAATAATCTCATTAGCAACAATCTCTCGCCTGTCAACGAAAGTCTTGCAACTGAAGCAGTGGATAAGAGCATCGTCGAGCTTCTCGATGACCGTTTGATAAGCTTTATCACTCCTCTTCTGCAACAGACGAGCATTGCAGCTACGTCTGACCAGTGTCCTAATTGACCACTTGAGCCGGTTCGTGATCGTTTGGTTTCCAGCCCACCAATACTTTCGTGCCATGAGCTTATCCAACAAGGATATCAACCGACCATAATCGCCTAGAGCAGTATATGAACCGACAAGAAGGGCAAAGTACTGATGATTTGCAAGTGCATCTCCCCCATAGTTCATACCGATGGCTGCTTGAATGATCTTCACAACACTGCGATGGTTCTGCCGGTTGGCCGCCTTACGTGCCGCAGCTTTGAAAACACTGTCAGGAACCCGAAACCCTTCTCCAATGGCTTTGAAAATGACAAGCTCGGGGTCTGTTGATTCTTCCAAGTATGCCAAAAACAGAGGCGCCATCACTTCGTTCACGTTGTGCCCTTGGTCGCGAAACTCCCAGACCACCCTACTAGCAGTTTTGGTCGATCCCTCGTCGAGCTGAAGCCGAGCATAGATCGCCAGGCGCAGGCATCTTTCAGAAAAAGCCATATTGCGATTGCGCGCATCTTCAAATGTTGACCAAACTTCCTCCCAGGCCTCACTCTGTGCTGCTTCATACATCATATTGAATGATTCGACGTCAGAACCATCCGCGGGCTTCTTCAACTTCTTTGAGAAGGCAAGATATATCTCATGCCACTGCCGATAGTCGCGATCTGGAGCCTTGTTTGATGTTGGGTGGAAACTTGTACCTTTCTTGATCCAGTACGGCCACTGTAGGTCTGCAACATGTTGGCCCAAATAATCATGGATCTTGACAATTTCTCGATCGGGGAAACTCCAGAAGCGCGACAATATCCAGAACAATTTTTGAGCGAAAGCATCGTCCGCGGTGAGTCCAGACTTGAAGCAAAACTGCAACCATGACACCATCGAGTCAAGATCAAGATGGCGTGAATGATGACGGACCACAGACAGAACCCACCAGTGGTTCAGCTCCATGTGATAGGTCTGAACGAAGTGACTTATTATCCCCTCCAAATCTGATTTGGAATATTTACACATGTAAACGTTTGTTACCTTGCGGAGAATAGTCTGGAAATCTTTTTCGGAAGCAGATGTGCCGCTTGTCTCAAGGTCATCAGAAGTTCCTCGCAAATCGGCTATCTGGGCGATCTGGGCCAAATCATCCTTTATCGATGTTGACAGATCCGAGTAGATGTTTCTGATTAATACTTCTCCTTGCTTGAGTATCTCTGACATTGCAGCTTCAGTCCCACGCTTGTCGCGACTCCGTGTCGGATCCATATGCTGCGGCTGGGATGCGATATCAGCCATAAAACTGTCGATTCTCTGCCTTTGTTCTCTGATACTTTCACTGAGCTCGAGTACTCCAGCATCCCGGAGGAAGTCGTAGCATTGCTCTGTGGCATCGACATCTTTGCGGGCTTCCCAATGGTCTTTGAGCAGATTAACCAGGCTATCTCCTGTGAGCCGATCCGCTATGCTAGATGTTGAAAGGCTAGCCCCTAATTCTTCAAGTGCCTCGTAATGTCCATATTCAAACGACCAGGTGATGAACGGCTCCAGCAAACGTGACAAGTCATTGTAAAGAGGTGACATGGCAATCAGAGTCCTAGCCAGGTGGCTTATCTTCAACCGAGCGACGGCTTTGAGGATATCCACACAGCTTTTCTCAAAATGCGCAGATGTTTGTGTTGGTGACAGAGGTGCCTCGAGCGATCCAACTTTTTCCAGCACTTGGACAGTCAGTCGCACGAGGAAGTCGGATGAACCAGGCTCGCTCAATTCCCAAATCTCTTTGCGCTGTAATTCTCGAAGCAAGCCATTAAGGACATATAACGGTTCGTCGAGGCACAATACACCATTTAAGATATTAGCATCGCATGCCAAATGCTTGAGCGCATTCGCAATATTGTAATTGAACTTGCGAAGATGACCGCGCTTAAGGTGACCCATGATACATTTTGGTGCCCGGGCCTTGGCAGCTTCCACAGCCAAACATCTGGGGTCCACGATCCGGGTCTGAAGATCCTTCGCCAACCGTGTACGCCATTCGTTATATCCTTGGATCCTCCCAGGGTTGCTTCGCGACACACCGGCTCCGCCCGGAGAGGTTTGATGATTGGATGCGCTGCTCAGTGTAGATACTGGTATAGCAGCATTATTCGTGGTCGACTTCGCTGTTCTCGAGGGCAGCCCAGCTTTTGTTCCATCTTCTACCCCGGACACCACAGATGAAGGGTAACTATTAGCCCTCGACGTCTTGACTTGCTTCTCGGCATGCTCGCAGCCGTCTTGTGTGTTCCCTTGTGCGGCCGTTGTAGGGGTTTTTCGTCGTCGTCTCGGTCGGGGAGAATCGGATGCGTAGTGATACACGACAGAGTCCGGATCTACGTCGTGATTCTTTTCGCCCAGCATTGCTACGGCCTGGCGGCGAGCCTTGAGAGTGTGAAGCTTCCGCGCATTGTCAATTGCGGCCTTGGCAACTTTTGTCCGTCGGCGACGTTCTTCTGCTAGGAGGACGACGGAACAGCTCGTCGTGAATACTAATCCCCGGAGCGCATTCAGAGCTGCCTTGGAAGGCACTGGGGGTTTCGAAGCCATTATCAGGGCTGGTCCATGGTCGAAGAGGGCCTGTATATCATTCTGTAACCCGAGCGATCAGGTAAGGTCAGGTTCGGAATCGTAGGAGGTCGATTATCAAATGCGCATGGTGGATTGGATGTGACCCAATTCAGGATACTGAAAGTCAGTCCATTATCTCGGCAGAAAGTTTCTCAGGCGTGGCTTTGGAGTTTATCCGGCTAACCATCTGAGCCTTACTACCTAAGGGTAGCTGGTAGGGCAGTATTACCTGTAATGGGGAAGTGGGGGCTCGCCGAACCCTGGAGCCATTTGATGCCACTAAATACAAGTAGCAAGAAGTGCGATGGCTTCATGCCTGATGTAGCATCTATTGATAGCGATTGGTTATCTGTTAGCTTCAGTAACACCAGGAAGGCCCAGGAAGGCCCAGGAAGAATTAGACGAGGACTTGAGATCAAGTGCTACCTCACAGTGTACAATACTGTGATTGCATCCATACTTTTACGCTTCTTCTGACAAATCCAACTCATATTCTATCCAGACAGTGAGTCTCGCGGTCCTAGTCGGGGTTTGGATTGCATTCTACGTGATTTCTAAGCCAATATCTTGAACGCTTCCTTGTGATCTTTATGCATACCAGAACGGACTGTGAAAGCCGCGGCATTGAATTCTCCCCCGCCAAATGACTTGAACTTGAATTGTGGAGAAGATGGCGCCAGCGACATCAGTGACATAGACTGATTTCGGCGTTATGTCATTGCTTGGTCGCAACATCCCCCGGCGTTTGGCTATTTCCTCCAGCGTAAACCTCTTGTACATACTTTATTTACTACCTACTACTAAGTAGGAGACAATCCTTTATCTCCGATGCGAGGCATCATGGTCATGCTCAGGTGCGGGGGAGCTAGCGCAACGATCCTCACCACCACTGGCGACAAGGTTAGCTAGCTGAACGACCGGAAGTGCATGGCCCGAGACAAGAGACCACCATTGTGTAAGTGCGACCAGAGAAGTTTCGAGGCATCCTGGTCTACATCATAGGTGCATCAGCGATTTGTACGATGTGGCCTGATACTTTGTAAATTGTATAAATAAATACTGCACTCGCCCCTCACTTGTAGGAATTTCCTCGCACTACAGCAGTATAAAGCATCACAACTCGCTCCTTCCTCCAAGTGAGCTGAAGCATATAAACAATCACATCACCAACAGTGGTTATTGTGATTATTCAAAAGCGCAAGTTCAATCAACCTCAACAACCGCAACAACATCAAACATGGCTCCTCTGCCAAACGCTCCTCCGCCTCAGAGCCCTTTGGCTCGTTATAGGCTCCTTTCCCCCACTGCTGCTGTCAAGGTCAGCCCCTTTGCTCTCGGAGCGATGAACTTTGGTTCCCAATGGTAAGAAACAACAACCCTTTTTGCTCAAATTTCATTGCTGACAGCTAATAAGGAATGATTGGCTCGGGGAATGCGACCAGGCAACTACGGAGGCTATCCTGGACTTTTACTACGACCAGGGTGGTAGGTTTATACAAACGATGCATCGTACATGTCCTGACTATACTCACATGTACGACAGGCAACTTTATCGACACATCAAACAACTATCAGTTCCAGGAGTCAGAGAAATGGCTCGGCGAATGGATGAAGAAGCGTGGAAACCGTGATCAGATTGGTATGTATCATATCTGGTACATTTGGAATTGCCAAGCTGACCATTTGATGCAGTTCTGTCCACAAAATACACAACCAACTTCATGGCCGGACCCCATGCCCCGAAAACTATGATCAACTTCGTTGGTAATGGGTCCAAGAGCTTGCACACGTCGACTAAAAACAGCCTGAAGAACCTGCAAACTGACTACATTGACATTGTAAGTGTTAAACTTTCAGCTCATAGATTGGATGGAGTTAATATCTGAGAAGCTATTTGTTCATTGGTGGGACTATACTACATCTATTCCTGAACTGATGCAATCCCTTAACAACCTTGTTACGGCTGGCAAAGTCCTCTACCTCGGCATTAGTGATGCCCCCGCCTGGGTTGTTAGCAAGGCCAACGAATATGCCCGTGCCCATGGCCTTCGACAATTCAGTGTTTATCAAGGGCTCTACTCTGCAGCAACTCGCGATTTGGAACGTGACATCATACCCATGTGCCGCGCTGAGGGCATGGGCATCACCCCATGGGGAGCTCTCGGAGGTGGCAAGTTCAAGACTGAAGCCCAGCGCGCGACCCAAGAGGGTCGGCAGGTAAACCTGACCGAGAAGGATATCAATGTTAGCAAGGTCCTTGAGTCTGTCGCCAACAGGAAGAATACGACCATTACTAGTGTTGCGATGGCTTATGTTATGCAAAAGACTGCCTACGTCTTCCCCATCATCGGCGGCCGCAAGGTTGAGCATCTCAAGGGGAACATCGAGGCGCTGACGCTTGAACTTACTAAAGATGAGATCAAGGAGATCGAAAGCTCTTACAACTTTGAACTAGGCTTCCCTCATAGCATGCTTTGGGGAACTGAGATCCCTGACCATGAGAGCAAGGTTGGATTCGTCGGCATGGGCGGTACTTATGATCCTGTACCTCATCCTAAGGTATGTGCATAAATCTTGCGAAAATGAAAATGATAATGAACAATCTAACAATTAGTGTAGCCCATCAGCCCGGTCAAGTCGGGGGAGTAGATTTCCCTCTTGAAGTCGTACTGCTGGGGCTGGTTTCCTAATCAGATACCGAGTCGTCGTTTTGGAAAGCAGTATCCTTACTCGGGCCGTCGATGGTGATGTCAATGCAATGAAATAGTTTAGCTAAGCAGTTGCAGTTCTAGGAAAGGGTTTAGAAGCCTCACTGTCACTATCAATTAACGTGATAACATTCTTTGGAACATAATGATTCCGCTTCTTGTTAGACTTGCGCCTTCCCCGCGGGTTTCTCTCACCCACCTTCCTGCTCCAGCAAGCAGCGGTGCTGATGGACATTTGGGAAAGAGCGAGGAGAAATGAGACGTGTAAAGACCAGGATTTTAATTTTAGTTTCTGGGCATTGATATCCTATCTGGCTTCAAAGACATAGTAATTACTATAAACTAATCCCCTTCGCGTATCATGGAACCAATGTCGAAACTTCAGCGGGCCGCATCCCATGAAATCAATGGCCTATCGTCCTTGGCTGGCTCCTTCGACAATCAAAGAACAAGAGCGGTCAGCCTCCCAGTTCCTGTCAGTGCCCTCGAGACCACACGTGTTTTTAAGACAACGACAGCTGCAGAAAATGTCCTTCCCGAACTTGTACAAGACACAATCTCTGACGAGGACGAAGAGACTGTACAAGCAACGCAGGATGAATGGAAATTTGTAGAGATGCAAGTAGGCTCTAACCATTCCCTTGATCGCGTTCCTGATCCATAAGCAGGGTGCCAGAGACTCCATCAGCAAGCGTCTCTCCCAGTTCTCTTGGAAACGAACCCAGTCAGATTCCCTCGACAAGAGAGTCGCCCGTGGAATCTAGCCCTTCCTCTAAAGCAATGAAAAGAAAAGGAACCCAAGACTTGGATGTGGATTCAGAGGAAGATGAAGGAGATGTTGAAAGTAGCTCAGACAACCGGGCACATGGACAAGTTACTCCAAACATTCATCCCAACGGAAGGGAAGCAGCGAAGAAGAGACTGAAGCCAATCCCGATCAACGCACCCCGGAGCATCGAAAAAAAAGGTCGCTTCACCTTTCGTCAGGGCGTCCGCATTTACGACTATCGGGTACCAAGACCAAGGTACGGGGTCGGCCGCCGTGTCCAGAGCAAACGAGCTTTTCAATGCCGCGATAGATTCGACGATGCTGAGCTGCCTCCTGGAATGCCATCGATATTGGCTAGGCCGCATGAATTAACCAAAGAGGGAGAGACTCCAGTACCGGGCGTACCAAGGATGCAAACTTCATCATCCGTGGCCGGGCATTGTGATCAGGAAGCAAAAGGAGATGCATTTAAGAGGTGGATCGAGGGTGCAAATGTGTAGTCACATAAACAATGTAATGTCACTATGGATGGAAGTATACGGAGCAAATGGTGCGCTGAACCTCGGGACAAGATTCAATTAATTAGCAATGTGGGTATCTACCATACCAGCTTTTGTACAATTATGAGCTTCAAATCCATTATAGTAATTTTCTGATGTCATTCCCAGAACGCCAAATCATAGGTAGATGCTGCCCTGAAGAGTCTATTTAGCAGCCTTGCCCTTGGCCTCGTTCTCACTCAGCTCACGAATCAAGATAGCTGTCTGGCCCTCGGCAGTGTAATCCTCTTGCCCCGTTTCAAAACCGGGACAAACACCAACCGCTAGGTACCTGCCGTCACTTGAAAGATCCAAGGCTGCAATATTGTTGGGAAACTTTTGATACTGCTTCAGCCTCCTCTTGGCCTCGGCATCCCAGAGCGCCACTGTCCCATCTCCACCCCCTGAAGCAAATGTACCATGAATGGGGTGAAATACGAGCGCGTTGACCGGATAGACAATATCTCCGTCGCCGTCTGGGGCAGGCTGCCTGTGACACTTGAAGGCAAACTTCCGAGCCTGTGATTCCGCCGTATCTTCGAACCACTCCACCGCCACTCGACCTTCAATACTGCTGGTAGCGTAACCTGCGTCATTTGGCATACAGGCAACCGCACGGGTCAAGTATCGGAGGGAGGACTCCCGCTGTTGCCATGGCTTAAGGTCTGTTCCGCCTGTTGAGAACAGGTTGGTGATGGCTGTGAAATCGTAGATGTTGATGATGCGACCAGTCATCGCGACCACAACCTTGGAAGGGCTGGCAGACAGAGCATGCGGCTTTCCAGGGAGGGATATGCGGATGGGCGTGCTTGACGGATCGCGAAGGTTGTGGAGGTTGAGGCTGCAGTCCCATGATGCGGAGATGAGGATACCGTGTGCTTTGCTATACGCAACACAGCGCACCGGTGCAGCATGCTTACTCATCTCCGTTAGGTTACCACTCTCGAGATCAACCCTATAGCCTCAGATTAGCTCTATACGCCAACTGCCAGGTCGTGCTTGCTCTCTTACTTGTTGACAACCCAGTCCATGCCTGCAGTAAACGCTTCATTGTCATTGTCGCCAAAGCACACATCAAGAATCGGAGCGCGATGACCGTAAGTATTGAGCAAGGTTGCTTGACCCGCGCCGCCTGCAATGTCGTAATTGTATAGCTTCCGATCCCAGGATGCGACAAGGAATTTGGTCGGTGAGGTTGGAGCGAATGCGATTGCCGAAATGGCATCGCCCGGAGGCGGGGAGATCTCGTACTGCGTCGCTATAGTATGGTCAGCTCAGTCCCTACATATCGAGTGCACCACAATCGCTTTCTTACCAGGAGCCATGGTTCAATGGTTTGCTGATTTCCACCGTTACCGAGCGCTCGAAGTTCAATGTTTACTTCGTCAGTCACGTGGAGATAGCTCCAACGATCGCCTTTGGCGCTGGAACGTCGATTCTGCCGCGTCCTACCGCTTGCCAGGTAAAGACACCCCGCCACACCCCACCATTGGGCTCGCCAGTGGGTGTGTGAAATAATGCAAAAATCGCTATTAGGATTTATGACTCCAACCGCCGCCTGAACAAGCAGCAAGCCAACCTCGCAGAGCGATACGAAGTCCGAACCTCACGAAGAACGACGTACCGCACATCTCAATCTGTCATCAATTCACGCGCCGTACAGTACATCACAGTACATCTCTATCTATAACGAAAGTCGTAAAAACTTTGAGACAACATCCTCCCTTGGGCCTTGCCCCCACCTCTCCGCTTCGCATTCAACATTCACATCTACCTGAAGCAACATTAACACCGCCAAGATGTCGCTCACAAACTGCCGCTTCTATGAGGAGAAGTACCCGGAGATTGACAGCTTTGTCATGGTCAATGTCAAGCAGGTTTGTCTTGACCAAACGCCCCTTGATGATCGGAGGACAGTATCGCCTGACTATGCATACGAGTAGATCGCCGAGATGGGTGCCTACGTCAAGCTCCTAGAGTATGACAACATCGATGGCATGATTCTGCTTTCCGAGCTTTCGCGAAGACGTATCAGGAGTATCCAGAAGCTTATTCGCGTCGGCCGCAACGAGGTTGTGGTCGTTCTGCGCGTGGATAAAGAGAAGGGTGAGTGCCCCAAGTTTAGGCGCTTGGTGTTGCGTGGGTGGAAGCTTACGTTGCCGGCAGGTTATATCGATCTTTCGAAGCGTCGTGTTTCTCCTGAAGATGTCGTCAAGTGCGAGGAGCGTTACAACAAGAGCAAGATGGTGCATTCCATCATGCGCCACGTCGCCGAGAAGACCAACCACCCTATCGAGGCTCTATACGAGGCCATCGCATGGCCCCTCAACAAGCGCTTCGGCCATGCCATTGATGCTTTCAAGCTATCCATCACGTTAGTATAACCGCGTTTAGCCCGCAGGGCACACATTGACATCATCTCAGCAACCCCGAGGTCTGGAACGACATAAACTTCCCTAGCCAGCCTGTCGCCGACGAGCTCAAGCTTTACATTAGCAAGCGTCTCACTCCCCAGCCCACCAAAGTACGAGCTGATATTGAGGTCACTTGCTTCGGGTATGAGGGCATCGACGCCGTCAAGACGGCCCTGCGAAAGGCCGAGGAGAAGAACACAGAGGATACCCAGGTCAAGGTCAAGCTGGTGTCGCCCCCTCTGTACGTCTTGACCAGCACGTGCTTGGACAAGAGCGTAGGTATCACTCGCTTGGAAGAGTCCATTGTCGATGTGAGAAAAAGTATCGAGGAAGCCGGCGGAAATCTCGTGGTCAAGATGGAACCCAAGGCCGTTACCGAGAGCGATGATGCCGAGCTGCAGGCTCTAATGGAGAAGCGTGAGCGTGAGAATGCCGAGGTCAGCGGTGACGAGAGTGTGAGCGACAGCGATGAGAACATTCCCGAGACGGTCTAATAGATGCGGCACCAAAATCGCAGGAAAGGCATCTCAACAACAGCGTGGCATATGCCAGAGTGTTGTTTAGACGTCGCGCATTTGACTCGCAGCGCTTGCTACATGAGGTTAAGGGGACGAGCGTCATTATGTATTGGTAGGCGTCAAGGAACAAAAGTTAAGGCATAGAAGTGTCATGCGGGTCATCATGGAGGCTTGGGTAGGAATAGGGGGCTTCCGGAAGGCCCTGAGCCTTGTGCGCGGTAGAATTCTGCATCGACGGGAGCACTTGCAGCGCCATCATGGCCTTGGCTGGTGTTTCGCAGTCACGCTTTCAAATTAAACAAGTAAAATTTATCACCTCATGAATTTGCAATATTTCGTTGAGTTGGCGATTCTATGATACAAGTATGTCAGTGTTGACGTATGAGTATCACAAAGTTGAAGATGGGATGGTGGCCAGTTAAGGGCCTCCCAAATAGGCTTAGCCCATTAAGGGCAGGCACTGGACAAACTTGGGAATTAAAGATTTATACTGAGTACGGAGTACCATCATCATCAACCTTTACCATTCAATGCTAAGATCCACCAATTAATTATACATCCTGCGTTCAAAAGTCTATGGCACTCGGCGGGCTATGGGCTCGATTCAGAGGCCAACCAGGCTTCGCCAAGGCGGTGACCTGGAACCTCATTAAATTTGCAACCTGGATCCCGGTCATCGCCTGGTTCAACATTCACGTTGCTGAGCTCACAACTGTGACGGGCAATTCCATGTTTCCGTTCATGAATGGTGATAGGGACTCAACGCTACGAAGGGATATCGTGTTGAACTGGAAATGGAGTCCTCAGGATGATTTGGAGAGAGGCATGGTGGTTACTCTCAGGTAAAGAGCACTTTTCTTCTTTTCACGTGCCTCGGATTGGTTGCTGACAGTGGCACTCAAAGGAGCCCTTTTCATCCTGATGTTGTGGCAGTAAAGAGAGTTGTCGCTCTTGAAGGAGATGTCATTAGAACAAAAGCGCCTTATCCGGTTGCTACAGTCCGGATTCCTATGGGCCATGTTTGGGTAGAAGGCGACGGACCAGCAGGATCAAGCCTTGACAGCAATACATATGGTCCAGTATCCAAGAGATTGCTCACGGGAAGAATTACGCACGTCATCTACCCTTTCAACAAGTTTGGCGTATTGCAATGGCAAAACTACCAACGAAAATTGGTAGAATAAGGATATGATGACATACTTGTAAAACCCCAATTTTATTTGTTCAATATGGATATCATCAGCTTTGAAAGCAAAAAAGATGAGCTTGGCGCTGAAATTTCAACTCTCCTTCCTACTACCCACGAGAAGCGAAGTCGTCATTCAACATTACTCGCTGCTGTGGTGAAAAAAAACTCCGGCGCACGGACCATCGGAACCGACCTACTCGGCGATGAGGTAACGTCGGAGTTGCACTCAGTCAGGGAAAAAAAAAAAAAGAGGAACCGGCGAATTTTCTTGATAACTAAAGCCAGGATCCCGCGCCAGACCCGATCCCTCCCACGACACAACCAGCCCTTGCTCCTTTCCTTTTGACGAACGCTCACGTTGCTCGCTTGAAGCTCTGTAACATATTCGACGAACCCCCCGAGCACGAACTTGAAAACGGGGAATATAGGCGATTGTGTCGGCAGGGTGGCGATAGCGGAGCAGCGTTTTTGGGGAGCTCGGGGATAGGACTCGCTATGCCTGTTTACAGTCAGGCGTCTTGTTGTCGTTTAGATAGAACAGCAGGCCCTCTCTGAGTGGCCATACTATGGGTTCCGGGAATGTCGACTCCGAGGGCCGGCCACCGTACCTCCATGTGAGTTTTGTCTACGCGCATGGAAACCCCTCCTCGGGGTTTGGAAGAGATGCTGACCGGAAGCTCCGTTAGGCCATGATTGCTGGTGGCATTGGAGGATCGTCTGGAGATATGCTGATGCATTCGCTCGACACGGTCAAGACGAGACAGCAGGGTGATCCACACATACCCTCGAAATATACGTCCTTGGGACAGAGTTATCACACAATCTGGAGGCAAGAAGGGATCAGAAGAGGGCTCTACGGAGGATGGGTACCGGCGTTGGGCGGTTCATTTCCCGGGACAGTCATGTTCTTCGGGACGTATGAATGGAGCAAACGATTCTTGATAGACCACGGGCTACAGCAGCACATATCATACCTGACTGCAGGTAATGCCTCCTCAGCCTTTTTTTGTTACCGGCTTCTCGTCCGGAGCATACTGACATCTATCAGGGTTCCTTGGTGACCTTGCCGCCTCTATTGTTTACGTCCCTTCCGAAGTCCTCAAGACTCGCCTGCAGCTTCAAGGCCGCCACAACAACCCGCACTTCAGGTCAGGTTACAACTACCGCGGCACCATCGATGCTGCTCGCACCATTATCCAGACGGAGGGCGCCTCAGCCCTCTTCCACGGATACGGCGCCACCCTGTACCGCGATCTCCCATTTTCAGCACTTCAGTTCATGTTTTGGGAGCAGTTCCAGGCCTGGGCCAGGAGGTATCAGAACAGCAGGGACATTGGCGTACCGTTGGAACTGCTCACGGGTGCCGCGGCTGGTGGGTTGGCGGGTACGATTACATGCCCGCTTGATGTGGTTAAGACGAGGCTGCAGACGCAGGTCAACGAGCCTGCTTCCTCTGTGGCCACGCAGCAAACCCACAAGGATCCCAACCCTCAAAAGAGGCACATTTCAACCTCTTCGCCTAGCACGCATCGCGCCAAGCCAGATGCCATGAACCTCCAGACCTCTTCCGTCATCAGGGGTCTGCGCGTCATTTACCAGACCGAGGGTATCGCAGGGTGGTTCCGCGGCGTGGGTCCCCGCGCAGTATGGACATTCATCCAGAGCGGTACGATGCTGTTCCTCTACCAGCGCATCCTCCGCCAACTGCAGGTATGGATGCCCGTCAATGACGGCGAGCACCGTTTGTAGCGTTGTTCGACCATGACTCGTCTCGTCTTTTTTTTTATGCCGTGTACGTTTGAGAGGGATATGAGTATGTATAACGGACTTGTACAAATAAATTTGATGTGGCTGTGGGCAGCAGCAGGCATTGCTGGGCGTTGCGGTTGAACTATTTAGATATGGATGGGGGTTTTGGCATAGACACATAGAACATACAGCCCTTTTTCTGAGGGCCAAAGTGACACGCGAGATTATTCTGCTCCTGTATATTTATCATACATGGTTGGTATGTATGTACTACCACAACTTGAACTAAGCAACAATCTTGATTCCAAGCACAGCTTCACATTGAGCAATGCTCTCCTGTTGCATGCGCTGGTAGAGGTGATCGGCATCCTCTAGCTTGGCACCGAGAGCCTCCTCCATGCCGGGCACATCGGGGTTAGCCTCGATGTCATGCGGTGTCTTGGACCCCAGGTTGGACTGGAAGATTCCTGCCGCCGACAGGGGCAGGAAGTCTTCGTATGTGATGGGGAGGGCCTCGACCATGCCCGCTTCCACCAGATACTCGAGCAGATAAGTCTCGTCGGACTCCAGGTGAGCCCCCCTGACCTGATTCGCGCATTGGAAAGAGCAGTATATGAGACCGCGTTTCCTCATCTCACCCCAATCGTCCGGATACCGCTCAAACACCTTGTCGAATAGAAGACCCACGCCTTCCGGCGTCAACTCGTCACATAGGGAACGCGCCGCAGCCATGGCCTCGCCCAAAAGCTCATCGTAAAGCTTCCTGCCAGCCGGCGTGACGGCCGCCCCCCGCTCTTCGATCTCGCCAAACCGCGCCTTGTGTGACCCGTCAATCAGGGGCAGAGGAGAGCTCGCGGGGGCTGCTGCATCCCCGTCAGAGGTCAGGAACTTGATGGGCTCCTCGACGGCGAGGAAGCTCGTCTGGCGCAGGAGGATGGGGCACGACCTTGAAGGCGGCCCCTCGATCCTGTCCTTGACGCTGAGGCCGCCCGCCTTCATCCGCTCCTGCGAGGCGGTAATGTCCAAGGTGCGTGGGGTCAGGTGGTTGATGTGGGAGCTCCGGAAGCAGGCAATGTCGGCGAGGATAGGGTGCTCCTTATTGAGGGCCTCGTACTGCTCGTACGTGGCAGCGGCCGTGCTGTGCCACGCAAACGTCTTGACGGCCTCCCTGACGAACTCGCGCCCTTGCTCAACCGTCAGCTTACCGCCCTGTGCGTCTCCGGCTGTCAGCAGGCGCAGCAGGCCCTCGCTGAAGATGCTGCGCTTCGATAGCAGCTCCCGCGCGAGCCGGCGAGCTTCCGGGTCCCTGATGAGGCTGGGCAGGAGGACCGAGGTGAAGACGCGGAAGGGGTTCCTGCGCAGTGATTCCTCCGTCCGGGGGCGGAAGCAGGTGGCGTGCATGGGCAGGCCGGCCGCCGACAGGTCGTAGTAACCTACGGGGTGGAGGCCGATGAGGGCAAAGATTCGTCGGACCGTCTGCAGCTCGTGCGGCGTCCCTAGGCGGATGGCGCCGTGCCTCTCGACGTCTAGGCGGGCTGCGCCGGCGTAGCCGTACCGCATGGCGAGAACCTTGGGGTCCAGGGCCTGAGCGAGGGCGGCGCGGTTGACGTCGTTGACGATGCGGACCAGGTCGCCGTACAGAGGAACCTCGCTCTTGTACAATGCCGACATGGCGAGGGTGAAGTCCGTTCGGAGGTCATCGCAGTCCGCCCAGGTGGGCGAACTTGATGGGTGTTGAGCTTCCAGCAGCACGCTTGGGGCCATGTCGAGGGGGGGTTACTTTAAGAAGCATTGTTTCTTCATCCAACAAGTTTGAATGTGCGTCTTCTATATAGAGTCAGGTTTTGATAAGAGTCGTTTGCACCCATGTATATAAGTGACGTGACGTTGGATGGCGACCAATGATAAGCGAGTTGGTAGGGGGGGATATCAACTGATAAGAAGATGCATAAACCGATTGGACGGTCTATCAACAACTTACACATGTATGTGCTCCGTATGTATGATCCATTTGCCTTATAAATCCGGTATATAAGATAAACAAGGTCAATGCCCCTCGAATGGGTATCCCCATTCCCCGACATCGATCATGTGGGTGCGTGTATGTAGATGCCACAATATGACATTGCTGAAGTCGGTTTCTTTCCCATGCAATCAACTGATATCAGTCGTATCACCCCGAATCAACCCCTCCGAAGCCGGGAACCCAAGTGGGGGGCATTCGGCGATGAATACCGGGGGGTCGATAATCACCATCCGCCGAGGCTATCGCCAACACCTGTCCCTCTTTTGTCGTATCACCAGTAATAAAGACCCGGTGGACCCGGAGACGTTTTTGGATCAACCCGTACGATAACACCGTCTCCGATATGATCCACATTGATGAAAGTCAGCCCGATATCCAGATCTCATCTTCGGAGCATGCACTTCACACTCCTAACTTTTGGCATCTTCATCAAAGTATCGTGAGGAGGGAGATGTGTCAGGCGCTGCCTCGAGAGTGACCATTGCAACAATCTTCTTTCATGGCTTTGACTACGCCATCGGTTCGCATTTGATGCTTGACGAATTCTATATCTTGTCGAATTGACTATCAACTTGCGCCTTTGACGTATGAAGCGGGCTGTTCTAATTAGCTTAGATCTATTGCAGGTATTGGTTGACGGCTGAATCCGTTCCGCATCATTAGAGTCGGGAGAGGGACTAAATAATTCAAATGCGGCGGCTTATGAATGTAGATGAATGTTTGTTAGAGAGATGTTCTACAAGTAGTGTTGACATAAAAAAAATTGTTTGTGTCAAAGTGCAGTCGCGAGAAGCAAACATTTAGGGGAAGTCGGGAAGTCGGAAGTTCATCTCTCTGCCAACCGCGTCCGACGCGTCTCCCACTTTAATTCTCCCACGTCCCCTGCGCCAACCCCAAAATCTCGACGACTTTTTATGACAAAGAAATAACACTGCATTTCCCATATATATTGACGGCAAATATAACGACCATCACCAAGGATCGAAACAAACAACCGAAAAAAAAAACGAGCGAGGCCATGCCCGCCAATGGAGACGTTCCCACCGGCCAGAAACGAAGTCAAGAGCCGGCGCAAGCAGCGACACCAGGAAAGAAGCGCAAGCTTGACGAAACTTCGACCGGACAGCCCGCGACGACGAGGCCAGGCGCGTTCAATGCCATCACATCTGCCATCTCGGGCGTCTTTGGCTTCGGTCGGCCCGCCGTGAATAGCGTGAACAGTCTCCCGAATCCCTATGGGCAGATTGGGGGAGGCGGCCCTGTCGCAACGCCTCGTCCGGCCATCAAGCTATCGGCGTTGAAGGGCACCATATGGGATACCACTGTAGAGAAGCCGCGGCTGGGAGCCAAGAAGGCTGCGACACCCAGGTCTACGAGAACGGCCAAGTCTCCAGGAAAGAAGACGCCGGCGAGCCAACGTCGAGGCGCTACCGTCAACGACTCTCCTTCGAAATCGAGATCTGCGAAGCGCGAAGACGACAAGACGGACCAAGACGACGAGCTATCGGCAGCCGAGCCAGCCTCTGCGCTAAAACCTGCAGGAGCAAAACGGCTATGGGCCCCTGGCGCTGGCGCTGGCACCGCATCACCGGCGCCGAAGAGTATCCTTAGTCCAACGAAGCGAAAAGGACGACCGCCGAAGAGCGTGAGCTTCAACAAAACCGCTGGCGGCGAAGTCTTCTTTGACGATCTGCCAAAGCTAGCAAGCGCCAAGAAAACGCCGGGACGAAGGCCCAAGGTACAGGAAGAGGTGGAGGCGGTTGATGAAATCGTCTGCGGAATATGCTCCAAGCCTCATTCACGAGCGCCTAACGAGATTATCCTCTGCGATGTCTGCGACTTTGCAGTGCATCAGCTGTGCTACGGCTTGGAGGAGGCTCCCAAAGGAGATTGGTTATGCAAATCATGCGCCCAGGAAGATGTGCTCATAGTCAACAAGGATAGCACCCTAGCGCCTGTGGCACAGTCCGTTGACGTACCGGAAATACCCAACCTGGAGCGGCATCTAAGGTCCTACCAAAGAGTGTTGCTTGACCGCTGCGCCGGCAGACGGAGAATAGAGATGTTTGGGCATGAAGAGGTTCACGAAAAAGCGAAGCAGCTGGTGGAACAGACTGTAGTGGCCGGTGAAGGCAACTCGATGCTGCTGATAGGCGCAAGGGGGAGCGGAAAGACTACGGTACATTTTCATCCCCTATCCAACTGCTGTCCACCAATATACTAACGCAAAGTCCCTTCAGATGCTGGAGAACATCATCACAGATTTATCCGAAGAGCATGGTCGCGATTTCCACGTCGTACGGCTGAACGGATTCATCCACACAGATGACAAACTAGCCCTCAAGGAGATTTGGCGACAGTTGGGGAAGGAGATGGAGGTTGAAGATGATCTCATAAATAGGGTACGTACGCGTGTGGACTTTGAACCTTGCCTTCCTACTAACCGTCGCAGACCAATTATGCAGATACCATGGCTTCCCTATTGGCCTTGCTGTCTCATCCGTCCGAGATCATGGGCACTGACGAAGGCGTAACGTCACAATCCGTCGTCTTCATCATCGATGAGTTTGACATGTTCGCCGCACATCCGCGGCAAACCCTCCTTTACAACTTGTTTGATACCGCGCAGTCCCGCAAAGCGCCTATTGCAGTACTTGGGTGCACGACCCGACTGGACGTGGTTGAGATGTTGGAGAAGCGAGTCAAGAGTCGCTTCAGCCACCGCTATGTCTATCTGCCGCAGGCAAAGTCGCTGCCTGCTTACTGGCAACTATGCAAGCAAGGACTAGTCATTGACAGAGAAAGAGCCGAGGAGGAAGGCATCGATACAAGCATTGATGGCTTTGACGAGTTCCACAAGTACTGGAGCGCCAAGATCGATGATCTATACAGACAACGAGCTTTCCAGGAGCTGCTGCAGTACCACTTTTACACAACCAAGTCGGCTTCCGCCTTTTTCACCGAATGGGTACTGCCACTATCATCACTATCACCGACCAACTTGACGCTTTCTGTGCCACAAATCGCGTCGGAAGAAACATCGCTCGCGCCCCCTGACTCGCGATTACATCTACTCTCCACCTTGTCTGATCTCGAGCTCAGCCTCTTGATTGCCGCGGCTCGCCTCGACATCATCGCTCACACGGACACGGTCAACTTCGCCATGGCTTACGACGAGTACAGCTCGCTCGTCGGGCGTCAACGCGTGCAGTCGGCCTCCTCGGGCCTGCTGGCCGCTGCCAACAACGTGCGCGTCTGGAACCGCGGCGTCGCGGGCATCGCGTGGGAGAGGCTGGTCCAGCTGGGGATACTGGTGCCCTCTGGCCTGGGCGGCGGGAAGTCGCTCGGGCAGGGCGGCCTGGAAGGGCGCATGTGGAAGGTGGACGTCGCGTTGGAGGAGATTCCCGGGGCGGCCAAGTTGGGGACCGTGTTGGCCAAGTGGTGTCGGGAGATTTAAGTTATATGGCATGGCGTTGGTATGTTTAGAGGGCGTAGAGGGCGCAATTTTCACGAAAATGATGTATAACAGAACACCAAGGGATCATTCAATACTATTTGGAATCATAACTCGCGGCAGTCTTATAAGTGAAACACTGATGAAGGTGTATTCTTTATTGAGGTGTAGCGGTAATTGTCGTACGCCCATGATCTGCAAGTCAGAGGGCGGTTTGGTTAAGATATTAACTTTCTAAGTAACTGGCGTGATATGGAGCTGACAATTATCGTGTCATTGAAAGTTTGTACGCATCGTTATTGAAACAAGAGATGTTGGTGACGATTCACGTATTGTATACTCCGTACAGGGTAGGAAATCTTACGCTGACAACGAAAGTTATCTGACATGCGCCATGCCCGTCATTTTAGCACAGCATCACTAACCTACTACTAATTACCCCATCTTTTTAACCCCCTCCCCCTCCCTCCCACTCTCTCGTGGCAGTGGCTGAGCGTTAACCCACCAGCTTCGAAGTAACTGGCCGAGCAAATCTTATAATAGTAACGGAGATCTCAGGTGCGCGCGCCGCCTCCTCGACGAAACGTTGAGGCGGCTTTTTGGGGCATAGATTTCCAGCTTGTCGCAGCCGGTGTCAAAAGTTGTTTCAACTCGGGAGAGAGGGAGAACTAAAAAAAAGTCCTTTTGCTGACGGGACGGTGGATGATTATATCATTGGGACAAGGTCATTCCCGCCGAAACTTGTAACCTCACCAGATTAATAAAAACATCATCATCAACATCATCACCATCACCATCATTACCATCGTCATCATCACAACAGCAGCGTCTCACATCATCACAAACAACACTCAGATCATCAAAACCAACATAGAAAAAGAAGCAACTGAAAAAAAAAAAAAACCACAAAAACAAATCTTACAATGTCAAAACGCACAACAATGACAAACATCACACCGCTCCCCCCAGGCATAACCCGCGAAGCAGTCCTCAGCTTCCTCCACAACCACGAAAAGATGATCGACCTCAACCCCCTCGTGATAGACCGCTCCCCCATAAGCCCCCCCGCGCACGCCTCTTCCGAGGAGCAGCGCTGCGCCTGGTACTCCATCACGGACCGCATCAACTACGTGGCCGGCGGCTGGCTCTCGGGCAACGTCAGCTACACGTGCGCGTTCCACGACCTGCCCGCGGGCCTGCAGACGCACTGCTTCGCCGCCATGGGCCTCGACATAAGGGACAGGTGGTCCGTCGGCGGGAGCCTGCCCGGGGAGGAACCCGAGGTGCAGGAGCTGGGGCTCGGCGCGCCCAAGTCGGGGTTGTACCTGAGGGAGGACCTCGACTTTAGGTGCAACGTTCTCATGGCGGGGTTTGTCAAAAAGACGCTTAAGAAGAGTCATGGTATGCTTGTTGAGGCTCTTGCCAAGGAGGTGGGGTGGCATAGCAGCACCAGCGGGAGGGAGCAGCTCGAGGCTGAGAATAAGGAGACTGACAGCCCTCCTCTGCCCACGCAGTCGTCGTCACCATCGTCGTCGTCGTCGACGCCCGGGCACCACTCGCGCCAGCATAGTAGCGTCGGGTCTGGCAGCTCGCCGTCGCAGCATTTCGTCTCCTCGGGCGCGAACCAGGGACAGCCGGGCCAGGCCTCGGGGTATGTGCCCTACACCGTTCCTGGGCTGTACGAGGCGCCCTCGGGATCGGAGCCTACTTATATTCCTGACGTGGTGGAGATGGATGCCGGGCGAGACGGCGGCCAGGGGAGACATTAGAAATTCCAGCAGGGCAACAATAGTTGGTAAAAAAGAAACAAAGAAAGAGAGAGAGAGAGAGTCGAGACGCAAAGAGATACCACTTGAGCGATATGATTCCTTGTTCTCAGCCTTGGTATATAAGAGCTAGTAATGAATTTCAATTACGATATATGTAGAGGAAGTGTTGCCGTCGTCTCATAAACATATCCGTCCCCATTACTCTGTCTGCTCCGCGACCTCGGGGGTGGCGGTAGGAGGAGGCATGGTGGGGACGGTCGGGGGACGACATGTGAAGCAAGGCTGATGTATCCCAAATTAGTTTATTTTCTCCTCTCTTTCAACATGGATTTTTTTTCATTTTTATTCAATCAAGAAAAAGAAAGGAGAAAAGAACAAACAAACAATCCACAAACAAAACGTACCTCGACAATGGTGCAGGGGCAGTCAGTAATGGTGAGCGTCGTGGCCCTATCAGCCGTGTAGTACTTGCCATTGACGCTGACGACGGTCGGATATGGGCAGTATGTCGTGTACACGTCGACGACCCTGGTGGTGCTGACGATGCCGACGCCGACCATGTGGTGAGGGTGGTATTGGGGGCGGGGGTAGTCGGGAGGGGGGTATTGAGCAGCGGCAATGCCAGCGGCGGCAGCCAAGACGAAAAGAGCCCTGGAGAACATTCTCAAGGGTTTCTTCTTTTCTTCGGTGTGTGAAGTTTGGAATTAGATGTATGAAAAGGGGAGTTTATTGCGAGTTTGAGCGAATGACTTGGAGCAAGAGAACCAAGTGAGTGTAGTAGTAATACTTGATGAGAACAGGAAAAGAAGAAAAATAATCGTCTTCAAGGAGCTCCTCCTTATATACTGTCAACGAAGCATGATGCGGGGTTTCAACTCACTTCACGATATCAAAGCAAACAACATCGCCGTCCGAAGCATCAGATTATCCATCTCAGACACAGCTCCACCACTTGGCTGCATATCTCGTCCCTGGACCTGGAAACCGGGTGCTGAAGCCAGCACATCTCAGCTGGCCTTAAACATTAGAGAGAAGAGACTATGCCGAAATGAATACTTTTGTCTCAGTTCCCAGCAACGAGCGTCAGGTCAGGCAGCTCAACCAAAACGACGCAGCGGGAAATGCCCCCCTTTTATCCGGCTCCGGTTCGGCGGAACATGTTACTTTCGGTTGTTGGTCTTTCTGGGTTGGGTAATGGGTTTTTTCTCTTCATGTTGATGTTCTTGTGTTGGCTACGTATATTCTGAGATTTGCTCCTGAGACATAATAATATCAATGACCCATGCTTGCTCCCTCCCTCCCTCTTTTGTCCCGCCCACTTGGCAACATCTGCCGGCCACCTGATACGCGACTTCGTATGTGCAAAGACGTGCGTAGTCGTTATCCCGTCGATCTGTGCATACATACGCATGTCGTTTCGAAGGCGCCCGCGGCTTACAGCGAGACGCTCCGTGCGATCGCGACGATAGCCGATGACCGAAAGCCTTGTCCTTGTTTAGGCAGGCCCGGGATCAGCCAAAAGACCTTCCGCGACTGATCGACGTTGCCTTCGAGCCCGTGCCCTCCAACCACCAAAGTTCCGTCGACATTGCAGGTAATGAAAATCCCCCCTCTCTACTCCGTACCTCCTTTCGGACAACCAGACCTTGGAGAAAATCGTCACACTTTATCGCTTCCACGCATCAACTTGTTAAAGAGGGAAAAAACACATCTCCATTACAAAATAAACCGTCAGACAGACCGCTCCCCTCTATGTTTGCTCCCATCCCAAACGCCTCTTCCATTTTGTTTTCCATGATGTACCAATGAGAGTGAATGATGAAGAACCCAAGCTGGCATGATGCGATGTGCCGAAGATCCACCCACGTTGTCGCTAAACCGATCAGCGCAGCATTGCGTCGTGCTCTGTTGATCGTGCTCTGTTGAGAGGTGTCGTCTGTTTGCATTTGCGTTGCGTTGCTTCACCCGTGGCCAGAAGTCCAGGTGTCGAGTCCAGGGTCCAAAATTCAAAGACAAAGAAATATGTGAAAATGACACTAAACACCGATGATGCACCTAATGATGAAGGGGAATCTAGAAACGTTTCGTACACGGGGGTCCGACAGTGGCGCAGCCGATAGAAATGAGGAGCAAAAGATGCGCTATGATACTATGCATCAAGCCGTCTGCGCAAGAAGTTGAGCGGCTTGTCGAGGCTTGCCCGTAGAAATGACACGGCAAGGCCATGCTAGTGACGCTGCTATCGCCACGTGAAATCGTCATGTCGTGCAGGTTAAGTCTTTCTCGTTTTTTCGGTCCGTCCATATATATATACATATATCATTTACGGTTGGAGCGGCTTTGGCTTCGCTCAGGCCCGCGGACGGAGTCGATTTCGTAGTTTCGCAATTGCTGCTCGTACTTGGGGCTGCGCAGAAACTTGGGTACAGAGTCCTATAATGATGTTAGCACCGGCGATCAACGTGCTCGCGATGATTGATAACTTACGCTGGCCATAAGCTTGAATACAGCCGTCTGGGCATCTTCGAACAATGATGTAACTTCTTGCAAAGTCTCAATCATGGTGATATCCTGCCCGACAGCCTTTGTCATTCGGGTGGCGAGATTGTTGCGAAGCTGATGGTCGATATTCAGCTCACAGGGCGATCCTGGTGCCAGGTAAGCATTGTAAATGCCATAAGCCTGCGCCATGATTTCCTTGACTGTGTCCATTGACGCAGAGTTCTTCTGAGCTTGACGGGTAGCAGCCTTGCACTGACGCACAAACTCATCCACGTCACGGTAGAATGATAGATTCTCCTCGCAATGCGTCTCGCGGAGGTTCTCACGGAACAAAAGGCGAAGCGCAGGGTCCTGCAGGATCCTGTCCAAGCGAGCAGTGTTTGAGTCGCGGGTAATGCCATTGCTGCGTTGAGGGGTGCTGGAGGCAGCCGCCGTCTCGGCATCCGATGCACGTCCCCGCGTGCTGGTGCCAGCGATGACCTCCTTTCCTCGTTGCGTGATCTGGTAAATGGCGTACTTTGTAGGCTGGAAAAGATTGCAGCTTGGGTTCTGGGACATGAAAGACCGGTCCTGAGCGATTGGCTCCAACAAGTCATACTCGACGAATAGCGTAGCGACTTCCACCGTTTCACGGCGGTCAACAATTGTCGAGCAGTCCATTAACCAATCCGTGCATGCCTTTCCGGTCATGGTATCGCGATATGTCTTGCCATTGACCTTGCGCTCAGCTGCCATCTTGACTCCTGTCAAACCATCGCGGTAATCTTGAAGAGAGTCAGAGTCAGCGGCGCTGACGCTTGCCTTGACATTGCGACCTTCAATTCCGGCAAATCTGCGGAAAATGACCTCGATAGTAGCTCTATCGTTGAGCAGCTTGTCTGTCTGTGGATCTCTCTCGAGAATGACCAGCTGAGCGGAATACATGTTGGAGAGTTCGACCACCTGTTTCTGTTGAATGCCGTTCTTCGCGCAGAACCTATCTAGCACGGTGATACCCTTCGGCGTCAACTGCCACACTGAACCCTTCATGTTGTAGACCTGCTGGTATTTGCCATCGGCACTCTCGATGAAGCGAGCTTCGACAAATCGTTGGCAGATCGTCCGCGCCATGTCCTTTGCCATACTGAACGTGGTTGTGGTCGTCGTAGTAACGATTCTTGAAGGGTCCTTGGGATCAGGCATCCGGTTGGACTGGGAGAATTTCAAAGAGCCTAGGTTGTTGATGGCATCTTCGGAGAGGAAAGTGTAGTCCACCTTGCTAAGGCGCACACGATGAGGGGATAGGGGCAACAAGCTGACGATTAAAGTCGAGAAGAGATCTTTGAAGTCCTGGTACCTGAGTTAGTCACAACTTCATATTTGCGTTCACGGCTAGGAATTGTTTCCTCCGTCTGCAGGTCAAGGTGGGATGGGCCAACTTGTGATTTTCAACCCCACCATACCGTCAATTGACAGACGAAGAGCACCCTAGAGCGTTCAATTGAGTGAATTGACTTGCCTTTGTGAATGGACGATCATCGTCAGTCATGCGCAAGAGACGCGAGGATGTTTGATGCATCTTGTTGCTGTCGAACGGTAGCCGGATTGGAGGAGGAAGGCTTGCGTCGGCAGTTGAGTAAGGTTGCGAGAGCGGCACCTGGGCCAGCGGGTTCGGGCTGGTTTGCTGCTTGCCGTCTACTGCCGAGCTATAGGGAACGGTCTGAATCGAAGGGCTCCGGAAAATGGAACGTCTCGCTGCTGGGCTCCCAGGCTCTGAGCTAGGAAAGGAGCCAGGGACGAGCGAAAGTCGAGCGAGCGCCGGGTTGGAGGCGCGGTTGCGAATCACTGGTTCGGAAATGTTTGCGAGAGCGTTCTGCGTCCTGTCGAAAGCCGCCGCGGCAAAGGAGAGAATTCCGTTGGAGGACCGGTGCTGAAGAGCTGGGAGCGAGCCCGCTGATGGCGAAGGTGCGTGACGGGAGGTGGCAGATGGAGCACTGGTGGTTGCGGAAGAATTCTCTGGGGTCGGCTCTGGCGTAGAACGACGGGAGGGTACAGTGGCTTCGTCAACCGCCGAATGGTCTGAGATTGAGTCTCTACTTTCTGTAAGAGAGCGAGTTGGTGAAGGCAGTGGGAATTCGAGTTGGAATGGTGAGCTAGGAATCGAGGATGGTGGTGGCAGCGGCGCGGCCATCTATCGGGTTTAACGGATCAGTGAATATTAGTAGGGAGGGGGGGCGGCGCAATCTTGAGCGTCAAGCAGCTGGGGGAGGTTGAAATAAAAAGGGCAAGACGGCGTTTGAGCTAAAAACCTCTAGAAGCAAGGCAAAGAGGAGAGAAGCGTGCGTTTGAGAGTTGGGGGTGTGAGTGGGCTTTCTTTTCCATATGGGACCATATGGTGGGAAGTGCCCTGAGAGCTTGGATGGACAGGGCTGGCTTTGGTGCTGGCCACTAGATGCAAGCGTGCTAGGGGACGGGGATGTTGCTAGGGGGTGCTAGTGGCTTTGAGCTGCCGGTGGTGTGTGCGTATTTGCCAGCGTCCGACCGCCTATCGCTCTTTTCTACTTGTAGGTAGCCGTCGTAGAAGCTTGGTCAAGGAATAAAAGTCCGTAATGACAGATATCGAGATGTTGCTGCTGCTACTGATGCGATTATCATGAAAGCGAGGGGAAAGTAGAGACGGGGTTCGGATGAACACTTCACCGTATATTTGCGATGTGATGGCTAGTCTCTTCAATTGAGTAAGATCCGATAAGATGTGATATGGTCAACAAGGAGGGTTATAGATGTATGTATGTACGGAGTACATACGTAGTAGGCCCTGCGCACTACAATCCCACCATCCACTGCAACGATTGCTGCAGAATGCAGCGTGCTAACAGTGACTAAGGTGATGAAAGGGGGGGGAGGGGTGCGTATTACAACGTGGACGCATTGAGGATAGGAGTGGAGGGGAAGAGAAGAGGGGGAGGGGGGAGTCGCGCCCGGTAAGATGAAAGTAGCGGGTACTTGGGAGACACGGACAGGGTTGGCAGCGTCACGAGTGGAAAGTTCAGGGGCCAGCGTCTCTCAAGAGCGCACTTGCCGTGGACCCTTTTTACTCACGATCACGTTTTCTGCAGTGTTAGCCCAAGGTACGTACCGGTCTGCAATTTGGTGTGTTCTTTGTAGTTGTAGGGTGCGAGTGATGAATGTGACCGACAACTCACAAATGCTTCTTGTCTCTTTGCTGGTCAACTGTCCACTCTTACTAGGCCTCAGAACGGTGGGCCGACTATTGCATGTCTCCATCACCGCCTTTTGGCGCATGAATGCTCAGTTTCATGACAATGGACGAGCTCTGTACGGAGTACTTTTACGGAGTACGGAGTACAACAGAATGTTCGGCTCACCGATGGTCCCTGACACATGGCTTGCCTACCTGTTGTATGTCGGTTATCGCTCCTACGAAAGATTTACCTACGGAGTCCCTAGGCTACGGACGGATTCTCCGTAATGCCTCGTGTGAACGGGCAAGCACGTTTGTTGCTTGCTTCCCAGCCTCCCAGCGCTGCAGGCTCTGGGCGCTCTTTTGCGGACAGACAAGGCAAGAGCCAGCAACGGCACCGACAGCGGCAGGAGGCCTGCACTATTCTCACATCAATCGACAGCGGGAACATGATGATTGCCCTTGGCGGGTCAGTCTAACTCTGAGTACAACCCCACTTGAGTCAACAGTTTTGAAGTCAATTTGACACCTCTCTTACAATCTCGTTTTTTTCCCTGTTATCTTTCATGTCATGTACGGAGTAGCCCGTTTGAGACGGCGGTCACTCTGCCTCAGCTGCGGAAACTTCAACTTATTAGACTTCGTGTCCTGTCTTTCATGTGTATGTGGCTGTATTTTGATGCATCCTCGGCTTCAAATGATTCACCGACAGACAATCAGACCATTCATCATGGCACAACATGCTCAACAGCCGTATCGGAACACGGGGATTGCTGCGGGCAGACGTGAGGTCCGTTGTGTAACACGCCGTCAGATTGTTACTGCCGTACCGTCGCGCCAATAATGCTGCCTTCCTGTTGCCTCTGGTACTACGTGCTAAGTACCTGGGACCCGGTGCCTGTTTGCCCCCCAGCTGCATGACGTGAGCGTCGGAAGGCCTCGTGGAAAGCCGTCTCACTACAGATCAGCGCGTGGCTCTCCAGGATTCTACCCAGTCACAGCTCACAGAGATTTTTGCCATGGTTCTCTGGGTGTCGGCATCACGTTGCGGCCACGCTGCACTGACGAGGGGGGGTTGTCTTAGCCCTCCCACAGCATCTGCAGCTCTGACTGGCTCAACTACAAGCTAGGGTGGTTGGCACACCCCGCTTGTGTTGAACACCTCTCGCTTTACGCCTGTTAGAGTGGTGACGAACCAAATATTGCCACCACGAGTTTACATTGCTTCAGACAGAAGGGGATGTTCAATCAGAAGATTATGCTAATAAGTCTTGATCAAAACTGACCACGTTCAATGTTTGCAGGCTGCATGAAACGGCATCTCCAGGAGGGCTTCCGTCAAGCTTCCTTTGCACTGGCACGCAACACAGATAAGCTCAGGGCAGCAAACGCTGCCCAAAGCTTCTTTCGGTCACGCCGTTTAGAACAAAGCAAGATACGATACTCCGGACGGAGTACTTTTTGCTTCTACAACTATAATGCAACTACATATATGTATATATCCGTTTCTATGGATTGCTAGTGGAGTCTGAACATACGTCTTATGGTTGATACGAAACCCTGAATAGCGGCTGAGGGCTTCTGACTTGGACAAGCCATGGCCCCCCCTATTTGACGCATTGATCGTTAGAGATGCCAAGCCAGATTTGAGATATTTCTCGACCATGTGGCAGGTCTGTTGATGGCGTACTGAAAGTTGATACTGAACAAAGCCGAAAGCGTGCAGCAAATGTCCGGCCCTTCTGGTTTGGACTTTGGCATCCCCAAGCTCGGTGTTTTGTCCGTGTTTTCAGAAAGGAGCAGCAGCCAAACTGCTCCCAGCAACCATTGCAGCTTACATGCCGAGAGAGCGGCATTATCAACCATTTTCCGAAGACGTCTTATCAGTGGCATTGGTGATAGGTACTGAGACAGACTTTCCTTGTCGCCAGGCGGGGTTTCAGAGTTCTCAACAATTTTCCGTGCGGCAAGCAGTACCTTAATTGATGGTTCCATCCAAGTCTAGATGTGTGCTCCATCCTCAATTTCTGCGGGAATAGCCCGCATTTGATGCAACGCTTGTAAACGCCGTTTGCGGCCGATGCTGGGTCCACGTCCTATCGTACCTATCTCTGCACCTCTTGACACTAAACACGCAAATCGGTGTTTCTCAGTGGTCGACCTTACGTTTCCTATTCAACATCGAAGGAGGGATGACCCGGCGAATACTGCAACTTGGACGGAGAAACCTCCGCCAAGAGAGAAAACGAGAGCTTGTCCTCAATCTCGATACTTTTCTCGCACAGGCATTTTCAGGCCCAGCATACGGAGTAGACGATGCTTAATGAGCTATCATCTGGGAACGGACTCGCCTAAACATGGATATCGTTTATTGAGTTCATCAAGGTCAATGTGCTATGTACGGAGTACAGAAGCCATCCAGTTCAATGCTATCATCCCTCCCTCCAGGCGACTCTACTACCTAGTAGTAGCGCCGCGATTTCGCGTTTACAGCGCTATGGTCACGGCAGGTATTGCTAGGGCCGGCGCTCTGGAATGCGTCTCTCTTTAACGGGATTTTCTGCCAAGCTGACATAACCCCTTGACAGTAGTCCGGAAGCGATTGGCTGAACGACAAGGCCGTGCTAAGGTGGACTGGCGCAGCATGAATGCCATGCTATTGCAGAGATCATCCTATTCGAAGTCCACTCGGTGCCCGCCGAGGGAAGCGCGTACTCCGCACTTAGAGGGAACTTACCATTACCTCGTGAATACGCAATGGCCCCTTTTCCCCAGTTGAAAGCGGCATAATCATGCCAAACGAAGACAAAGAAGCAACGAAATCGATTTATCAGATGGACTTGTTCTTCAAGGTACTCCGTACAACCACTAATTGATGGGCTTCAGGAATCAATACGACTGGAGCATCCCAACTAGTACGGAGTACATGTATTGAATTGTGCACCACGTGGTGTCGGGGGGTTTGTCATTACCCTAAATCTTCTTTTTGGCACGAGATTTGTCCAATTTACGGGTTCCGCATGGCATCCCAGGTCATTGCTATCTATTAGTTGTTCTTTGCCGCCTGTTCTACTTGTCGAATTCTTGCGATTATTCATCATGCAGCTCCGAATATTTTCGCAGGAGTGTCACGCTAATCTCTTTACTACGTGAAGGATCTGGATCTACGGAGTACTACTCAGGTGTCGCTGGCAAAGGGATTGGGGCTCTTGGCCTCCTATTGCACATGTACTCCGTACACAGTTGTATTTTATCGACAGGTTGCCTACTCGGCAGGCTCCTCCGCAATTTTGATCTTACATTAGCAGCAATCGTCACTCACTCAAAGCTAGCGATAGCCGGTATCAAGACCTGGTAATAGGAAGCAGCATACGGAGTACTCGGTATAGCGAGCCAACTCCCTTCAACAGGCAATATTGCGCGTCGAGCCCAAAGAAAGGGAACCATGATCTACAATCTTTTCAACGTTTTCCCCACGTAATCACAACAGGGGCCTAAGTTTTTTCAATAATCTGAGCAACAATTCATCAACAGCACTCTTCAACCTACCAGACGACGAGGACGAAGTCTGGATAGTGTTGAGAAGCGCATAAAGTGCGTCACCAATTCCTAGGTATAAGCCCTTGGTACCTCTCAAACTCAAATCTTTGCCGTAAAGAGGCAGCAGAGGGAGGGTGCATGCATAAACCCTGAGGATATGTAACGCTGTGACCAGGGGGGTTTCGCTAACGGGGCTTGTGCGAGCGAGCAAGTGGCGTAGCGACATGAGATGGAGGGGGGGACTGCCACGTGGATCGGAGAAGCCACGCGCTTTCAAACCACAAACGAGAAAACGAAGAAAAATTCCACTTAAGCAATTAGCTGAAGAGAAGATATAGTGGGGCTTCTGCCAAAAGCTTGGCCCTCTTCCTGGTCAATTCTCGGCTTTCAGGACTTTTCTCCTCAGCCAGAAACTTGCCTGCCCTACGGGGCAACCTTGGGATTTTTTTTTTCCAATTCCTCACACGGCCGAGAGAACCCAAGGCTAGAACAGAAACAGAAGCCATGTCGACGAATAACGTCCCTTGAGTACGGAGTAGGGCATCTAACTTTGGGTTGCTTCGATTTGTTCTAGGTTTCGGCCGACATCTATTCCAAAACTCAAGGTTTCTTACAGCATTATGATCTGTACATACTCGGTATGTTGATGGCCAATCAGAACTTCTTCGAGAAAACGTTCGTCAGGCGGAATCTCCCGTCTCATCAACTAGGGCCCTAGGGGCAGGAATTCTCGGCAGGCCAGGACCATCTCTTCCGCGATTGAAGGTGAAGCAAGCTTGCAACCCTAGGCGGTAGGCAGCTTGCGGCATCTTTCGCATCTGAGACGTTTGTTTCCCCAAACAATGCCACATGGCAAGCCAGCCAACAAGCCAAGCTAGGTTCTAAGACGCTAACGATTCCCAATCACCGTTCCGGCCGGCGCCATGACTCCGTCGCTAACAAGCGGCTGGCTCTCTTGAACCGACAACATGGCAGCAGACCTCAGCCACGGACGGACCCAAGACTCTGGCTCTTCGCTAATCTGCAATTGGGTTTTTGTGCAACCATGGCGGCTTTGCTAGCCTACAGCTACTTGCCGCATACTTGCAGCAGCGCCATATAAGCGGCGGTCGGTCGCTGCACTAATGCTGAGCTGGCGAGCAATAGCTCAAGGAATTTATCGCAGGTCATATGACCAAGCAATTCTGTACTGATAGTTTCATGTTTCCGTGGCCTTGGCTATGAAGAGAGGGGCATTCTTCTACCAAAAAGTCAATGCTTCTTCAAGGAACACAAAGCGAATACGGAGTAGTGGTGTCCGAAGGAAGCGCTGCTGAGGGGGGGTGGCCGAGGAATTGAACTTGAAACCTTGTCATCATACTTTCTGGGGGTTTGCTTGAAGAATGTCAGCCACGTGCAATTTCTGACGCGCATCATCATCACTAATGATGGTGCCTCGTACCAAAAAAAATGGGTTATGCAACCCAAACTGTTGTTTGGTAGTCTATTATTGATTGTTGGCAGATTCTTGAACGTTCCCAGCTTTCGGCTAAGGTTAGCCGACAAAAGCTTCAACAGTACAATGACATTAGCTATTGGCTATTAGAATTCAGGGGCTCTCGAGACCGCTTCTTTGAGCAGCATATGGTCTTTTACCCCTCTTTGGCGTCCTGGACTCCCCGCCATCCAGCCTCGTCCCCGTGAGCACCTCAAACGTGGTGGGCCTGTGTGAGTGGGCTACTTGTAGATTGTGCTCGCAAATGGGAATGGAGCCTTCTAAAGATTGATATGCGGGACCAAACTTTACCGTGCCTACTTGTACTTGTAGGTCGATTTGCAGGCTTGAGGTAATTATCCAGTCTAACTAACGCCCGCCAGGTCGTTGAAAGGCCCGTCAGGCTTGATCTTGAAGGTTCGTATAAGCGATGGAAAACGGGATCTCCATGACTTGACGACCATGAGCCTCGTTGTAAGACGTGGCTCTCAATTCTCAATTTACATCTAGGTACCCGACTATCAGTACTCCGTACACGGGCTTAATAGGCAACAAAGCTGAGCTCGTGATGTGATGGCTGTCAAAAGCAGCAGATGGCCTATCATGCTAGGCCCTACTATCCTCAGGCCTGTTGCCTCGTGTACGGGCCGGCACGCTATGGAACAAGACAATGCATATCCATGTACTCCGTACATATGCTAACAAACAGCGTATATTTACGTACGTACGGACTACACCTGCTACGAATGCCTGGATGCGTGTTGGCGCATGTTCCCACATGGGAGAGAATAAGCCGATGTGGCATGCGTGCACGCACACCTAAGGATTCTAAACGCCGACCATGCGCTGTTATGTGGCCGGTTGCGTGCAACCACTTTGTACTTGTAGACGACACACACTCTACCACGACAAGACGCAAGAAAGAGAGGGTCTGCAAGGCGAGCCATGGCCCACTGGGGGAGAGGATACATCGACAAAGATGCTACGTTCCATGATGGTAATCCGTACATTTGTTAGTAGGTACATGCCGGCGGTGTGGAAAAAGGCACAGGTATCTTGCCCATGATCGAGACGACGGCTAGTATGTTATTGAGCCCTGGGTTTTCCGCTCTTGCTAACGAATATGCATGTACGGAATACTCCTAGTGGTATTGCCAACCGATCGATAGCTTGATTGTTGGTTTGGCCCTGGGTAACAGCGGACTTTGGGGGGGGGCGGCATGGGAAAACCACGTTCTTTGTCCTCCCCCTCCCTGGTACTCCGTACGCATGGTTGGATCTTGTCCTCTTACGAAAGGGGCTTGGTGTTTGGGAGGCAAATCTCAGAGCCCCAGATATAGTTGCACATCGCACAAGCCGGTGTCGTTGTTTAGGAGCATTGGCCCCAGAGAAACCCTGCAGTCGTACGGCTGCTTCGGTGGATTTTCTCCCTTTTTATTCCCTTGTTTTGACTGCCGACTCACAAACTCGAATTTAGACCCTAGATCTGATCGTCGCCTCCGCGCCGGCCACCAAAAAAAAGGACTTTATGCTAGCAGGGCATCGACGGCTGTCGCTGCAGGCCACATGTTGCCGCCCGGCAAAATCCATTGTACTACTACGGAGTACAGCTAGGGCATAACCGTGTCTCGAAGCTTGATGAGTGCTGGCTAATACATATGCATGTCGTGCTTTATCGTGCCGGCATTTCTTCTTTTTCAAGCCGCGGGAACGAGGCGAGAAGTACGGAGTACGGATTACTCCGCGTAGAGTAAGGTTATGTACATGCTAAAATTAAAGCCGGCAGATGAGCGACAATGCCCGGAGCTACGGAGTACCTACATACTTGTACAAGGCTTGTATGTGCATATACAGTGGCTAGATGCAGCATGGCGTCAGCTGTCGAACCAAGCAACATGCATTTCTGCAGCTTGTCTTGGGTTGCAGTGCCGCAGCGCTCCCGACCTTGCCGTCCGGCATACATTACATGTCGACAGCGGCAAACCTAACTTGGGGGCGATGGGTGGCGACCTGATGAACCTGATGCTAATGGAAGCTTGCATACACACGTACTTGTACACACGTATGTATGTTGTATAACACAGGGGATGTGCCGGCATACTAGGAAGAGCGGGATGGGAATAACTTTGCCTCTTATTTCCGCACATCGGTTGATGCTAACAACAGTACTCCGTACTAGACGAGAAGACGGGCGAAGTTGGGACACCAAGCAGCCGTTGCGTTGACGAGTGTGGAGTAGATGCATAGATCAAAGACGGCTTGATTAGTACGGAGTACCTAGTCTGCACTGTCGAGCGGATTGTTCAGCTCATCCAGGATGGGTTTTGATGGGAGGAGTTTTTAGATTTTGAGGGGATACGGAGCACTGGAGTAGTGTCTCAGTCCAAGACAAACCCCATCAAGTTCGAGCGAAGAGACAAAGCTTGCTTGCCGTCTGCACGCCCGAGATCTCTGGACTAGCCGCCGCCCCCCTTCTCCCGATTTGTTGGTGTCCGGAGTATCTACTTTGGGGAACGGTTCAACCCATCCCCCTGGGACAACAAGACGGGCGGCAACGCGGTGACGCTTTGCTCACCGGCTGACTCGCGCTTGGAAGAAAGAAGTCTAACGGAATTGAGGAGCGCAAAGTGTAGTTGCATCTCTCTGTGCCCACAGACCGCTCTTGAACCCTCTGGGCAAAAACAAAAGCGGCCTCCATTGGCGTCAACCGTCGTTTGCCGCCAAGAACTAACAACGCCTTCTTTTTCAGTAAGCTTCAAATTTGGCTTTTTTTTCTTTTTTTGTGGACGAAATGTTACGAGGAGACGGATACAAGTAGGTAGGACGCAATGACTAGTGCAGACCTTTGCGTCTTCGGCTAGAAAGCCACCGTGACAGCACTATGACGAGAAAAAGCTTGGATCAGAAAGTTTCGGAAAGGCCGTTGTTACTTTTGGAAAAAAAAAAAAAAAAAGAAAAAAAAAAAAAAAAAAAAGATGGAAAAAGGTAAAATGAATAACATAAAAAAAAAGAAAAAAAACAA
>PXOB01000082.1:0-84552 GCA_003012115.1 Trichothecium sympodiale | reverse complement strand
AAATCCTAATAAAAATTCTACAGTAGAATTTAGAGTTAATACTATGAAGGATATAATTAATTTATTATTCCTCATTTTGATAATTACCCGTTATTAACTAAAAAATATACTGACTATATGTTTTTTAAAAATATTGTTAAGTTAATGTTAGAAAAAGAACATAATACTATAGAAGGAGTACAAAAAATAGTTAATATTAAAAGTTCAATAAATTGAGGTTTATCTAATGAATTAAAAGAATCTTTTCCTGAGACTATAGCAGTAGAGAGAGAGGAAATAAAAAACAAATATGATGTCCTTGTGTCAGCTAAAGATGCTTTTGGTAAAGATATACTGTCGTCCTTCATCGCCATGATTGAACGCCATTGCACGCGCAATGTAAAGGTTCTAAAGTTTCATCATGATCTGGATATACATTCAATGCTATTCATATATCGCTTTATTAACTTGTAGCTTCTTTATAGACTTTATGCTTCTTCTTCCGGTTGTTCTCAAGGCGCTCTTGTTCAAACCTGGTATATCCAGTCTCCTGTCTGGAGAAATTAGACGGCGCAGCTTGGTACTCATATGGCGCTCGAAGCTTGGATAAACATAAAGAGGATTGCACTTTTATCTCATCTGATTATCCCATTTTATCAATCTTTCAAGAAAATAAAGACTTCCTGCTTCAGAGTCTAAATAACGAGCTGTTTATCTTGGCCCCGAACGAGCATATAAGCCACCAGTGCCGCCGTCCCATACAGCAGTTTGCCCTCCGATGGTCTATTCGACCTCGTTAGTATGGAAAACTGCCACGAAGCGATCCGCTACGAAGCCGCGCGATTCTCGACAGAACGCTTAGCTTCATCGCCATCTTGGCGGACTATATCTATATTCTTTTGCAGCTGGCCACGCGGGGCTTTAGCGTTGGCTCCATACCCCTGACTTGGGTGCTTGAGAATCTTCTTGCCCATTTGTTGGAGCTATTCGCATGATGTAATCGTGTCGAGGTTTCCTATGGCTACAAAGTACAGCCTGGTAAGGTAAACGAGGAACAACTTTGCATCAGGCATAGGTTTCTCAACATCTCTGAGTTTTGAAGATTCAAAGGTACAGGGATCGGCACAGGAATCTAAGAGGATATGAACAAGAGGGAGAGGGGTAGAAAGGCCGATCAACAAGGACTTCAATCAAAGAGCCAACAACATATAATCAGATATTTAATAGAGTTTATTTTGTATAACCCGTGATAATCAACGCCATGGGTATATATGCTAGTTTGCACAATGCCTCAACACCAAAGACTCCTTTAACACGTCCAACCAGTTCAGTCATTGCCTCTCCCTGCCTTTATCGTAAATACTTATGCGAATGATTAGACATTGATCTCGGAGGGGAACTCGTCGACACCTTGTCAAGCGTCTTCATCGGCACCAACCCGCGCTCCTCCACGTCCGTCTCTTCGCTATCCCTCGTCCCAAACTCTACGGCATACGTCCGATGCAACGCGATAGCTCCCGGCCTCGTGGGCATGGGAATATCGGGGTGAGGCTCGGCCATGCTGCGCGAAATGGTGCCGAAAGTGAGGCCGATGTTACCGTCCGCAAAGTCGGGGCCCCCTTTTTCGCTCTTCTCGTGGGACCAGAATCTGAGTCGGGGGAAGATCCTGACGATTATGCTTCGCAGTGAAGGCATGCAGGCGCAGATTATGCCCACGTTGATCTCGACTGTAGACCAGACGGCGACGTCCATCTTGACCCATGTCGCGTTGGGTGAGTCCCAACCGTGGGTGACGAGGGATTCGAGGCGAACGATGCTGATGATTGTGACGCTGAATATGTATGTTAGCCAGGAGGTCCATTTCACCTGGTAGATATAATTGTGCCACTTACAAGAGACCGACGCAGAACATGGCGCCAACGCCCACCTTCTTCCTCCAGTCTAGGTTGAGCCCCTTGAGCTGGGCAAGAGGAATTCCGATCATCCATATGTCGAGAGCGATACTGATACCTGCGTTCGCCCACGCAATGGCAGAGGGGTCCGCGCAGTGCCCCGAGTGTTCTCCATCCCACCGGTGCCAATAGTATGAGATGGGCCTGCACTGGAAAATCGAGGTGAACAGAAACACCAGCCCATAGACGCCCACGAAACCGACAGTCGACCACAGCAAGCTCCTGACCCTCGGCGAAGGAAAGACTCGAAGATAGAAAAGGAGAAAGGCGAGCTTGCAAAAGGTAACGTTGGAGAAGTAGACGGTCGTGTAGACGTAGAGGAAGTAGCTGAAGTCGGTGATTTGTTTCGGAGTCAAGGTCCAGATATCCTTTCCCAGGCCAGCGGGAATACCTCCGAGGACGCCAATAGCAGCAGAGGGCGCCTGGATCAGCGCTGCCACGAGGACGGCCCAGTCGTCAAGTCCGAGGCTGAGGTTCGGAACGTACAGCTTGGCTGCGAAGCGCATTATGACGAAGAGGCCGGAGAGGATGGAAAAGGTAATGGCCACGATGTAGAAGTTTACCGAGATGTCCCGGATTGGACGGTCGCAGGCGATTTGAGTGACATTTCGTGCGACTGCGGATAGAAAGAGAGAGCCCCTTGGTCAGTACTAGCTACTAAAGGAAAACAAGGTAGATAGTTTTCGAAAAGAAGGGGGGGGCAACTCACTTAACGAATCCTTGACGTTGCATTCTGATAACACACAGGCTGAAGCTATTCGACCAAATTCCTCGGAGTTGCACTGGCATGAGATGTCGAGAGGCTCACACGGCGGCGACTGTACTGTTTTTGTGTAGTAGGTAAAACAATCGAGCTGTATGCATTACATGGCCGGGTTAGCAAGCTATTATTACCAAGCAAAGATAATACAATTGGCCGTGCGACGTACTGCACACTGGGGCATCTGCTCAAAGACATCGATGGCGTCCTGCTTGACCTGTGCTTGGGCGGACGACACGAGAAACGCGGCCCCGAGGGCGAGGGTGAGCAATCGGGGCATACCCCATGATGAAGGTATCATGATGTTGCGTTAATAACCAGCATTCGCAGGTGGTATTATGGGCAAATCAGCCCCTATTTCCCTCCCGTATCCCGTCGATGAAGCCACTTTCCGACACAGTAGTATGTAAGATGTAGTGGTCAATGTGTATATGTGTGTTGTATGCGTGTGTCGTTTCAGCGTGTTGTACAATATTCAATCAAACGATTGGAGCTTGGTGTGCGAATAAAAATGCGGCTGGATCTGACCTGCAGCTTCGTGGGTGCTTGGAACAGATGGATAAATCTATGGGGGAGGGTGTAGAACAAAAGTCAGCGTTTGGCTTGAAGACTGACGGGAAGATTAATTCGTGGGTGCAGGTCAGTTGTCCTGCGATGGACATGGGGAAAAAGCAGCGCTCACATGATGTAATGCACATAGCAGAGAGAAAATAGCCATGCGTGCGGCGGTAAAACGTGTTTGTATCAGAAATATAATTTCTTACTTCAGAGGATGGAGATTCCGTAGATCTTCTCTCCTCGCAAAAGAGCAAAGACCGAACAAGGTGGGCCACGTGTGAAGGATCGAGAAGGAGGAGGACGAGGAGGGGGGTATAGACTAATGGGGACGGAGGAGCAAGCAAAAAAAAGACAAAAAGACAAAAAGGTCAATTCAGGATCGCGACCGAAGGAAGCTGATGGATGACCTTATCTTTTGTACATATAGATGTACTAAATAATGCCCATGCGTACATTATTAATTAATTACACGGAGGGAAAGCACCCGAGGAGACATTCTGCATGGTTTTGGTAACGCCATGTACTGAGTTCCGTAATAAAGTTGACTAACAAAGGAAAATTGCGGAATCTTTGCATGTGGTTTCTTTTATTACACGCGGACATGGCTGTGTCTGTGCCGACCATCTGCATACCTAGATCTGAGCATTCAATCCGCCAGTGAATCACACACTCACCTCACAGCCACATACACGCATCTTGCATTGTTTCAGAACCGCGTCCATCACCACCCGAGGACTCGGCCGGTCAAGTTTTGTTGCTGCACCTGGATTTCTTTTCCTTTTTTCCCCTGCACTTCGTCATTTTCGCGGCGAAGGAATCAGATCCCTGTTCCCTGGATTCCCCGCTTTCGCTTGCGGCACGCACCAACTCAGCCTAACTCCGCGATATGGGAAGCTGTGTTTGGTTGGTGGACTGAGGGGCGGCGGCCAAGAACCGTTGCAGTGCGGAGAGATAAAGAGAGAAGGGGGTTTTATCCGTTGCGAAGAGGGCAAATCTTTGAATCTTCCTCGTCTGGTTCTAGTCAAGTTTCTTGCTGTCGATAGCCACTTTTTCGAGGTCCAAGCATGTATCGAGCGTTACAACAAGTCGATAGAAGAGAAGGATCTCAGATCTCGATGGTTGGGGTTTGGGTTCATACGCGGAGATTATGGTGATTTTGAATTCATTGATTTGCTGCTTGGCGGCCGTTGACCACGTGGATCCGAGATTGCGGAAGTCGTTAGTTAAACTTTCACACAAAGCTTGACATCGCTTGGTTGGGGATTGCCAGGGGATATCGGGGTTACATACGGGGAAAAGACGCCTATGAATGGCAGTTGAATCAATCACTAGCAATTGAACATTTGGCTGGATATGGAATGCTCGATACCAAAATACACCAGCCCCTATTGGCGGTTTGTTTGGGTGCATCTGCTTTGAAGTATTATCTCATGACTTTGGCTGAGTGCTGGCCGGATTTGGAAAAAAAGCTCCCCCTGCAAAGCCAATCTACAGTGGTTCATTCGCTGTCCAGTCCTGTCCCCTCCTTTACCTTTGCAGTGGCACCTGTGGGCTAGGGTAGCATCTATTACATAGTAACCAACGGCTTACAGCCAGTGGCCAATAGCTGGTCCACGCCGTTGCCCACGCCAACACCGGGTCAGATCGAAGGTTATTTTTAGATTTGACAACTCGCTACTCCCATGAATGATTTGCATTGCCCTACATTGTTCTTTCCGTATGGCTTCACATTGAAACCCATTGTGCTACCCTCTTCAATGATTGATGGCATGTTCGGTGGAGGCATTGAGTCTGCTTGTTGTCACTCACTCGGTGTGTTGCCTCAGGACTCAGGCGGTCCCTGAGGGACCAAGGGGGGACCAAACTGAGAGCCTGAGGCATACTCGCCTCGATCTACGTAGATGCTCCTTCCTGAGCAAGCTTTTCTCAGGCAATATCGGCAGGAGGTGCCTTGTTTTCTCGCTAATGGCTGCAGAAGTGGGCTGATATCTCGCACAATAGCCTTATTTCTTGCATAATGCCGGCAGGAGGTGCCTTGTTTTCTCGCTTAATAGCTGCAGGAGGTGGCTGATATCTCGCACAATAGCGCACAACAGCCGAAGAAGGTGCCCTGTTTCTTGCACAATGCCGGCAGGAGGTGCCCTACAGACTTTCCAGGACCCCGCACTATAAAAGCTTTCCTCTTCTTCTTCTTCCTCCTCACAACTTTTCTCTTCTCTCTTCATCAACAACGCCCGCCACCATGCAAGCTACATCGTCTCTTACCAGCTCGTGTGCCGGCCCCCTCATCCTCCCATCGCCTGGTCGACCTCCTCCTCGCCTCACAGCCATGGGAGTGATTGACTCTCAGTCAGGCTCGCCCGCCTCAAAGGGCTTTTTTTTTTTTTTTTTTTATCGGCAATGGCCGGGTCTTTACCCTCGTCGGGCTTCGTGCCTGATCACATCCCTTGGGTGTCCCTTGGGATGCCAATTGCGTGTTGATGGCATAATCACGTAAAAATAACCCGTGTTGACTCGACCAAATCACGTTAAAATAACGAACCCACGTGTTGACGAGACAAATCACGTTAAAATAACGGGCAGTGGCAGAACTGGCGAGGGCTCCCCTAGGGGGGGCCTAGGAAGGTAAGTCTGACATGTTCTGCTCAATGTGTCGATCAAGAAGCTAATGTGTCCGTCAAGCGAACAGCCGCCAAAATGTTTCAAGCTGGAGAGATTTACAAACAGAAGATGATGAGAGCCATCGGGGCACATCAAACACACTAAGCACGAAGCTCTCGAAGGTCCCAGCATGGATAGAGAATACTACATCAGAGATTCCCCAAGGACAGGCTCACAGCGCACACCGAACTCAAAGGCCAAAGCATCTCGTTGCACGCACAATTGGTATTTCCTGGCTCATTCGACGTTGCCAACACGGATTAGTCAAGTGGGAGCTCAAGATCAATGGTTTCCAACATGGTCACTAGCACATATGGAGGATGGATGGGGATTATTCTGAAGAGGAAGGGGGGTTGGGTAGGCGAAGGCGGGTTTGTGGTGTTTGAGTAGGAGACTCATGTGATCTCAGGGTTCACTTTGATTCTTCCTTGAAGCCAGTTGTGTGTTGAGGGCATATCACGATCACATAGTCAGTTGTCTTGGGCGATGTGGTATCGGTTTTGAGGAAACAGTTTATTATTGCGACATGGAGGCATCCTGTGCTCGCCTTTTGACAATCATACTTTCTTTTTGTCTGCAATCACCAATGACTTTCTTCAGCGTCCTTGAATCGCATTGCAACGCTGCTTGATGGTGGTGACTGATTCTGTTATTAATAATCGTACATCTGTGCAGATGAAAACTTTTTTCGACTAATGACGGCAACTGGGGAGAAATCTTAATCAAATTCAGTAATCAAACTCGAGAAGTCCAAGGTTCATTTTGCAAGTATAAGACCGCCTAAATACAGCGCTTGTAATTGATCCTCAAGCCTGCAATCTATTCAAGAGACTAACACGTCATACAGCCGTCAGATACTACACACAAAGCCTTCGCCGTCCGCATGGAACCCGTAAGTACAGTGACCAAGAAGCGCTATGACAGCTAGCTGGTCTGAGACGTTTTAAGTATCTTATTCGCAGCTTCATTCAGCTCGTCCCACAACCGCTTCGCCATGTCTCGCGGGTTACAAAAGGTCGGTGTGCCTTTCACGAGACTCTCGGGGCCTTTCTTGAAATCGTGACTCTGGAGTGATATGGAATGATAGGTCGGCAAGCCCCCCCTTTGACAGCTGGTGCGGTGACAATGTGGCCATGGATGAGCAAAAGGGGGTTCTGGCCGTAATGATTGAAGACAGTCAGAGCCATGGCACGTTCATCATAGGCGCGTTCCTCTTCCGGCCGGCGGAGACTCTGCAGCTCATGCGTCATACAAGGTCCAAGAGGGCCTCCGTGACGGAGCCGTAGCAGCCCTTCTTCCCAATCCGCCTCGTTAAAGTCCGCTTCCCAACTCGACTCATCCTCGTCTATGAAGCGGACGAAGAAGTTTGACGCCACGGGAGACTCTTCCGAAACACATGTTATTCCTCGCTCGAGACGATAAAGCGACGGAGCTCATCGTAGACAAATCGTGGTACGTTTATGTCGGTCGTAGTCATGGTCGATTCGAGATGTGACGGAGGGGTTCGTGGTCTTCTTCTCAGTTTCGCGCCCGAAGAGGTTTCGTTACTGGAGCTACTTTGGTTAAAAGAGAAAAGAGCTAGTTAGTCAATCATCATGGTTAATAGGGCGGGGGTAATATGCAAGTGCACGCTGTACGTACTTGTCGAAGGTGCAGCAGGTCTGGGTCACCTCGTTTGGCCAACTGAGATGTATCTGCAGGGACGAGCTTGGACATGTTCTCTTCCTTCAGAGATGCGTCGCAAGGCGTTGCGTCGGTCAAGCTCTGCCAAAGCCGGCGGCCCAAGATGAACCACCGCAAGCAATAGCCCAAGCTGCAGGTGTATGATTCGCCGAAGTCGAGTCCTCTGGATCCGAGGACAAAATTACTCTTATGGGCGAGAGAGGTGGACATCGTTTTGCGTACCCGTGTCCTCCATGATGGGAAGAGAATGTTGTGCAATCAATTGTTGAGGATGTGAAGAACGGAGAGAGCCAGATAGAAGGGATGAAAAATAGAAATACATGAATAACGGAAGGGACTCGATCAATGTAAGGAAACATGGGTTTCTCATCATCATGCATCGAGCAGAGTCGGAAACCCGAGAAATGTCAAGGCGATTGACCAATCAGATGATGTGTAAAGTCGCTTAGTTAAGTGCCTGACCAAAAAGGAGTGAAATCGACCACCGTAGGTGATGGTGAATGAAAATGGTTACATCTTCAGATCGTTCTTGCCGCCCTGTAGTCAATTGCCTTTGTTGTGGACCCTTGGTCTGCCTAGGGGAGAAGGGAGGAAGGATTAGCAACGACTGCAGCGTGGCAGTGGGCGTCAACAGCGGAGCTGCTATTATGATTTCGAGAGGTAATATATTAGGTCTGGGAAATGAGATTGTACATGACATTCACCGTCGTCTTCCATTCGCGAGGCGTCTGTCTTGAGTTCTAACATGCCCCCTGTCTACCACTCAGCTGCCCTGCACCAAATTCCACCACGCGTTGTCCGGCGTTATTTGGTACTGCCGGATGTTGATCTTGCGCATACAGCCCGGTATTCCCTCCCACATACCTGACAGTTCCTAATTAAAAGAATGTAGTTAAGGGGGGGGCTGATGGGCGATGAAGCGTCCATACTAGAAGATACCTACCCTATACGACCACATCAACTGGTCGTTTAAGGAGTGATTAATTGAACGCAGGGCCTTCAAATTTCACGAAAAACTTGAATGTTTTTAGGTAGAAGTGACGCAGGTTGTTGGTAAACATGTGACTGGTGCTATTTGTAGTTGTCTGAATATCATCGCTCGTGAAGTAGTCATCTCGGCAAAAATGCAGCATTAGTTCTACACTTGACATGGCTTTGGAACCTCGTCATGAATGTGTTTGTCTGGAGACATAATGTAGCTGGCATCAAGTGACATCTCCAAATGTTCATCATGTTGGCTTGTTCAATCGTCTATTGCTGTACTAACAAATATATACTCCCATCCTCCGCCGCTGTCAATCCCAGCCCGTCTCGGGCCTTCCTCTAGAACATTTGCTCCCATGTCTTCATTCCCCTGCCTTAATCTTGTCTTTATCTGTTTCCTGTTATATGAATCAGATTCACGTCACTACCCAAATTTTATTACGCCTGGCGTGCTATATGTAAGAGCTACGTTAGGATCATGAATCAACAGACGCTGGTCTAAACATGGCCTCCAACCTCCAAGTACCGACTTGTCAGCATGCTTTGTAAATCATTTTGTGTCTTTGAGTCATGATAGGCAGGTCCATCGTCACGAGCTTTTACTGCGTAGAGCGATGGGTTCGTAGGTGGCGAAAATACAACGTAGAGACTCTGGCTGTAAAGCCTAGTCGTCCGGCCCCAATTCATTCGTGAGCAGTGTCGTGGTTCGTAGCGAGTCGATAGCCGCTGTCTTTTACGTGGATTCGGCGCTCTGAGGCGTCTCGACGGGGATTGTCGGATGATGCCAGAAACTGTTGGATTGATTTCACAATCTTTCAGTTGAAGTCGCCGGCCGGATCCGCATATCTGCCACTTGCTAATCTGTAGCTGCTGTCGCTGATGCACGCGCCATGTTTCTAACTTGTAGAATCGATATCTGGGTTGACGGCAGGGGAATGGTAATCTCGGAGGGGGTGGGAGCTCGGTGTTGTCGGTATCTCAAGGCTTTACGGGCTATTGTGATGACGAAAGCGTCGTTAGATGGGAGATTGCATCAGGAGATTGACGTTGCGTCGTAGGACTCATCGGGGGCTCTCGAACAAATGGGCTGCACGTGGCTGTTGTGTTTGTTGCAAGGATTCCAGATAGGCATGAGATTAGGAGGATTCTCCATTGACTTTTTATCAATACGTAGTCGAGCCTGGCATGTAAAAGACAGTGAATAAGAGAAAGAGAAATCGAGGAGCGAGCAGGGATCAAAAGTATTGATGAAGGAAGAAAGACGTGAGTTATTGGTAGGCAGAAAACTGAAAAAAAAAAAAAAATCAAGAATAGGATAAAAGGGAAGAAGGCAGTTCAAAATTCAAGCCACCCGCCCACATCTCGTCAGCCAACCGTGCCTCGAACCTTTCAATATGGTTGAGCTCTCGGAAGAGCTAATTACACTATAGTTTGATATATAAATGATAGTATGAGATGCAAAAAAAAAAAGAGGAAAAAAAAAAGAGCAGTTGAGAATTGAGTACTCGGGTCTAGCTAAAACTAGCAGGAGATATGCTAGGCCCAGGGCAACAGAACGTCTCTGATACGCAACGGCTTTGTTCTCGTAAACATTAGCTGTGTAAAGCTTGAATGTGTAATAGAAGAGTGGTAAAAAGAATCTGCCCCTCCAACAAAGAAAATGGGCTTCAAAATATGAGACCAAAAATGCAAAAAAAGTTGAAGCTGACCCGATTTGAACGGATGACCCTCTGGAACCTCGGCATCGATTAAATGCTGGAATCAGAAGCGCTAGCCGCTGCGCCACAGCTCCATGTTTAATGCTGTTGTAATTTTGCACTATATCCTTGACCCAGATCCGAAGACGGCCTGGTGCCGGGGACAGGAACCCACAGTGTCCCAAAACAGGAGCTGACATCAAATTTACGTGCTTTACAGGCTCTAACATCTCGGAAATATCTATTTGCAACATAGCGCCATTACAATAGATTCACTATTAACTGCAATTATGGTGGCTGGCACTTACACCCACCATTGTCGACCCCGCGGGGGACATGCCCCTCCCCCCCTCCCCTAACAGCATTCGCCCTGACAGCATCGCCCTAACAGGCACGGCTGTTATCATTGTCCCTTGCTTATCGGGTGGACCACCACACCCTGTCTCCGCCTGTGGGCTTGACTGTTCTCACTAACCTTTCCCCTCCCCCCCCTAACATGCAACACCATTTACATGCTCTGTAATAGGCATGTAACATTGCACCCCGCCCTGCGAGACATGCGGCAATCTACTCCAATTCCACTCCATCCCCCGTACCACGACCTTGTGTCTCCCTTGCACAAATCGATTGCCTTTTTCCCATGCCGTTTTTTACCGAAGAAACCCTAGCTCTAATACCCCCCGCATATGAACTAAAATGTCGTGTACCGTTACCCCCTCCCTGCGCTGCTCAGGTTGTCAGCCAGAACGACGAGATGATTGTCGAGATTGGCGTATAGGCTGCCGAGTATAAGTTCCTACTGGATGGCATGCATCACCTCCCCCCTTTTTCCGTCCCCCTCTTCCTCGAGCACAACGAACAATAATGGTCGGCAAAGACAACGTAACGGGCCAAGCCTACGCGACCGACGATGATGATCAGAGGATCAATACGACCAATCGCTCGCCTCTTGTCGATAACGCAGAGCCTCATTCCTTGCCGCCTACCACAGCTGCTGTAACACAAAGCACCAACCAGCAAGAATGGCATCGTGAGCTGGCTGATGCCGTCCGCGTGGAGCACGAGCTGTCTTTTGTCGAGGCCGTCCACCTTTATCCCAAGGCCATCGGCTGGTCTGCCTTTGTGAGTATCGGCGTCGTCATGCTCGCCTTTGATCCCCAGCTCGTCGGCAACCTATACTCGATCCCGCAGTTCCAGAGAGATTTTGGCTACATCTACCGCGGCGAGTACATCATCGACGCGGCGTGGCAGACGGCCCTCAGCATGGGTAGCCCCATTGGCCAGGTCGTGGGCGCTCTCTTCGCGGCGTTTCCCATGGAAAAGTTTGGCCGTAAGCGTACCTTTTCGACCTGCGTCTTCCTCGTCGCCGGCCTCATCTTCATCCAGTTCTTCAGCCGGGATATTCGAGTCCTCCTCGTCGGTGAGCTGCTGGCCGGCCTCGTGCTCGGCATGTTCGTCGTCATTGCCCCGGCGTACGCTTCAGAGGTCTGCCCTATGGCTCTGCGAGGTCACTTGAGCTCCTTTGTCAACCTATGCTTCGTCATTGGCCAGCTTCTTGCCAACGGGGTCACGGCGGGCACGCAGAAGCGCCACGACCACTGGGCTTATTCCATACCGTTTGCACTACAGTGGTTCTGGGTCCTAGTGATCCTTCCCGGACTCTACTGGATCCCGGAGAGCCCCTGGTGGCTGGCAAGAAGGGGCAGGTTGCAGGATGCGGAAAGGTCTCTGCGAAGCTTGGCCTCGGACAAGGTCAATGTGGCGGCTACGCTTGCTATCATTCTCGAGACCGACAGGCTGGAACAGGAGATTGAGGCTGGCAGCACGTACAGGGATTGTTTCCGGTCTGCAAACCGTCGACGGACCGAGATATCGATTGGCGTATACTGTACTCAGGTGCTGAGTGGCATCTACCTCATCAACTACGGCACAGTCTTCTTCCAGCAAGCTGGTCTCCCGACGGACCAAGCTTTCAACATGTCTGTTGGGTTCTTGGGTAAGTGAACAGAGCTGCAATGGGGAGAGAATGATGGCTCATATAACATGTCTCGCAGCCGTTGGCTTCCTAGGTGTTCTTGTTTCCTGGGTTCTGCTACTTCGCTTCGGCCGCCGGTTTCTCTTTGTTTACGGTCTTGTAATCCTTACAACTCTTCAGCTTATTATCGGTATTCTCGATTGCGTTCCCGGACGTCCATCTCCTGTTATCTGGGCTGAGTCTTCCCTCATGCTCGTTTGGAACTTCTTCTATAACATTTCGGTCGGCCCCATTTGCTTCGTCTTGTTGTCCGAGTGCTCAGCTACGCGTGTGCGGTCGAAGACGATAGCAACTGCTACCGCAGCCCAGGGCATCGTCGGTATCATCATGACTGTGGCTATACCGTACATGATCAACCCGGCCAAAGCAAATTTACAGGGCAAGCTGGGATTCTTCTTCGGCGGACTTGCTGGCTTATGCCTTGTCTGGTCCTTTTTCCGCGTTCCAGAAACCAGAGGCCGAACGTTTGAAGAGCTAGACCTTTTGTTCGATCGCAAAGTACCGGCTAGGAAGTTTGAGGGTTATGAGGTGCAACATGAGATTACAATGAGGCGCGAGGCTGCTTGATTTGATATCTCTGTCTTCTAGTGGCGTATGAAGGGCAGATCAGGCTATCTATTACGGCGATACCGTCCTTTACTTCAGCCGACTTATCCCAGGTTGACTTGATGCAGGCCAATAACCTCCTTTAGAGTCTGTCAGGCCTCTGCAATCCTTGCTTCTCCCAGTTCTCCATTGCTAATAGAAACAGCCCGGGTTGCTTCTCTCGGTTATATATGGCATGTGTCTTTCCCCTCCTCGTGCGGCTTTCGATTGTTTCAACCACCCTGGCCTCGGCGTCGTCATCTGTCGTAAAGTCTTGCTCGAACGTATACGATCTCACCTCACAGTTATGCCATCCGGTGCCAGGATACAAATGCGCATCTTCCCAGTCATCTGCAAAGTAATGCATGAAGCCTCCGTGTGCGACCAAGACGATCTATGCGTTTACATCTCCGCCCCTGAAGAGCTCGCGCATCATCTGACGGAGGAACAACCTGATGTCCTTTGCCCTGGCTTGGATGGCATCACTGCGAGGGCTATAGCGACAGCCCAGGGTCTTGATATTCCAACCCTCGACAACGCGTGATAGATCGACCGGCCAACCATTTTCAGCGGCAGCAACGCGAAGTACTGCTGGGTCGGACCCTGTATCGCACAAATCACTCGAGGTTTCCTGGGCATCCGGCAGGGCAAGGATCTCTGGTGGACATTTGCCGTTGAGAGTCAAAGCCGGACGAAACACGGCTGATGCCGTGTGAAGGGCTCGGCAGAGCGGAGAAGAAGTGACAAGGGAGATTCTGGACTGATCCGAAAATAGGGTTTTGCGCAGAGCCTCGCATTGCTCTACGCCCAGAGGTGTATGACTGGGATCGTGCAGGGTGTAGCACCCATCCCCGACGTTGTGAAGCCCCTGGCCGTGACGGACGCAGTGGATTATTGGTGCTATGAAGAGAAGTTTCCGGTATTATGGAAGAAGTTTGTTTCGTTATCGTTGTTTGTGCTGAGGGAGGCCGGCATTTCCACGAGGTAAGTCCTAATGTCGAAATGGTATGCCAACAGACGCTTACGAGACCAAATGAGTTGAATAAATTGTCAGCAGGAAACAAGATGTATCAGCGATCAATTCATTCGCCGTCTTTAGCCGCCATGCGCAGACGACGATGGGCAACAAGCCTAGAACGTTGACGACGAAGACGCCGGAAGGTATTTGAATTTTATACCCAACCTTGCGACTATAAATCACTAACAAATACAGCCTTTTTGTATAGAAGACGTCAACAAAGTCTATAAATGTCTTCGATTCAAGCCTTATCATGCCCGCGCCGAGAACATACATCTGACATGAAGCAAGCAAAAAGAAACAAGAACAAGAAAAAAAAGAAAAGAAAACCAGACCATCTCGGAGACTGACGACGCCTGTCGTAAGCTACCATGGACGTTGTTGGATCAAAGACCCGGGGATATGGCTGGATATGGGTTTGGCCATTCTACGATAGGTGGCGAATACTCATGAGCTACGGCAATCGAATATGTGATGTATAATATTACTCGCTTAAGACATCCGAGTTGTATCTGATTAATGCTCGATTAATTTCGTGTACCTGGCATCTGAACGTATCCAGCCAGCGAGACGGAGTAACCTATTCACTGAGAGATTTACATTTTAATTCAAGCATTATACCAAACTCTTATGATTTGAAGATGATGTCGTCATGATTAGGTGTATAGTAGTACTTATCTTCACACGAACTCTGCTTGGTCTCGGGACTTCCTTGGTAATCTTCCGCCGGCGCTTGTGATATAGGCTACCTTGGCAAAACCCAGTCTTGGCTATTTTAAGACGATGGCTATTAGGGGATCTAATTCATCATATTATCAATGTTGTATATATTCTCTGGCGGTGACCCGGATACAAGGACTCGGTGTTATCCGACACAGAGTTGCAACTCGAATGCAAGAACCGCAACAAGTCTCTTACTCTATCGTGTTAACCAGCTTCGTTCCACGCACATTCTTGAGGCGGAGCTGGTTTATACCTTCCAGCACACCGTCCAAGCCACGGCCAAACGTATCGACGCTTGGTGTAATAGGAGACAACCTACCAGCCTCCAACAGCGGCTCGGCCATCTTGACAAAGTCAGCCCCGAACTGCTCCTCGTCCTTATTAGCCGGCATTTCCCTTCCGCCCAGGTTCCATGGGTCCCCAAACGCATCGTACAAGGCCGTCAGTATAGGCCCCTCGACCAACTTGTTCGTCTTGCGCAGGAGCCCCTCGTCCGGCGGGTAGAAGATGGTGGCAAACTTGCTCGGCTCGGTGCTGCTCAGGGCGGCGCCGCAGATGGCCTCGCCGCCTCCGGCGCAATCCCACGCAAGCTTGAGCTCGTTCTTGGTCAGGGCGCGGATCTCCTCGCCGCAGGTGGGCGAGCTGTAGTCGAAGACGGCGTCGACGCCCAGCGACCTGAGCTTGTCGAAGTTGTATGGCGAGGCGGTGGCGATGACGGATAGGCCGGAGAGCTTGGCCAGCTGTATCCCTAGGTAGGCCGTTGACGTGCTTCCGCCGTGTATCAGGATCGTTTCCTTCTTCTGAGAGGGGTTATCGGGAAGCGGGAGACGTAAGCCCCGGTATAATCCTTGGCCCTGGTAAAGTGAAAATAAACGGTTAGCTATTTCGCGAACGGTCCGAGGAGGGAGAGATGTTTATGACGGATTGCAACCTACGCATGTAACGAGCGCTGTTCCAATTGTTGCAGCTTGCTCAAAGATCAAGTGCTCCGGTATTCTAAATTGCAAATGCTCTTTTGCCACGATGTGATTTGCAAAGGAACCGTTGTCATGGTTGACCCGGTCTCTGCGTAGATGATTTGATGGTCAGCCCCCTTTTTTCATTCGGCTTGTCTTGGTGCAACTATACCCTCCGTGCACGCAACCTGCGATGCGGTCTCCTATACGGAACCTCGTGACCTTTTCTCCCACGTCCTCGACGATTCCGGCGTAGTCGTAGCCGAGCCGTGATCCCTTGTCGGCATCACCCCAGTCTACTTTTTTCCAGTCGGCTGGATTGAGGCCGACAGCTTTGACTTGGACCTTGATCCATTTGTCGCGGAGCTGTGGTATAGGCACTTCCTCGACTCCAATTGTGCCGTGATCGGACGTTACAACGATGGCCTTGGTAGTTGTAGACATTGTGGCGAGGAGCAGGAAACCGGCCGGAGAGGTAGAGGCGAAAGTATTGAAACTAAGCGATGCAGAAAGAAAAACACCAGTGGTGATTGAGAATGATAGATTAGATGATACAAGTGGTAGGGGGACGTGGTGGTTTATATGTCCTAAGAGTTGAAAATGGATATTCAACCACCACCAATCTGCCGACTTTTGCATCGGCGTTAGGTAGTCCGGAAGACACGGAGGGTAAATGTAAATCTCGGAAAATGTTTTTCCACATGTTAAATACCTTTCCACGGTCTGAGGCCATTGATAAGGGTTCAAGGCGCGGAATCCGAGCTCTTTCCACGGAAAACGGTATCGGTATTTGCGCGCTGCAAAATCCCCGTGGAAACAACCCCTCTCCCCTCTACCCTCCCCTCCCTAACCCCCTCCCCCGAAAAGAGAATTCACGGAAAATCAACTACAGGCCATGTGACCTTGACCCGTACCTCGTATTCAAGGGTGATGTAAGAGTACCGGGGGGGGGGCGTCAGGTATTTAAACATGACTTTCTTCACCCAACATACTTCTGACCCTATCTCCCCCGGCTACGCAACCAGCATTCTCTTTTTTTCTATAACCTGATTCAGGAGGGAGGGCTTTTGTTACACTCGCCATGTCGCAAGAGGCTACGTTTGAGGGTTGGCTTGGCTACGATGCCAAGGCCGCCCAAGGCAACATGAAATGGGGCACGTTTGAGCCCAAGAAGTGGCAGGAAGACGACGTGGATATCCAAGTTACGCACTGCGGAATCTGCGCGACAGACTTGCACGTCCTAGGCTCCGACTGGGGTCAAACCGATTATCGTATGGCCCCTACTATCTACCTAACGTTACTACCTATATAACGAGTAAGACCCTTGATTTTACTAACATTCATGCCTTCTCCTCCTAAGCTTGCTGCGTCGGCCATGAGATCGTCGGCAAAGCTGTTCGAGTAGGAAAAAACGTACACCACATCAAACCAGGGGACAGAGTCGGAGTCGGTCCGCAAGCAGGAAGCTGTCTGGAACCGCAGTGTCCCGAATGCTCCTCCGGTCAGGAAAACTACTGCAGCAAGCTCATCTCCACTTACGGTTCGACGTACCCAAACGACCAGGGCAAATCGAAAGGCGGCTACTCGACCTACAACCGCACCAGAGGCCGCTTCGTTTTCAAGATACCCGACGGCCTCCCGTCGGAGGCGGCGGCTCCGATGCTCTGCGCTGGCATCTCCGTCTACGCCCCCATGAAGAAGTACGGGGTCGGTCCTGGCAAGAGCGTCGGCGTCATAGGCATCGGGGGTCTGGGGCACTTCGGGATACTCTTCGCCAAGGCTCTTGGGGCCAGCCGAGTCGTCGCCATCTCCCGGACGCTTTCTAAGCGAGATGATGCGGTCAAGCTGGGAGCCGATGATTACATCGCCACGGCGGACGGCAATGATTGGGCCAAGAAGAATGCACGGTCTTTGGATCTCATCATATGCTCTGCTTCGAGCCCAAAAATGCCTTTGACTGAATACTTGACAATGCTAAAAACAGGTGGAACTTTTGTTCAACTCGGGTACGTCCATCAACTCTCTCTCTCCCTCCACGTCCTTCCAGTTGCCATCCTCCCATCTATACCCCTCCTCACACTTATCTAATCTTCTCTCTCAAAAGGGCCGATTCGACCGGAGAGATGCCATCTTATAGCGCCTTGGTAGCTCTATACAATGGTCTAAATGTCGCGGGGAGCCTCCTCGGATCGCCGGCAGAGACGCAGGAGATGCTGGATTTCGCGGCGGGAAAGGGCGTCAAGCCATGGATCCAACTCAGGGATATGAAGGATGCGAACGCGGCGCTCGTTGATCAGGAAAAAGGGGAAGCGCGCTACCGTATTGTCCTAGTGAACGAATCGAGTTCTTGAGGGGGTAGTCTGTAACTCATGTCAAATTTGAAAGACTACCAGCAACAGTTCTAGCCAGTGTTTGCACCAAGATTATATACGCACGTTTTGCTTGAGCGACTACTCGTTACGCATCTTGCCGGGGCTTGGTTCCGTGCCACGAGTCAAATCTATAAGTTGTTTTGACTGCGATGAAGGGGAGCATAAGAAATAGTCTTCGGGGTAGTTCAGTGGAAAGTATTTACCAAGAGAGTTGCTCCAGGAGGAGTGCAAGAAGCGGATAAGAGATAAAGCAGCAACGTCGTAGTGTTCGGTCGGAAGATTGAAGGCCTGTTGATAAAAGTCAAATCAAGCACTGAGCTCCGAACTGAAGAGATTGGCGAGGCCCAGACCATGCAATCAACGTCTCGAACTTGATCAAGTCGACGTCGTCCACGAAGCCGGATAGATGAAAGCTGCCAGCGGCTGTATCGACAACGGAGAAACCAAAAGCAGACTTATCGTTACCAACCAGTCGATTCTTAACGATAAGCCTGCTTTTGGCATCACCATTGCCGACACAGCCGCAGGCCGCTTTCATCTATCCGGCTTCGTGGACGATGTCGACTTGACCAAGTTCGAAACGTTGATTGCACAGACTGGGCCTTGCGAATCAAGGTTAGAAGGGACTGTTTGCTGTTTGTCGCCGCGATGATGCTCATAGGATTCTAGGAACCGCCTAGACGGGCCTGTCGAGTAGGTTAGTTAATGAATTGAATACGTCGTAGCTACGGCTTCGTTCCGCGAGAACCTAAGCCGTAGCATCAAGTCTTTGTCGCCCTAGTCGAGTTCGTAGCTGAAGGTATGGTACTAGAAAGTATGGCAAGTTAGTCCGTCGGCCGAATCGATATCGATGTCTATGTCCAGAAAAGGGCGACCGCAAGGAGGCAGCATGTTCGAGGAATCCTGTTACTGTCAGTATTCGGCTCGCAAGTGAAGGACCTGATCGGTGAATGTATCGTGAGTATTGGGAGCGTCGTGCACATCGACCGGACTGCATGTTGAAGGGTATTCAGATAATGACAACGGCCTGTATATATTCAGTAATCAGCCAAGATAAAGAGGCAGGGAGCAGGAGGATGAAAGCAGGAGGAGGTGGGGTGGAGAGGTGGAATCATGTGTGGTGGAGGAAGGTGAATAAACACACAAATCACCATGGTGAAAAGGTGAGGGGAAGTTTTTGAATATTGGCCTAGGCATTCTATTTTTATTATACCAACTGTGGGAGCACCTAGGAAGCTATAGTGGCCGGCTTAGGGCTCTTCTACCTGTAGCACCTGCCGTAGGTAGGGAACTGGGTATTCACCACGACCACTATCGCGTATGGTAGTAGTACCCTAGTAGATAAGTGAATTAACGATTGTGACTTCCCCTTATCGATCTCCCCTCATCTCTTTCAGGAAAGTGGGGTGCTTGTTATGAAAGGCACTTACCTGGGTAGCCAGCAGCCGGGGAACACTGGGAAGGGAAAGACATCTTCTCCATCGACAACCCGTCTTCTCCTTTCTGGATAAATGCCAGCTCAAAACTCCTTTTGGTGGGCTCATGATGTCGAATACCTGCATCATCAAGTCTTGCTTCATACCTCGATAACCATCCTCCGACTCCTAATCATCACGTACTCCCTCCCTTTCTCTTTCACGTCTTTCTTCAGACCTCGGCTCGATAATCATTCTCTGGTTCCTAATTATCACCTCCTCCCTCTCTTGTTCTTTCAAGAAAGCTTTGCCAGCCCATTCTTGGTAATTCGAGCCTCGACTACAATACGACCGAGCCCTCCTCCCTACCCAGCTTCTTCAACCTCCAGAAAGGTGTAGCTGTCCACTGCAACGCGGGCAATGTCTGCACACAGGAGCCGTGATAGATGGTATCACGCTCCTTAGACGCCTGGGAACCACCCAACAAGCTCGCAAGCGCTTGCACGTTACGTACCCTTCCCGGTGCAGGTATTATTTGACGCTCCCCGTCAGACGCGAAGAGCGGCCAAGCTCGCTGACGAAAAAGGCGATTCAAGATGTTGGAGAGACGCCTATCACTTAGCCACGAGATCAATAACCCTGTACGTGGCGATGTAGCTCTCAACTCATCAAGAATGTTCCTCCCCGGATGTGTTTCATCTAACTGATCGATTTGCCAGCCGGAACGAGCAGCTTGAAGATAGACGTCACGAAGGAAATGATGGAATCTCGATTGGTCTGACAAGAGGATGGTTGATATCGGGTCGAAACCGCATGATGCCAGAACTGATACGGCTCTATCGGTCCATCCTGGTTGCAACCTGCCATGGTGCCTAAACACGCCATCCGCATCTGAATCAAGGCGATTCATCAACATCTGTTGTACGTTGCGGACTGAATGTTCCTCCAGGGTGAGGCACCTTTCCATTTCCGTGGCCAGGGCGTCTTGGTTTATGTAATAGGATACTTGGCGTAACGAAGATTCGTCCGACGAAGGAGTTACCGACGGCTGACGGGGTATATTTGCCAAGACTTGGTGAGCGATGACTGCTTCGTATAATGTGCTGATATACTCTCTCACGCAAAGCATCATGTCCTTCAGAGTCTCGATTCGAGGACGCGCAGTGTCGAAACCAATTTGCGGGGAATCAACGTGTTCTGAGCTCGCGGCTCCTGAAAAGAAGCCTTCAAAACTGATATGGCAATTATGTTCCCTGTATCGGCTCAGAAGATTCCAGTCCCAGTGCTTGAAGCTTTCCGTCATGTATACCACGTAGTACCAATAACTGGAGATGTGTCTAAACTGGACGCCTCCATTGGTCCATGGCACCAAACGACCTGGTTTATGCCCATACACTTTGCACATGAGCTCGTACCAAAGGAAACCGCGCAAAACAAACTTTCTCTGATTTCTACTGAGTTGACCAATGTCGAAATGGGAGCAAGACAGACGCAAGTCTTCGGATGCCGGTGTCTGGGGGAAATGCACGTGAGACCACGCAGGTAAAGCCCTGTACGCTCGAGGGAGATGGGTTGATGTGGCCTTTGATAGAAAGTCTTGTAAAAAAAGCGAGACCCTGGAAACTAAAGACTCAAGTCGCCTAAGCTGTTTCTCATCTCGGTCGTAATTCAAGCCTTTTCTCCCCCACTTCCTGAGATGAACGTCCACTTCCTTCTTGATTTCCGGTCGTTGCGAATAGTCAACGCCTTCACACGCGGCCCCCGGAAAGTCGACAATGGCAAGACCGTCCTGGATCAGGTCATGGTCGAACAGCCGGTTTTCCACGTAGTTTTTCAGGAGCTTCTTCCGTGTAACAGAAAAGCACCGCAGGACGACTGCTGAAGCTGCCGAGACGTTGAGGGCATCTTGCAGCGAGGGCAAGTTCATGAGAACTTCAGTGATGAGCTCCATGGGAATTGGGATAAAACAATCCATGGCGAACCGTATTCCTTTGACGGTTGTTTCTGGGAACAGGATACGTACGATACGTATTGGGCGCTCTTTTATCGCTTCCGTACTTAAGGCTTTCCTAGATGCTTCTTGGCATCGGGAACGTCGAATATACATGGCTCCATCGCATATTACGAGGCTGGAGCCTCAGACTGTGCTATTAGAATTTTAAGCCTTTATGGCTTTCCGCCAACTGCGTTGGAAATTCGGAACGAGGGAAATAGTAGGGAGCGTCGTTGCTCTCACGTCAGCGTTGCAGACGCCTTCACATCTGGTCCATCAAAATAGCGCCGTGAGGTGGCATGGGTGCATGAACCGTTGTCTGGGCATCATTCATGGAGAGGATCCATACCATGTTTGTGAGGCTGGGATTTGTAATCGAGGAAAGAGGAACGCTGGCATGTGATAGGCAAGCCATACGCGTACTCGGCAGCTTTTTATAGATCCAACTCTCTTGCTGTTTATGTCAGCCTGAACCTTGCTCCATAATAGTCCAACATGTTACTTCAAACGGTGCTTTGTCCGGAACTCAAAGTACCCCGACCTTTAGTCAGCCTGAACCTTATTACTCCATAGTCCAACGTGTTATTTCCAACGGTGCTGCAACTTTATGACACCATACATCGAGCTCGGCTTATAACTTGGCAACGTGTTCCTGTCCCTTGGAATCGGACACCGAGGTTGCGCGCATAAAGTATATCGTAAATCTTTGCTTGAACGCGTGTAGGATTGAAGCGTGCGCTGAAGATTTTGCATACGTAGATGTGATCGTTTGATCGAAGGGCCCTATTGTCATCAAACGGATTTCGATCCAGACACTTATTCCAACATCAGAGTCCGCTTGTATATCCGGTATTTTTGGGCGATGTCATAGATCCTATAGTTGATGATCAGCAGCTGTTTCTAAGACGAACGACTATCCCAAATACTTACCCTATCAAGGCGGCACAGGACATGAAACACCCGAACGCGTTCTTGGATATCTTTGGACGTGTAGCTCCGGCCAAGGTCAGACGAGCCCAGCTAAAGCCGATGATCGAGTGGCAAAGCCATGTCAAGGAGTAAGCTTACCAGTCTCGCGTCCTTGTTACACCTAAGCAGCATCGTGAGGGCTACTGACACCTGAACCCCAAGTAAACTCCCATCTTGAAGAGCCAGCTCAGGGATCACCCACTCGGCGTTACGTAAGCAGTAGCATTCCAGTTCGATCTTGCGCCGCGGTTGTAGATACGATACGCATCATCGCCTGACTATGGAGTCTTGAGTTCGAGGTATATTACGACGCGGATCGTCGCCGGGGTGGTGAGGTCGCGATTTAAGTTCCCGACGTTATGCCAAATCGTGGCGAGACGTAAGAAAGATATTTGCTGGAATAAGGGAAAGTCTTGATTTATCGACGGAAGGTTATGGTCGATGATAGGCGTTAAATCCTTTCACAGAAGATATTAGTTCACCAGCAGTCTATAGAAGAAGAGTGGGTAATTCGCACGTTGCGTTGGTCATACCTCAAGTGATGGCAAGGACAGGCGTATTCTATCAGCAGGGCCATATTATGGTTTCGGTCCCATTAGGTCCAATGAATACAACGAACTTTGACTGCAAAATCTGTCCGCGTATCAACCGGACTCTTAGTGGCTTGATCACTGTTCCGGCTACTATAGTTAGTGGATGCGCCATTGCTGGATGCTTTATTGCGTCGGAGTAGTTCTCGGTCGTTTATCTTGTTTCGGTTCGTGCCTGTACTTCCTAATCTGATGTTTCTGCATATAAGTGAGCTCTTCCCATTCCATAGGAACCAACAAATGGTTAAAATACGAACTTCTCAGAGACTCCCACATGCTTCGGAAATTAGTCTGTTATCGGTCGATGTGCGGCGGTCATGTAATGCATTCCGTATAACAGGCAACTGGAGCATCGTGGTTCATGTCGATTGTAGCGAAAAAAAAATTCGAGAAGTATAAATCGCAAGCTAAGAAGAGCATTGTAGTCAGCAATGGTTATCTACGCCACGAGGGGGCTCACGGCTCGGGATTGATTACGTACTGTTGCGGCGCTTAGGGGTCTACCTAGCAAAATTGACGGGCAGCTGGAGGTAAATGAAATGATGGATGTATTGTATGAGCGAGGTGTTTCCTAGGACTAGCGGTTGAATTTGGTTGAGTTGAGTTGGGTTGGGTTGGGTCAGGGCGGGTTTTGGTCTCCGTCACGTCACTGTCGTCTTTGCATATCTAATTTGCTCCTCGTCTTGTAGTTGATCACTGCTGACAAATCACCCGAACGAGGGGCAATAAACTGGCCATATTTGGTAGTAGATTTAGACGCATCTTGATCAAATTATTCTCTCAATGAATAGGAGGGGCTTACTCTCATATTATAGGGTGGCGCATGAGTGAGCATGTATGGAAGTGCAACAACTCTTCCGGCTGCCCAAGCAGCTGCAACTGTATACATGTACATCCTTTCTTCGAGATCGACAAAGACCTTGCATCCTGCTTCGTTAAGTCTGCTAGTAGAACTGCCGGTAATGCTTCACGATATTACCCCCTCTTTGCCTCAACGCGCAGTATCGTCTCTGTCCTTCCACTCGGGTTTTAGCATAACCAAGCACCTTGCTCGACTTGCCTTACTGCGTTCTTGTCGCCAGTATTCCTACCGATAATTTGACTACCATAGGGATTGTCAGTACCTAAACAAATCGTTTGGCTTAGAAAGTACCGCCACTGAAAGTAGGAAGGAAGCTATATTTTTATACTATTATCTTATACTTAATGCTACTTTCTTCCAAGCTCAGAGATTAGTGCGAGGGAGCAGGGAGGATTGTCTCAGATTTCGTGTTGTCTCGTAGTTCTTGATAAAGGCGATACAAATGGGTAGTCTGCAGGTATTCATAGACTAAGAGGAAAAGCTTTCTGTCGTTTATCGTGGTCCTGGAGTCCTTATATCTCCCAGGACTATTCCAGCTCTAGTACCGGGATGCGTTCTTATCGGACGTGAAACAACCGCTCAAGAATGTTAACAAATGTTAACAAAATTGCTCAGTGGGAAACCTATGAAGCATCGTCTTGTCCTTCCACGTTTATTGATTAGATTACAAGTGAAAAGGTCACAATCACTAAGATTGCATATGCCCTGAAGCGTACATATAAATATCTTTTATTTGGCCATGTTATCCCACTAGTCTATTCAATTCTCTCCACTGGAATATCAAAAATACTTACCATATCTGCCTGTTTCGCCAACGAACTCTGTTGGATTCCAGAGTCTACTATCCCTGCGTTTTCCCTTATATGTCTAGGTCTCCTAGTATAGTTCGTTCATCAACGTCTAGCAAATCGTCATCGTCGCCTTCCGATATATCCTCAGGGTTTTCCGCTTCACCAGATATTGTAGCCATTCGTACCAGAGCCCAGTAAATCTCGATGCACAAGATGAATTTCGGCGCTGCAGTCTTATCCATCTTAATAGCGAATGTCCACCCGGAGAGAATTGGTCGACCGGAATCAGTGTGATACTCGTTAAAGCTATTGCCTAGATCGTCGAGATCGTCGAGCAAAGACTTCAGAGTACTAGCAGAATTGACCATAGAGTTGGGGTTGTTTCGGCTTTGTCTGAGCCATTGGAATTGTAGGAGGACCTTGACTGTGTTATCCCCGTCGGCGGGCTCCCAGTCTAAATACCCAAGCAACCCAGGTAAGGCCAAATAGGCTCGTAAAGTAGCGGTGGGCGTATTCGGCAGCTGTTCTCGCGTCGCGAAGGCTGGAGTGATATTTCGCCGAAATCCTCTATTTTCGTAGGGACGATGTTCTCAGTGGATTGGTAGAACGCCCGGTCGCCGTACTTTGAATAGACACAGCCCACTACGAATGGGGTCGGATTGACGTCTTGAGCTTTGCGGGCAGCTGAATCGGTTGATAAGCAAAATGAGGATGCAATCCGTAGTAGCCAGTCTTATACAGAGGGGGAGAATAGGGCACGGTGTGAAGGAATTGTCTGTCGATGCTTTGAAAAGTACGTTCAGCGTCGGCTGTCTGTAATGATACCAACCATTGATTGGCATTAAAATTGACCAAAAAAAATCAAGAAAAAGAAAGACCGATATAGAACCAAAGTAAGACGAGACGAGTTGTGGGAGTTGGGCGTAGTCGATGATACGAATCGAGGAAAATATTTGAAACGGACTAAAGGAAATGATGATAAAGTGACGAAGTAGGGAGTTGTGAAGGAAAGAGTAAGTTAGCATTGAATGGGTTATTTTTATGTTCATTAAAGAAAATTATACTCCAATTACGTAAGCTCCCCCGCCTCTTTCCGCCAAACCTTCCGAAAGAAACTTTGGCATTTTCTATCATCCCACTCTTCCTTTCAAATTCGATTTCTATTTAAACAGGTTTATTAACATTATTTTTTTGTTTCGGGTTTCCGACGCATTGAACTCAAAGCCATGAGGACTAATCTTTCCATAACACAATATAAGGCTTCAGCCTCGCGACACAATCGAGCCACATATACCCCTGATTGGCAGCACTCAACGATGTCGACCCCGTCTCTGCTGAGTTCCCCCCCTGAGTCCTTCGAGGCGTTTGACTTTGCTTATGCGCCAAAGGGGCTGGAACTCAAGTACCAAGAGCTGACAAGGTTCAGTGAAGCGCTCTCTCCAGACAACGCCCTTGTTCAGCATCTTGTCCGGCTTGTGGTTTTAATTAGGTGCTGTATGGCTTTCAAACCCAATAACAAGCAGTAGGACGAACGCGACTTTAACCAAGTTCAGGTCGTTTGTCAGCATGAACTCTCAAACTTTCCGACCCTCTCCGGAAGGCGTGTTCCGTCGCGAATGACCCATGTCTGCAAGTCGACAATGCAATACGCTGGCTAGAAATTCCTCCGAGATGTCCCTGTGACATGCGCCTCTTTGAAATCCAGCCCCGACAGCTACTTCCTGATACACCGCAGCTATGATGGTTTTAGTTCAGCGACTGGCGTGTTCGAGGCCAGTAATCGTTGACAAGGAAGTGTTCACGACTGCCTTTGAATGGCTAGACAAATAGATTACAAGTAAGCCTCGTCAGATATTGCTTGCCATTTCCTTTAATACCGCAGCTAACGTTACATTACAGTTTACGAAGTTTACTCCGTGTCAAGGACAAGCCGTTCAACAAACATGCATCAATTGCCTCGATTAAAATTATTGCAAGAAATACCAAAAGTGAATGCACCCCTGGTACTAGTTACGAAGGGCTTTTATTCCACACAATAAAAATACTCCGGGATGGCGCAAGTACTACTGCCATCTCTTCGAGACTAAGAAGACCAAGAACAACATCAAGCTCTTCGTCCGTCGTGTCTTCGTCACAATGCCACCGACTTTATTCCCGAGTATTGCCGACTCTGAGGATCTGCCCCTCAACCTGTCTCGTGAGACCCTTCAGTAGAACAATATCATGCCCTACCGACCGCGGCTGCGCAATGCCTCGCGAGAGAACATGTTCTGCTTCTAGAGGTGACCAGGAAGAGCGTTGCGAAGGACGATAAAAGCTAGGCAAGATACCGCTGCCCCTCTCCCGAGCTACTTCATTGTGCCAGACTCCATTCGTGAGCCAAGCCTACTCCTCGTCATTTCCAGGTTTCACCCACTCATGGACAGACCTCCATTGTCTCTGCGATTGGTCTTCCAGAATATCAAGCTGAGCCTTCGGTTGCCACAACGCCTTTGCGTCCCTCTTCCTCTCCTCGATACCCGCTTTATCCAAGGATTCTCTGTTGTCCATCTCCTTGATCAGCTTCTCGCCTTCAAGACCCTCCGGGTACCAGATCCTCGCGGTACTGTCTGTGACTTGGCAAGATATAGACTTCTCAGATGACTGAGGCGTCTGTGGCATCGGCCATTGGAGATAATTCTTCACGGCGAACCGCAAGCCAACATCGACCACTGTCTTGTCAAGGTGCCTGAAGTCACCCGGCGCCAGTCTGCGCTTCTTCTTTTCCTCATCTGATGGGTTCTTCTTCTCATAGCCATCCGGGGGTCCCCATCTTCCTTCCCAATAAGGGGAGAAGAACTCAGGGGCGGATACCTTCTGCCTGTCCATCATTTTGATGTATCCCGTCGACGCCTGTCGAGGGTGCGTATACTGAACGTTGATTCTATTGAATCCTGGCTTTGCCAGCTCCAAATGCCGGTCTTCGCCAACGTACTCGCGCAGACTGATGGAAATGGTTGGAATGCCCATGAAGGTGAACAGGTCAAGGGCGCCGCTGCGGAACCCAATTGCCATCTGGTAGTACTTTTGATCATACGCCCACTTCAAGAAGTACGCTTCAGCATCGCGAGCGTTGTCTTTCTCCCCGGCCACCTCAAACTGCGTCCAGTACTGCCCAATGCTGGGGATGCCTTCAATGCTTTTGCTGTTCCCGCACAAGATGGTCCTGGGCGCCGGCTTGCCCCTTGGTGGGGTCAGTTCTTTGACCATCTTGTCAATGGCCTTGAGCGAAGCTTCGCCGGAATCGAGCTCCGGGTGAACACCAGTGTCGCTGCCAGTACCTGTGTCTCGGAAGACGAGCAGGATTGTCGAATGCTTCGTGTTCAGCTGATCCTTCCAGGTACCAGCACAGAGCTTCTTGAACTTGTCTTGCAGGGATGAAAGGTTCGAGCTCTCAAGGATGTACATGCCTCTCAGCATGGTCTCGGGAAGCTTTTCGAGCTTGCTGATTTCCTTGGTCGCGAGGTGCTCGCCGCAAACCTCAACTCCGTGCTTCTTTGGATCGAACGCCGTGACTTTGGCATCATCGATGTAACAGCCATCTACAGGGGGCACCGGAGCAGCAGCTGCGCCTTGCTTCTTAGGTGGGCCCTCCTTTTTCTCCCATGGCACAACGATGGCGTGTTTTCCGTAGCTTCTAGCGGAACGAGTCAGGTACTTTCGGACTTGCATCGAGGGCTTATGTCCATCCTTGCAGTTGTATAGATAGATGGAGTGCTTCATGTCTCCCTTCATCATAGCTGCCCGAACATGGTACATGTCGCCCCTGTGTGTGGCATCCAAGAGATAGTATGGACCAGGGTCCTTTTCATGGTGGCCTTTGGGGAGCCAGAGCTGGGCCTTGCCATAAATGGTCATCTTGAATCAGAGATAGATGGATCAGAGATAGGTGGATGGAAAGAGAAGATAGCGAAATGGGCTTTAGGGAGTACGTTGGAGAGCTTGAAGAGCTTTTTGTGACTTGGGGCTTGGAGATGATGATTTAGAAACAAAAGACTAGTTGGTAATAGGACAGCGTATCTATGGATATATATTTGCTTTAGTTGCCGAGAATGTACGATCGGCAGTCGCGTCCTTTTGCCAGCTGTCTACGTGAAGCTAGGAATCATTCCTGATCAGATGGCAACAGCTTTGCTCTGTTTTCTGCTGTTCAAACTCGCAGAGTCATTTGCCGAGCCATTTGCCGAGCCATTTCTTGTGCTGCTTACGAGCTGAACGCACTGGAATTCGACATGACGGCCCGAGCCAGACGTCTTGGCATCACTATTGGTGTTGATGATGCTCCCTTCTCAACACCACCCTCAGCTGAGATATAGAATTGTAATGAGCTGAACTGCATGGGTTATTCATCATTTCGCCGAGTGCGGTTGTGCTATGGCTGGGCTGAGAGATGCTTACCGTGGTTGCAAGATGAGGAAAATATGACAAATGTCTCTTCCGTAGACTCGCTGAAAACGGGTGTAGCAAGTTATTTGCAGCTGAAAATGGCTGGCTCCGCTGGCGCCACCGTACGAGCACCCGTTTGAATGTGCCTCATCTATCTGCACCGAATCATTCTAGGCAAAAGATTGGCATGTCGCTTACCTCTGTTGGCTCCTTGGCGCTGTGAAGCCAAGGTGGATCCTGATGTCAAACCCAGTCGACGTCATCTAATCACCTAACGATTGCCATCGGTGAAATTGATTCGAGTGAGCTGCATGATGAGGGGTAGCATGTGTGCTGATGATACGACGTTGTCAGAGTTCTCGGTCGGGTCTTTTATCAGCGCTAGCTTGTAACGGGGATCGCCTATACGAAAGAGAAAGTGATAAGTGACAGGTCCCCAAGTACACAGGTTTTTGCTTCTCATTGGATCAGCTGTAGCTTTACCTCTGCATGTCAGCTTGTTTTATCACTGCATGCACACTGCAGGTTGCATTTCAGCTACATGCAGGCACTGCGGTATGGAGTGCTCCGCAATTGTCGAGGTTTTGGTCGACATAGGGGAGCTAGGCGAGGTAATTGGCCTTTCTGCAGGGTTGCTTATGCTACAGGTGGCGACGTTCAGGTTAGCCCAACGGTTTCCATGAAGTACTCTGTAGTTGAAGTTGAAGAACGGCCAGAGTGCGGCCTCTTGCCGGGAGATTCGCATTGCAGAATAAGAAGCCTTCGATGATGGCACCTTGATGCCTCTGATCCGGCAGAGTTAGAAGGCGAGAAGTCTTCAAAGCAAAGGATAACCACGATGGAACACTGTAGCGATGCATCTCGAATTAAGGCGGAATCTTCCACTAGATACCTAATTGACTGATCTTAGATGTGTGAATCAACCGAAGGGATACATGACAATTGACATTTACGATTCCTTCAACGGTCGCGGCTCTCTCCATGACGCTCCATCGTCTCCTTCTTGCAAGTTGTATCAATCCGGAGACGCCAACAGGCCCTGAAGCAGCGGCAGCTACAGGTCCCCAGGAGCGGTGACGCTCTGTCGAGGACCGAGATGTCGGGCCGTCGCTGTGATTGTAACAAGTGTCTTCACCGACGGTGGTCTGCCACTTGCCGTTTATCCTCAGGGCTTCCAGGCCCTATGTAGCATGTGTTAGCACGTCACGGCATCTGCGGCCAGGTGTCTGCTTGCCATAATCGCTCTTTCCCTTGATTCTCACATTGGCCTCAGGCATTACCTAACCCTAACCGAGCTTTTTCGGCACAAATAAATAAATAAATTCCTCTTCCCCCTCCTACTTCCTTTTCCTCCCTCCTCTTTTTCTCTTTCCATTTTCACTTCTTCTTTCCCTTTCCAACCAATTTTGTCTTTGTCGCAACCATGGCCAATCAGGTGGGCTCTCCCCTCTCTCATGGAGAGCCCTCGCAGCCGCGGTCAGCAGGTTAAAGCAAAAACGGCAAGAAGATGGAAAAGGCTTCGGCCATATCGTTCACAATGCGGGTCTGATAGCGTCAAGCAAGCACCGTCTTCTTATTTGTTTCTTTTTTTTGTCCGAATCCCGACGCAGTCAGCGCAAAGCCAGAGGCCCAGTCTTCTTCAAACACAATCCGAGGCTTCAGCCTCGTGACACACAATCGAGCCATATATACACGCCTTCTTCTCATAACATAGCCCGAGGCTGCAGCATCACGATATGGAGTCGAGCCACGTATGCCCCTGGAGCCTAAGGAACTCAATGACGACCATCAAGACGAACGCGTTTCTTCCCACCGACTCAAAATATTAAGGGAGGACGTAACTGCTTACTTCAACGACGAGGTTCAGGTAAGTTTGCCTGATTCCCCTTTAACTAAATCATTTACTAATTTTGTGACAGGACAATGGCAAGAATGCCGGGGAGCCCCCATCACTTCATCTCCGAGGTCACCCCCCTCTCCCCATCGACGCCAACAACGAGGCAACCGGGTTAGACAACTGATCAGATTGCTCTGTGGGAGTTGTTGAGGAATGAGTAGAAAAGAAAGAAGAAGAGGCGGATCAAGATGGTATTGGAAAGCAGATTATCGGGTAGTTACATGGATATATAGAGATTGCGAATTAATGTGATGCCACGTTACAGTTACGGTTCAAGACATAGATGGATAAATGGACAGGGATATACGTCGTGATATATATCGAGATGTGCACCGAGATGTACGCTAAATAGTCCATACGAAAGAGTATAAATTCTGTGTTTATTGTTATCCACCGTTGATACTCGAGGTAGAGCCTGTTTGGACTCGTTTGCATGGCCGCAATGGAGGGAGGTTCAACGTAGAGGTGTCCGCATACGGTACCGTAGAACTCATACCAGCAACAGTAACATCCTGGAGGGCCATTGAGATTTCTCATTCAACGAACAAGGACCGTTCAGGCCCATGTCTCTGAGTTGGGTAACCAGTTGAGCCACTATAACCTTGTGACCAAGTGAGTGCGATGCTCAGGGGATCGGAGTTTGTTTTGCTGGCAGACCTCGTCAGGTGATTGAAGATCCCAGAGCCTAGTTAGTAACAAGGCAGGCCTTGCTGATGCCACAGAAACCTTTTACTGTTGTGAAAAAAGCGCTGACTCGAACAATAGCTTGTGTGCAAGTACTACAATGCAGATCAACGAGCAAATTACGTTTAGCACTAGACGAAACTCGTGAATGCGCCTACCAAAACATCCAAACATTATCCCCTTTGCAAGCATCATAGTCGGTGAGATGGATTATCGCTATATCGGCTTCAACACGGCGTATATTCCCGGTAGAGATTCTCAAGGAGAGCTAGAAGACCTTTTTCTCTGCAAGCTCAAGTGGCTTCATCAGCCAACTTCCGCTATTGACGAGCTAAACCTAAATCTCCGCATCGATCATCAAAATATTATCCTTCGTAATCTCCATATCAACGATGAGATGGATCCTTTGTTAATCATACGCTTAGGTGATTGCTTGCTTCTATAAGCAGCATCGTGTGTCCCATGGGGGAATAATTGGGTTTGCTCACTGTTTTACACGATTAATGTCTTCTTTGGGAGCGTTTTACCCCGTACGAATAAGCAGGGATATATGTTAATAACAATATTCGGGGGGGGCTTCATAGTGAACTTGATTTGCATTTGCGATGAGTTAAAATTAGTGCTCTTGACAAATCTATTGGTCTCCTGTCTGCGTAGCGGCAGCTCAAAGGGATCAACGAAAATTCCGAGTACACAACATGCCGCCATGTGTTGACGGGCTCTTGGTATCTATCAATCGCTCACACACGCGGCGCCATCCATCGTTGCGTCATTATCGAAACTCCGATTTTAATAGTACCTACTATAGCAGACCTGTAGGAGCCTTCCTTATCCCGTCCTCCTCGCGCCTTCCAATCCTCACACCTTCCAACTCTCAGACCTAACAAATTCTCACATCTTCCACGTCTTTCGAAATCCTGCTCTGCTCAATTATCTCAGTTTGGTCCCTCTGCTTGCTGGCCGTTTACCTCAGACTTCCGCTCTTCTCCATCCCCCGTCTCTCCTCGCTGCATCATTTTCGCCCGAATCCATTTCCCGCCATGCTGCTCACTTCGCAGCCTTCTCTTTGAGCATTCGTCCCAGCTGCCTATGCTCCGCTTAGATTGCGGAACCAGACCTCATCGGTGGGCTCTTCGATTGAGCCTTTTCTGCGGCCGCCGACTGCATTTCGGACACCGGGCTGTCGTCTCGCTTGATGGCCATGTACTGATCGGGGTAGTGCTTGGCCAGACAATCAGACTTACCAATTCGACCTCCAACTCGCGATTACTGGGCATCGACTGGTTAGACGATGCGTGACTATAATAATCGAGCATCACTGCTAAGCACAAACCCATATAGGTCTCGCCATAGTACGTTCCCTAAATCCCGTCCCAAGCATTACAACATATAATTCCAGTCCTCTAACTTATAAAGTATCTCGGTCTAATCCCATTACAACCTGCCATAATCCCAAAAGCCCATCGGATATAGGGAGTGTAATTCCTGTATTGTTTTGGGAGCGGTTAGAGTAGTGTGGGCTTTTCGATTTCCTCTCAAGAGGAACTCGTGCATATTCTCACTAGGAAAGACAATCGCCCAGGGACATTCAGACGGAAAATTAATCAGATACGTCGTTGATTGGACTGGGTCTTGAAAACGCCTGATAACATGGAACTTTGCAGATGGCGAAGTTTTGGATATCATGTAGCGAATGGATTGGTATTATGTCGTCGCATTTTTGAGGGAGGAAAGTGTATTTGGGTAGGGTGGAAATGCAAGTTTTCAATGTCATCATCAAAAGATAATCCACATCAGGCTTGCAACCTGCAAGGAAGCTACTTATTCTGTCAATAACCCGCAATCTGACTGTTTGATTCTAATCGCACAATAAGCGTGACTCATTATCTGGGGCAAGTCTGCAGGATTTGCTATCAGTCTGGCTATTGCTGCTCATCTAGCCCTCATAGGGCACTTCTAAAGATGTAGTAAATCCGTATTGTGCTGCCCACGTACAGTAAACGGTGGTCACTCATGCTTCAAGGTCTGCAATGCTGACACCGGAAATGGCCTTTCCCAGTACCTTTTCCCTATATTTGCCTTTTACTATCCCAGGCCTTGCGCATTCCTCATCTATTACCCATGTAGATATCCTCAGTGGCCAAGACATCCTGCCAGCAGTCTGCCAGGTCCACTCCAAAGCCGACGTTGTTCATCCACGTGTAATCCAAAAAGCCGCCAATGTTTGTCCTCCCCATAAGCCCAAAAGCGTTGACAGAAGCCGGCGGCGCGGTCCAATCTTGCTTCTGCTGCTGCTGCTGCTGCTGCTCCAGACCGGTCCAGTTCTGCAGGCTCGGATTCCCAGTCTCAAGTTGCTGCTGCTCTTCAAGGCTGTTGTTGTTTTCCACTATTACGCCTGGCTGCGGAGAGGAAGCCCTCGTAGGTCGCGCGCTCGTCGACCGCTTCTCGCTCAGCTTCTGGAACAGGTTCCTGATCCAGCCGGCGGCGAAGTACATGGTCGACAGGGAGCGCATGGCAATCATGCAGATGCAGAGCTGGTGCTCCGCCTCGGGGCCGCGTATCGCGTGGACCGTCATGGCGCCGAACAGTGCCGAGGTGAAGAACAGCGGGCAGTCCGTCAGGGAGCCATGGTTCATAATAATCTCTGCCACGCGGGTTATTGCCCGGGCGGCGGCAAAGGGGGTGGCGGTGTCGGGCCCCGTCTGCGGTTGCGAGAGGTCTGTTGTCAAGGGCTGACGCGAACGATGTATCAGCAATACGAGACAGCTAGAGATGGATCAGCACAGTGCCAGTCAAGTAAAGATGGGTTATGTAGATGACCGACTTGAAAAGCACTTCGAGGAGAAGTGATTGGAAAGGCATGGACTCTAGGCTTTTCTCGGTTGAGCATCTCAGGCTTTCTGGTAGTTTGCTCTTCCACGTAGCCAACTGCTGCATCACCGAGGAACGATCGCATTGTTGCATTGACTGATCTTGTGACCCGACGGCGAACAATGTCGAGATGGCAGAACCAACTGGATTTCGTGAGCAGGTACAAAGGATGGTGGAATAGGTTCATGAACTCACATAAGACGCTCAGCCTGGCCTGCTCGACTACAAACAACCTCATCATGTCCGAGTCCCCCTCTTCGAAGTCGTGCACGGTCAAAGGCTCGACGTCACAATCTCGATCGTTGATCATGAGTGGCTTGCCCAGAGCACTGGCAATTTGTCTATCCCGTATCTATCCCCCGTTTTAGCCCACCGCTACATTTGCGATTCACATGTCAAGATGACTTACGTAGAGACACCACCATAGGCGCTTCCACAGCCTTCGCTCCGATATATTCATGGCCGATTGTTCAGTGCTTCTGTGCATGCCGATATTCTGCGCCATTCTGATTGCGAGGCCCAACCACGTCCAGGGGTCCATCATGGCATTAGGGCCCTGCCACATGTTATGGAGCAGGAACGCAGCCTGGACGTGGCCACGCTGGTCGTTGGATTCATCGCCGTCAGCATCGAAAAAGGCCGTCTTAGCCCGTCGGTAGAAGGATAAAAGACAGGCCTGGCGGCACTCGAAACCGGCGCGATAGATGACGGAGTCGGGTGCATGCAGCGCGCCGACGTAGAGCACAGCGTACAAGAGAGCAGCCGACACGGATTTTGACTCCCACGATTCGCGAAACTCTAGTTCGTTCAGAACAGGGTAGAGGACCTGATGGCGGCTAAAGTAAGAATCGATCAGGGCATGGATGATGTCAGCGGAGAGCCCCGGTATCGCCAACGCCTCGTGCGCGCGCGAAGGGGAGGGGGCGCTGTCTACAGGTACAGATACGTGCACGCCCGTCGGCGAATCACCGCTGGACAGGAGGTTCTGCTGGTTCGAGCGCCCTTTCCACTGCATCACGTACGCCAGGGTCCACGGCTCGCCGACGTACACGACCCTGCGACCGTTGGAGCGGTTAGGGTTCTCGCACGAGACGACCTTTGACCAGACGTTCTCATCCGCCACCCCTTCCTCCGACGCGTGCTCTGAAGCGTACTCTGAAGGGTGCCTCCCCTGCTGGTCTCGGGATTCTTGGGGCGACGGGAGGACCTCGTGGTCGTTGTTACCTGCAGCTCCATGCTGCGACGCGCCCGCCGAGAATCGCCCATTGTCGCCCCTGGCACGTTTCGAAGCCAGCAAGTGGCATGAATCGCCCAGGCTGGCATTGATGCATCCTGAGCACGGGGTGCCAATACTCTCAGCGTCGCACCGCACACGCCGATCATGACAGCGTTTGCAGGCGATCCGACTGCGCTTCTGCCTGACTCTCCCCGCGTTTCTGGAGGGGGGCGATTGTTGCTGTTGTTGTTGCGACATTTTTGGTGTAAATTATTTGGACGTAAATTCAAAATCAACAGCAACATGAAATGCAAATTGGAATTGCAGATTACAGATTAATACAGCTTGCAGATGCAGATGGGGAGAGTGGGCAGGTTACCAGGGGGGTCCAGAAAAGAAACGTGCGTAATACGGAGCAAGTCAAAAAGTTGGGGTACATGCAGAAACTAAGACCAAGAGGGCACGAGATCTGCGGCTGATAAACAAAACGTGGGGAAGGTGCCACCGTACATGCGCGGGGCAACACTTGGCAGAAAAGTCTATTGGCCAATTTTTGGCGGGACGATGTAACCCTAACCTTGGCATCCGAGGCATGTCCAGCTAAAAACTGGATACCCTAGAAGCGCCACCACTTTTTGGCTTTACAACTTGTGCTAAAGCATCTGAACTCTTGCGCTGAATCTAGGACGCTGCATCTAGGAAAGCATCTTGACTCGCTCTCCCATGACTTTCTCGATCCCCGGCCTGGCCATCATGGCCTTCATCCACCTCCGCACGTTGGGAGCCTCTTTGTCTATAAAGTCCTGACCCAGGATGATCCTATCAGCGCTCGTGTTCCACTGCAGGAACGCAATGTCCGCGACCGAGATCCGGCCGCCGACTAGCCAGTCATTGCCCTCGAGCACGCCGTCGAGGACCTTGAGCACGCGGCGCGTCTCGTCCTGGTAGCGCTCGACGCACTCCTTGGGCTCGCCGCCGCAGACCTTGATGTACCACACGGCCTGGCCGTAGTACGGACCTTGCCCCGAGGCCTGGAAGTAGAGCCACTGGCGCATCCGGTGCTTGGACTCGAAGTCGGGGAAGGAAAGCTTGTGGGAGGTGTCGTATTTCTCTACGATGTACTCGATGATGGCGTTGGATTCCCTGGCGACGCGCGTTTGTTAGTTGTATGATCGAAACCTTGGGGGGGTGGAGAGTAGATGGCTGTTTGGATGCAAATGCAAAGTATTCATGCCCGCGTACCAGAGAACAAAGTCATTGTTGCCATGGTCGATGATGGCAGGGATTCGTCCGTTGGGATTCAGCTTTGTAAACTCGGGGGCCTTTTGCTCCTCTGCGATGCGTGAGCAATGGTAGTCTCAAGAGGGGAGTTGGTCGAGAGCTTTACTTTTGGAAAAGTCAAGAAAGGTGGTTTCATACGTTAGGTCCAACTCGGCCAGCACCATGGCAACCTTCCAGCCTGTCGTGATTTTAGCAACAGAGCAAAGTGAGTGTGGTTGTGATTGGGTTGTCCGTACCATTTGGGCCAACAACGGTAGAGTACAGGGTAAATTGCGGCTTAGACATGACGGCGACAACGAGGCAAGCAACTCTTGGAATGCAATAGTCGATGAGTAAAAAAATGAAGTAAAGAAAAGGGAAAGATGGCACTGTTGATTCGGAGGATTAGAAATACTAATTTGGCTCTTGAGATGTTCAAGCACGTGGAGTGAAATGTCGACTTATCGAGCTCACAGGTACTGACAAGTTCGTTATCGATTTTTGGGGACGCCTCCAGTCCCGTCGATAGCCTAAGAATGCATGCATCACGTCGCTAAACGTTGAGTTGTCGGCTGCGTTGCTTATTCGGTTCGGCTACGGTCTTAATACCGGTTAAGGGACCGTAGGCGATTGGGGGTCGGCAACGGTGCGGGGGTGGGTTTGTTGCAATCTGGCGCTAGAGTTAATAGTTCCCAGCTCTCTCTTACCCTGGTTCATCTTACCCCACCGAGGGGAACATGCATCCAGCAAGTTTCACCAGAAAGCTCAGCCTAGGTGATCAAAAGGCCGAGATGGCTGACCAGTTTGGTTTTTCCATCTTTTCAAATAAGATGATATGCATAAATGCGCCATCTTAACATTTTTAAGCAAATAGGCAGGGCTGTCCATCGATAAACTGACTTCTTCGAATCAATCAACTTCCTGGTTGATTTCTGCTAACCTTCTCGAGAGATACTACCATTACCCCTTGGGCGTTTATCATCACAAGACCCTATCTTTCTCTACCATGCCTTCCTTCGAAATTCCCCCCAAGGGAGATTCAGTTATTGAGGTTGCGAGTTCAACCCTAAACCCATCAAACGGAAACGAGACCAACGGCCAGCACACAAACGGCAATGGTGTCAACGGCCATTCCCATGGCGCAAACGCAGTCAACGGCGTCTCTGGAAATGCTCCCGCCGCAAGCATCCCCAAGTTTGACCTGCCGCCAGAGACCCCCGGATCGTGCACGGCAGGATCCACGTCAACCCTGTCGCTGTTCTCGCTGGAGGGCAAGACGGCTCTGGTGACTGGGGCCAACGGCGGCATCGGAGGCGGCATGTCGACTGGCCTGGCAGAGGCCGGAGCCGACATTATCATCTTCCAGATCCCCGGCGAAAAGTCCAACTTCCACAAGGCCCTAGCTGCGTCGACGGGCCGGAGGGTGACCGTGTACGACTGCGACATGAGCGACTCAGCCATGATAAGACAGGCCGTGCAGAGGGTCATCGACGACGGCCACAAGATTGACATTTTGTGCAACGTTGCCGGCATCTCTAGTGGGTCTATTCCCATCCTTCACGAGACGGACCAGCACAAAGATGCCGTAAGACCTTCCCTCAACCACCTTTGTTCAAGCATTGTATGCATATAACGATTTCTTCTAACAACCTTTTCGAGGCAGATTATCCAAATCAACTTCAACTCGGTTTGGGTCTTGTCGCAATGCGTCGCGCGGCACATGATTGAGCATCGCCGGGGCGGCAAGATTATCAACATTTGCTCGCTTGCGGCACACAAGGCCATGACGACCTTTTCGGTGTACGGCCCGATGAAGGCAGCTGTCGGCCAGCTGACAAACTCGTTTGCCAACGAGTTTGGCCCTTACAATATCCAAGTCAACGCCATATACCCAGGGTGAGATAGTCTTCTTCTTTCTTTGTTCTCCTTCTTTTCTTCTTCTTCTTCTTCTTGGTGTCGAGTTAATGCAAGTGCGGTCGCTAATGGCACCATGTTCAGATGGATCAACACAGCCCTTGCACAGAGATTCATCAACGACGAGGAGGCAAACGCAAAAATTATGAGCACCGTCCCTGCCCGGCGGTGGGGTGAGCCAGATGACTTTAAAGGCATCACCGTGTTCCTCGCGAGCAGAGCAAGCGATTATGTCAATGGCGCGAGAATCTTCCTCGATGGTGGAGCGCACAGCATGTAGGTGTGTGCAAGGGAAAGTTCTTGGTGTATTTGAGCAATTATTGTAATAATATGAGTTTTACAATCTACGGTTACCATGTGCAGCCTTTCGTATTCCTGCCAGACATCCTCATGTATCCTAACAAATTGGGACGAGATACAGCGACCTCTTTTAGGTTTGTGAACTGCCTAGTAACCGTTAAACCTACTGAATAAGGTTACCTTTTGAATTTACAACTCGCTCCAACTCAATACTAAGCCGCGTTCTTCTAGGCTCTGACATTGCCAAAGAACAAACTGTTGCAGATACACATAATGCCCCCAAAAACGCCGATTGGACGCCTAGAGGCTCGAGTGAATAGAACATCTGTCTATTCAGCACTAGATACCTTCACAATAGGAGTAAAATGCATTCCTCACCGCGTTGAATGTTGCATTCCTGCTATTTGCTTTGAATGCCTCATGGTGGTATTAAGGTAATATCCGGACTTGGTACGTTGGGATGACGAGGATTGGGATCATGGTACGGGGTATTCAATAGCCATGAAGTTTTGTTATCCAGTTCAGGCCCAAAGAAACATTTCATCAATTTGTATGTATTCAATCAATTCATGTACTACATTTCGTGTCTACTAAATTTGCTTCAGTATTTCCTCATTGAAGCAAGGCTGGCGATCTACCCCGTCGAGCAGCCCCATCCAAAAGGTCGTATCCCGGCCATCAAACTCCCTCATGTGGAAGCCGTTGCCAAGAAACTCCCACATGTTCCCGCTCTCGTACTCGATCTCGTAGTCCTCGTATCTCGGGTCGTTCAGGAGCTCGAAGAAGTGCACCCGTGACCCCGGGTACATGGTCAGCGAGCCGTTGGGGTCACCCTTCTTGAACCACGAGGAGCAGGGGCCGGACCAGGCCGTCCTCTGCACGTAGAGGTCGTGGTGCTCCTTGAAGGCCAGGGCTGCCGACATCTTTGGCGACAGGGACTTGATGTTTTCAAGCTGCATCTTGGTGATGGCCTTGCAGATGTAGTTTGTGAGGTGTTCGATGATGGGCAACAGTGAGCCAACCGCCAGAGGGCCATACTGCTAGCTTATTAGAAAAAAGGTATTGTAAGATTGCATAAAATCATACACTTACCGGGCCTGCAAAGGAAAAGTAGTTTGGCATGTCAGGTACCCCGACGGCGAGGTACGACAAAGCTCCGGTCTTTGACCATTCATCCTTGATGTTCCTCCCGCGCGCCACGACTGGAAACCTCGGTATCCAGGAGGTGTCGAATCCAGTCGCGCAGATGATGACGTCGACCTCCTCGCTCGTCCCATCGTGGGCGACGAATCCGGTCTTGGTGATTCCCTGCATCTGTTTCGTGTGCACCGTCACGTTGTCTTCCACCAGGGCCTCCAGGAAGCCCTCTCCCGGCGTGGGCCTGCGGCACCCGACGGTAAAGTTCCGGGGGATGATGGCGTCGGCAATCTTCTCGTTGTCCCTGAGCTTCCTCTTCATCTCTTCTTCCGAGAAGTGGCGGGCCTGCGTCGCCTCCGGGCCGCCCTTCATCAGGAACCTAAACCGCTGGCCGATCTCGGCCTCGATCATCTTGCGGTACTCGAGGTAGGCCTCGGGGCGGTCGCGAAGGATCTGCTTCTGCTTGTCCGAGTACTCAAAGTTTCCCCCCGTGGGGCCGGCGAACCTTTGAGCGAAGCCTGCGGTGATCCAGGTAGGGGAGCGGATGAAGCAGTGCATCGACTTGACGAGGGGCTGGATGTTTGGGACGACTTGCGCGGCGCTGCTGCCGGCGCCGATGACGGCCACCTTTTTGTCTTTGAGGTTGTAGTCTCCATCCCAGCGAGCAGTGTGCATAAGCTTGCCCTCGAACGATTCGAGCCCCTTGATGTTGGGGTATTTCCAGTTGCTATTCCCATTAGCACCCAAATAAAAAGTAAAAAAAAAAGACGTTGGAAGAGAACCGGGCAAAAGGTTAAGAAAAAACTTACTTTAGAATTCCACCGCCGTTGAGAAACACGTGACATTTGTCCTCATACGTCTTGCCGTCCGAACCTTGAACCGTAATCTTCCACTGGCCCTCGTCTTCGATCCACTCGGCACCTTTGACCGTATGTCCCAATCTGATGAACCTCATGAGCTCGTATTTGTCGACGATACCCTTCAAGTACTTCCAGATCTCATGGCCCGAAGAGTAATACTCGGGCCAGATGTGCGGCTCCCAAGTGAATTGGTAAGACACCGAGGGAATGTCACAGGCCACGCCAGGATATCTGTAAAAGAACAACTCGTCAGTCACCGAAAAAAGTCAATTCGGTACATAATCAGATGGTGTGAGTTTACTAACGTATTCTCCAGCCAGGTACCCCCGACATCGTTGTTCTTCTCGTAGCAAATTACCTCGACGTTTTCCAGCCTCTCCTGCGAGATCTTGGCAAAGTTGATCCCTGACGCCCCGGCTCCCAGCACGATGACCTTGACCTTTTTCTTGGACCCCATCGGCTGCTCCTTGATCCGGTACCCGTTGTCGCTTTGCGTCTCCCAGCCGTACAGCTGTGCTGCCTCTGGCGAAGCCACTGATGGCAGAAGGGGAGCCTTTGGTACGGGCTTTGGAGTTGGAGCAACATGCTTGGTGGGTGTCTCAGAGACTGAGATCTCTTCATCTAGGAACGGTGCCATGTCTGTTGGGTAAGTGTTAATCTGCTTATGCTAATGCTGTGACGTCTGACGAAAATCATCTCAGGTCAACCAGCTGGGGAACATGGTCCTAACTTGTATCCATACTCGTACTCGCCTCTGCGGCCACGACTTGTCCCCTCACTCAGGCCAACTTCATCTCTACCCTTACAAGTCACCTCATTTCCCCCATTGCCAAAGCCGGTCCTCGTCAATCACATTTCGGGTCTCGGTTATGGTTCTTCGGTTCTTGGTCGCCAGGGGTAGAATCCTGGGGTAGAACCCTACTAGTCCTCGCCGTAGCCGAGAAGCTACCAACCGTAGCCGAAACTTTCACCGGCTTGTTTCTAGGGTCGGGTCGGATAACAGTCCAATTCACAATGTCGGCTACGGCTCGAGTCCGAGACAATCGAATTTCTCGGAATTGGCCACGAATTATGCACCTTCTTTGGTGTAGACGGTCAATAGCTCTCGTCAGCATCACAAACTATCCAACCTGACTTGACGATCGTCCTGATCTCGTCAAGTGCATCTCGGTGGGAAAATTATAACTCTGAAGCCAGTTTACCCGTGTCAATTTTTCTTAGCCAAGTCGCTAGTGCAGACCCCACGTATCATTAGCCTGCCATGCACCCCAGACTGAACCCAAATCTGCATTCCATTCCCACTCTCCCCCGCATGGAGCAGTGATCGGTAAAGGCAAATCGATTTGAGGGTTGTCTGCCAACTAGGACAAAAGCTTTCTCCAGACTCTGGAGATGAAAATATCCACAGTTTCTATCATTGCTTGTTCGCTGGAACTCCTACCTCGTACGGTATAAGAATGTCTTGAAAGCCCCCACGATGCCGATCTTCCCAGGCCCAAGCAGTCGGCTCATCACCAGGATCAAGACAAAAACAGCACGATACACCTTACAGTCTTTGCACCTGCAAGTCGTGGAGCAACCATGACAGTCGATTCAGACAAGAGCATCGGTGGGGAGGCAGATCTCAAGATCAACGCCGAGGCGTCCGCGCACAATGTAGAGAGTGCAAACGGCTTCCTCGAGGACCTTGACATGAGCCCCGAGGAGGAGAAGAAGATGGTTCGAAAGATGGATCTTCACATCTTTCCCGTTGTCATTGCTCTCTACATCTTGTCATTCCTTGACAGAGTCAATATTGGTATTTCAGTCTCTTCTTCCCTTGTCCCTGAGGAAACATTGGCAATGTTAACGCCTTTTGATCAGGAAATGCACGTCTCTACGGTCTCGAGGAGGACCTCGGCCTCAAAGGAGACGACTACCAGCTCTGCGTCTCTGTTCTCTTCGTAACCTACGTCTCCTTCGAGATGCCCGCCAATCTGCTCCTCAAGATGGTCCAGCCCCGACGCTTCATCCCCATGACTGCCCTCGGCTGGGGCATCGTGTCCATGTGCATCGGCCTGGTGCAGAACAAGACCCAGCTAATTGCCCTGCGTCTGCTCCTCGGACTGTTTGAAGCCGGATACTTTCCCGCCATCTGCTTCTACCTCACCTTCTTCTACCGTCGACGAGAGCTAGCCGTCAGAATCTTCTTCCTCTTCGCCGCGTCCGCCGTTTCGGGCTCGACGGGTGGTCTTTTGGCTTACGCCATTGGCTTCATGCACGGGATCAGGGGCTGGTCAGCCTGGCGCTGGCTGATGATCCTCGAGGGCATCCCGACCGTCATCTTCGGAGTCGCCGCTTACTTTATCCTCGCCAACGACCCTCAGAGCGCCAAGTATCTGACCGACCGCGAGAAGCAGCTCGCCAAAGTCCGATCCCACTTGGACGGTACTTCGCTCGGCATGGTTGGTGACGACAAGAGCATTGATTGGCAGCAGTGCCGCGAGGCCTGGAAGGATTGGAAGGTCTGGGCCTTAGCGACGGCTCAGCACGGCGTTACCGTCATGCTTTACGGCTTCAGCACCTTCTTGCCGACAATCATCAACGGGTTGGGATACAGCGGCATTCACACCCAGCTTCTGACCATCCCCTGCTATGCTTGCGGTGCCATCATCTACCTCGGTGTTGCCTTTTTGTCCGATCGCGTGGGAAAGCGGGGCATCTTTGCCTTTGCTGGCTGCATGACATCGTGCATCGGGTATGCCATCCTCCTGGGCACTCCAAAGTACGGTGCCGGCGCTCAGTATGCCGGGTGTGTCATTGTAGCGTGCGGCCTCTACGTCGCGGTCGGCATCCCCATCTCCTGGATGCCCAACAACCTCCCCAGCCACTTCAAGCGCGCCGCCGGCCAGGGCACCAGCATGACCCTCGGCAACTGCGCCGGCATCTACAGCGCCTTCCTGTATCGCACCAAGGACAAGCCCGAGTACAAGCTGGGCCACGGCGCCACCCTGGGCTTCGTCTTCGCCGCCGGCTGCCTGTTTGGCCTGACCTCCATCTTGCTGCGTCGCGAGAACAAGAAGAGGGACCGCGGTGAGCGTGATTACATGATCGAGGGGAAGACGCCTGAGGAGATTGCCAGACTTGGCGACTACAATCCCGAGTATCGCTACATCTATTAAATGCGGGGTGTCGGCCGGAAATATGTCTGGCATATGTCGCAATCTGGGCTGGGCTTTACTCAGCTGATGGGTTTGTGATGGATTCTTATTGTAGTTCATTCATCTAATTCTCTTAATTGATCATGTCAAGTACGTATTGACTCAACTTCTTGATATGCCCTAATTGCAGGTCGCGATGGCTAAGATGAAGAGCTACAACTGTCTAGACGTCCAGGTAATGAATCATGAATCCCGAGATGAGAACTAGAGGGGATCCTGTACCCTCTGTCAGATATAGCCATTCACAGTATATGTAAAACATGCTTGGTATAAGAAAGTTGGAACATCAATGTGACTATTCACCGTGGATTACTATTGCCAAAGCCCAACTTCCACCTCAATTCAATATCCATCTCTTCTTCTTTTTCTTCCACAACTGTTGAAGCGTATTTGTCGTGAAACTCGGTGCTGCAAATCTGCACCCAACCGCCGCGGCCAATACGTATCAGTAAAGTAAGATAAATGGTTGGTTATAGTCGCAAATTAGGCCGGCCCAGGTCACGACTTGGTAAGGGTATTCGCCAGCGTCAATCTGTTACTGCTATCGTTTCGTACAGTTGGGATTTCTAGGGGACGCGTATCCCCAACGTAGCAGGCCACGAGGCGGTCGGAGATATCGTCGCCGTCGGCAAAGGCGTCACTCGATTCAAAGGAGGAGAACGGGTTCGGAGCTGGTTGGCGCGGAGGTGAGAGCTTCTTACAATGGTATACGGGCTACATAGAGGCCGGTGTTATTTTGGCGACCAAACACTAGGTACCTTGAGGTATTTCATGTGCCTACCCACTTATATTCCCTTCAGTGAATTGATTGATCTCGTACCACTTGAGCTTTTATTTACAGATTCTTCACTCCCAAACTCAACTCTATTTTCAACTCAACTGATTATCCCACCGCATCATGTTCGGTGTGGGTTTACATAGTTTGCCAATGTGACACTACCAAGGTACCCTAGGAGCCTAGAAGCTGCTTTCCATTTCTCAGGACAAACTGCCAGGGCTAAGAAACAAAATCAGGCTACTTTTCCGGGCCTGGGTGGCACCTTCCTTGTGTTCTTGCCCTCCTGTTTCTATCCTTAGGCAACACCGAGAACCCGCATCACTGAGAGGAAGGTACATCCCACTCTAGCATCACAATTCTTTTCCTTTCAAGCGAGAGGCTCTGGCGAAAACTTTTCCAGTCTTTGACTCACATTCCTATGCCTGTGGAGGAACGTCCTCGCATCCGTACAGATCAGCAAAAGGGTCATGTGACGACGACTCAGCCCTGATAAACTCCATGCCGTTGGCAACAGCTATCGCCTCTTCCTCACCATACTCAGACGCGACCCAGGCAAGCGTGGCGTCGATGCCCGCGCTGACACCGGATGACGTCCAAATGTTTCCATCCCGGACCCAACGTGCCTGCGCGATCCAGTTCGTCTTGGGCCCGTAGGCGACGCACTCCTTCCAGAGCGCCTTGTTCGTCGTGGCCGCCTTGCCGTCCAGGACGCCCGACTGGGCCGCCAGCGACGCGCCGTTGCAGACGGTGATCAAGGTATGGACCTTGGGCACCGTGTCGTGCACCAATTCCTGTAGCTCGGGCGTGGTTTCGAATGCGCCGTAGCCGCCGGGGATGATGAGCACCTCGGGAATTGGTGCGTTGGCAAAGGTGTTAGTTGGCAGCACAGTCTGTCCCGCCGAGTGTCTTCCAGGCAAGAGGGTCGAGACGGGGTCGAGAGTGGCAGCGATCACAGAGAGCGTCAAATTACGCGTCTCAGACATGGTGTTGACTACCTCCATGGGACCAAAAGCGTCCAAGGCTTCGAAGCCTGGGAATACGAGAAGTGCAAAGTGCCTCGGGGCTGACGCAAGGTTAGTTACTGATGCATCCCAACATCTTCGACGAAGTTATACGCACAAGGTGCCATGGCGAAATGGTCAAGGGTATCATTGAGCGAAAGTATAGTGAATTTATTCCGCTGAAAATGAGGTAGCAGTTATACACCTCGTTCTTCACCTACTTCCGAATTGGGTCGGATATAACTCGATCTCGGCGTCTCATCCCTGCCGCTCCGGTACAAACACAAGATTTCGTCTCTGAGGTTTTTGGCTACGGGGAATATGATAAAAGCCGACCGCCGACCTCCGAAAGGACTTTGGCCCTCCGCTATCAACGACGTTTGCATAACAACACGTCATCGGGTTGCTTGCACGCCGAGGGGCTCGAGATCCTACCACCAGCCATTACGACATACAACAGAGCCATTCTGGGCATAAGTCTCGACGCCCTATGGATCTATTGATCACGCGGAGTAATGGCAGAAGGCAAGCATGCGAGCCTGCAAGCATGCGAGCCTTGTCGCCGGCAGAAAGCGGCCTGTGACCACGCCTACCCCTTGTGCGGTCGCTGCCGTATATATCCCAACACAAAGTCAAGTTGCTACTATGCTGCGGCTGATCAATTCAGGCCGTCTGCTGATTTCACTCGCTACCGCTCCACTATGAGGACGTCATCAGAGGCAGACTCTTGGCCCTTAGGATGTCCAAGTCCATCTAATGAGGGACTGCACGAACGACAGATCCTGGAGTTCTCCAGCAGCTCGAGTGCCGTCGGACTTTACTGGCTCGGCCAGTCTGTTGATAGCCTACTTGGGGACCGAGTCCAGCATAGCCGTCCAAGGTCCTCCATTGAAAAGTGGCATTGTGTCGCCTTCGCCTTTACTCTTGAGTGACACAATGGCAACCCCATCTCTGCCTCAGATACAGCACATGTAGAGCATAGACCCAGCGGCGTGTCAGCTTGCCACCAGGGTACTGCAAGCCATCCCAACAGTGGAAAGGGTTTCCGTAGGAACGTTCCGGCTCCATCTCAACGTCGACGAGGAGTGAATGAGAGTGATTGGCTAAAAAACTGGTCTTTAGCGCCTGGGAGACAAACAGGTCTCACTTCTGTGACCTGGAAAACGCAGCTAAACTCCGCGAGCTTGGGGGACAGCTCTAGTCCCCTTATGGTGTGTCTACTTCGCAAGCGCGCTGCGCTGCATGCATATCTGCCTTGCGAAGCTAGTAAGCGCGGCCCTGTTCCATATTTGTAGCAGGCCTGTTGTTAAAGCACCATGCTGACTTACCCCAAGGTCTTCCATGTATGAAATTTCATGCTGAATCGGTTGCCAAATTGACCTTTTCGGGTTTCCATGACGATCGATCCCACAGTCCGCCAACCTCTACCTCACACGACTGTCAATGCAAGCACACCGACGAATTGTTTGCCAGATCTTCGTCGCCGACAAGCTCCTGGGTATCTTTGTCGAGCGCCCCCCTCTCATAACCCGACGATTTTGCTCCATCAAACTGCGGCTGGATTTGTGCGATAATACACTCCAGCCCGCAAAGGAGGACGCATTCCGAATACGGCTTCCCTGCATCGACGCGTGACGAATGGAATATGGATGGTCGCCTAAGATCAACTTCTACTCCCCGTGTCCACACGATTGTGGCACTGATACGAGATTATTGAAATCAGCCTCGGCTATTCGAAACATGACACGTCGGATGATTCATGTAAGACCGACTTTTCACCTGAAAAATTGATGATGATATACTGTGTACTAGTCTTTCCAGTGAACTAAAAATCAGAGAGACAAACATGTTTGCAGGACTGCCAGCCTACTTCAATGGTGATCCTTGGCCAAATGATATAAATAACCTCCGCAAAACTCATGATACGACTTGATCACCTGCTCAGTCTCTTACAGGAAGTGCGTTTACTGGTTAAGCAGAACCCTACGAGGACAAGACTTCTACGGACCAGTTTTGAAAGGGTTGTCGTAGCATTGTATGGCTGCACTCACAAGCACAGATGGGGAGAAATTCAATCACACTGCCAATGGCTAGTAAGTACTTGCGTTGCTTTTTCTTCCCTGGACGAGACGACCCCTCATTGGGATATAACTGTTAATTCTCAAACATTCACCGTCTGACAAAATCGCAGTTTATGGGTTACGCACCCCCCGCAGCGGCCGCAATGCGCATGGAACTCGTGAATCCCACCTCCTTAGACGTAATGATGGAAGAAGAAATGATTGCTGTCAAGGCTTTTTCCAGATCTTCGGTAATTCAGCAACTCAGCCTTCTTGTCGTGTTCTGGAGCTTCTTGGTTACATCACAGCCCAACAACTTAATCACCTCCAAGACATGACGTGCTCAAAATGTCCCTCGGAGGTGTCTTAAGAAGTTTGAAACGGCCGCAGGCACCAGCGGAGCCGACGGGCATTAATTTTACCATGTGGTGAGTCCATTTCGCACAGTCTAGTTCGTTAGGTGACATGGATTGACTTAGTCAGAACTGGATCACGGAAGAGTGCATGCAATAGATTGGAAACTATCATGTCGGACTCTGTGTTCCTCTTGAGGCTGCCGTCGTCGGCTGTGTGGACTGCTGTGAGAGGCTGCCGTCTGCTTAAGGCTGCCTTCGTCAGCTGCGTGGGCTACTGCTAGAATCAGCGTTCTGCTGGAGGCTACCTTTGTCTGCTCAGGGCTGCCGTCGTCGGCTACGTAGACTGCTGTAAGAGCCAGCGTTCTCCTTGAGGCTACCGTCGTCTGCTCACGATCGCGTCTGCATTGTGTTGGACTCCTTCGGGCATGTACGTACAAGTCAGTTGTCAGTGTGCGGCGCGGGTGCCAAAGGAATGAGCATAGCTTTAGATTGTCGGGTTGGGCTGTGCAGGTCTCTCAAAGAGAACAGGTCCTGATTCGACTTACAGAGCATGCTTCGCTTGTGTGAATAGTATCACGTGATCATATTGATCAAAAGGCGGCGTGGACTGGCAGTAGAAACACTGGTCATTGGCTCGAGCATGACGCCTCCACAGCCACATCACTGCGCCATAGTTAATCCCATTGCCCATTATAGTAAAACTGACAGGGGCTCTTTTCATACCTTCCAGATGTTTTGCAAAGTTGCTGCGTTGCTGCGTTGCTCAATGATTAGATGGACGATATTATGACGATACAACAGGTATACCTGTAGTATACAAGCGGGAACCCCGCTTCCTCGGCCATATCCTCAGTGACCGTGGCGAAGAATTTCTCGGATCGATCAAGTCCGATAGGCCACCTGATGTCCCCGAATCGAGCCGAGTCTTGATCTCAACCTGGACGTCATGGTCCGGCTTCGTGAGAATGGCCACGGCATTGATATTCAGCGTTGTGGGAAGTTCCCAGTTCCCGTCCAATGTCGGAACCCCAGAGGCCGGAACCTCGATGAATGATGAGGCTCGGCACCTGTAACATGGTGCCTTTTTTCCATCGGCCATTGACTGAGGTAGGTATCTCCAATTGGTTGCCACGGAGCGATGACTGAGTACCTCCTGATATGAGGAGAGAAGTAAGGGACAAGAAACTTCGAGTGTAGTCATTTCCACCTTTTTGACAATGCAGCCATTCTCCGTGGGAGTGTTGGTGCGGACATCAATCATTTTCCGGATCTCCTCGAGGAAACCTGTATGCGTGTGGAGTTATAGCAACGTCCAACATGCTGCGACGGCCGTGTTTACCAAGATGGCAATGTTGCCACATACCTCGTAGCATACGATGTCTTGCAGTGGACAACTGTTGACAACCTCCGCTTGAACCTCATCCGCGTGAATGCGGAGGCCTTGAACATTCCCCCAGCTTTTTAATATTCCTCGAAGTCTTTGGCGGCCTTTGCTCGGGAGGTTATCGGGTTCGGGGCGGTGAAAAGGAGGAGCACACCAATAAGAATTGACATGAGTCCGCTCTCAAATTCCCTAGATAGACAGGTAGGTAAAGTTTAGCAAGCGCTAATACAAGGACAGGATAATCATAACAATCGTATTAACTTACCAAAAGGCGTCCGAGATAGCTTTTTCATCGTAAAGCTTCGCCGGAATATGTAGAGACCTGGTTGTAGCCGTTAGTGATCACATCTCTGAGTCAAGCATACATGACAACTCTACGGGACGTCCCCTTGATTGGCTGCAGCCAACAGAGAGCCTTTGCAATTTCCTGAATCATTACATGGGCCAGGCTTGAGTGTATGCCTCTTGGCGGCATAAGTCTCCTTCGATAGACCACGGTCGCCTTCAGCGCCGCTCACGTTCTGTGCCAGCATGTTCTGTGCTTTGGGGCTGATTCCAAGGACTGTGGAGGCAAACTTAGCTTTGATGCGAGTAAATGTGAGAACTTTGTGCTTCTTCTGCGCTTCTTGGATGGGATCCGGCTTCGTTACGACGTACATCCTTCGACCAGGAATGGATATGGTAAGATGAGGATGCCCGTATTTTGGCTAATGCATTGTCAATCGAGGGCTGGGATGAAAAAGACTTTCTTGCAAGGGGACTCTTACCTGAGCTCGACATGGTAATTGAAGAAATTGCTCCGTGACAGTCCAATTGAATGGCAAACGATAGGGAGAGGCTGCGGAGCCAGAGGGGGCTCCCGAGAATCGTGATCAAACATGGTTAGAGAAATAAAGTAAAAAGAAGTAGCAGCAGCAACAGGGAAGAGAGTGATAGTGAACAGCATGGTCGTGATGAATAAATTGAGTTGAAGATGTAGGAGGGGAAATGAAGAGACGGTATGCTTGAGGTGGGAAGTGCTGGGAAAGAGGGAGGGGTAACCTCGTGGGTTGGAAGGAAGGTAGGTACTAGTATCTGTATTGCATTGATGGTTATCGATACACGGACACAGCCGCCAGAAGCATGAGTAGTAGGCTGTTACGGGCCATCTCCCCTGTGCCAAAACTGGATTTAGTGGCAGTAGGCCCCTGTAACTTTGTTACCGTCTGCTGTTATTGAGGCTTCTCCATGTGTAATTACACTGTGTTTGTTTCGTAAAGACGCATATCTCCGCCCTTTTTAACAGTCAGTGAACGCATGGAAAATTTTCAAGATGCCCGGTCAGAAGCTGACGGCCAACAATCAACAATCATCTTGTGGCACGATCTAATGCAATGAGACCCGTTGGACTCATGCAGGATTTCAAGGGAGTCTTGTTTACGAGGCTGGGTATGGAAGGGGGGGGTGTCAGATTACGCTATGAATAACGAGATGTTGTGGCCTGGCATGTAGAAGAGAAGACAATTCAGAGAATTCGTGCGACAGGCCTCTTGTATTCTTCACACCGCGCAACATATCGATTCTGTATGTGGAGTCTTCTTCAGCTGTTGTTGATGCCAATAGAGTTTGTAGCACGGACTATCTGGAGATCGAGTTTGGGGAGCGGAGTATGGTAAACAGCAGTTTTGCGATCATGTCTAGTTGTATCTTCGGTAAAAGTTGGGACATTATTCTCTCCGACGTTCCAGACGGTAGTAACCTTGGAAACCTCCTCATCGTACCTTCGTAAGCAGCTCCATCCCCCTTTGTAACTGATAATCGGTACTCCTGGCTCCAACATTGTTCAATGTGGAAGTACACTGCTCGACACCATTGCATAACTGAAGGTTCCTTATAGGCTTTGGGAAAGCCTCTTTGGAGGACGGCAGGCTGTAGTTGATTGCGTGGTGTTCTTCTTTAAAGGAGACGGACCATGTAGAGTTGTACCGTCTTACCGTCTCTTGTGTATCTAGCCTTGTCCTGCTCTTCAATTGGTTTATTTTATGCGTCTGGGTTATCGTTGGTCAAAGGTTCGGTTGAAGGAACGAAGAACGCGAAGATCGGGTTGCCTGAAAGAAGATGGCGGATCTACTTCTGCTTTCAAATCGATCTCTTTGATGTCTTCGGTGTGTATCAATCGTCGTTAAGAGTAGCCTATTCATAATGTCTATCTTCGGCAATCGACTGAAACGGTCTATACAGGTAACGATATCGGCATCTATCAAACTAGAACGCGTTAACTCATTACCTTGTATCCAGGTGGACATGTTCTTACCAGCTAATCGTCGTAGTTTCTGCTACCGTCGTAAAGACGATGTAGAGTACCATGATCTACAAGAACGGCCATCTTCTTTCTCTGTTGTCCACCACTTGTAGTCCCCACGTGCCCTACTTGCGACGTGCGGACGGCTGGCTGCGATTAACGAAGGACCGATGGGTTTCTGAAGTGGTACTGGGAGTGCCAGCCATATCGCTAAAGAATCGCTTCGTGGGGAAAATTGGATATTTGGGTGCAAAGATGGATTCAATTGCCGATCGTGGGGCGGATTTCCGAAGTTCTAGTTTCCAAGAGAAGCTTTTAGTTAGATAAAGATAGATTTAACAACCTCTTCCCAAGAAGAGAAAGAGCCTGAGTTGTCATATCTTACCTTGGGTAGCTCAGGCTGCCAAGTCCATTTAAGCGATTTAAGAGGCAGGGAAATCGACCGAATAACAGAGAGAATATCCGGCGACGAAATAGGGAACATTATGTACAGCGAAACGATAGAAAGAATATAACGCCAGTTGTGTTGCAGATTAAGTCAAGATTTGAAACCATCAAACAGTCCCCTGGATGTCACAAGCCCAACAACCAACCAACTAGGTACTTGCCATTCCGTACGGGTGTTGCTCGCTCTCGGCGAGCCCTAAGGTGCAGGTAACACAAGGGCAACAACGCAACTTCCTAAACAATTCTCGCCTCACACCTTTGTCCTTTTCAACACTTGTCACGTTACAGCCAACTCAACCACTCCTCCTTTCCATCAACTCCAAATTCTCCCTCCTTTCCATCAACTGCAAAGCATTCCTCCTTTCCACGCCCACCCTTAATGGGCCTAGAAGTATCTCACAACCGTCGGGCGCAGCACCGCCACCAGCAGAGGCATGTTGATTTAGGCTGGGGGCGAAGTTATTCGCTAACTTTTCTTTCAAGAATCCTCCTCCTTCCCCCGAGGTTCTTCAAGCTGCCACTGCTCCCATCGCCACGGACGGTGCACGAAGCCCGGGGCATCCCAATTTCAACGTTGGCCGATACAAGAATCAAATAACCGACCGCTGGGACTCGCCCCAAGGATTATTGCATGTAAGTTACTTTCCCAAATTCCAACTATCGCCCATCATCCTACTGCAGTCACTAACTGCCTCTTCTAGCAGCGCACATTCGAGACGCACCCCAAGTGTCATCTAGTTCCGACGATGGAGAGACGAGGGGCCCTTTGCCCATCAGCGCCGTCATCGGCTTTTGCCCACCAACGGGAGTTGTTTTCCAATCCCCTAGGGGAGAGGAATCCAACCCGGCTACTAGACTCCTCCGGTGGAGTATACATGACGACCGAGAATGGGTTCTGCTTGAGGCTGCCTTCGTCCGCTTAATACTGCCGTCGTCGGCTGCGTAGGCCGGGTTATGATTATACATCACAAGCCGAGCTCGAGGGGAATCCCAGTGGGTGCCGGTCTGATCCCACGAACCAACGATCCCCCCTACACCGAGAAAATCCCCGACTGCCAAAGCTCAACGATCAGCCCGAGATCAGAGTATGCATCGGTGACAAGAACCTGCGATGGAAACATCAGAGCAATACTGGTTGGAGGGATTTGAGCAGGCTTTTGGGAAAATGCAGTTCGGACTTTGAAAACTCGCATCAATATTCTGCTCGACAAGAAGGGATAATGAGGTGAAGCAATCAATATAAATATATAACCGTTGAGATGTACGCGCCCGAGGTGATTCGACCAAAGTACCTATCATTCAAATCGTCGACCAACCGACTGTAGAGGTAGCTTCAGCCGCAAGTACTTTACTCAAGCCTGTCGGCATATTTTGCAAATATCAAGCCCTATATCACATCGGTATACCTCTTCCAACTAGGCTACTCGTCATACCCCGTGTTGATATGACTTTCTTTAATTAAATGACTTACCCCCAGCGGGGTCAACGTGGCATGGATATCAGCGAACCCAGAATCAGAGAGGAGGCGGATCGTGCCGATACACTCAATTTCTCGGCACGAACCTTGGTCCAGGCTGACCTCGAGGGGCCTGGTAAGAGCCTGGCTGCCCACCAAGGTACTCTTGGCGGGAATAGACCTCATAGTCTTGTTGTTGCTGCTTGAAGTTTAACGTTATCCCTGTTTCCATGGATTTTGAACTCGTGAGGGGCATATCCGTAAGCAGGCTCTTGTACAACCTGAACTCCCTATTGTGCAGCAGTCTTGGCTGGCCCACCGCCACTCGTCGTCTCGACGGCATTGTACGGCATCTTTCCCCAAGATTCAGCTCGCCCTCTACTTGAGCGCTATTTCGGTGCTCTTGGCGAAGAACAAGGGGCGGAGCGTTGTGTACGTGCGCAATGAATAGAACCATCAGCCATGTGTAACGCAGATGGTGGGAAATTAACCACGTGCTGTAGGGATGGACCTCTTGCCCGGAGGGAGAGTAGTAGTAGAGAGAGAAGAAGCTGAAGCCCGAAGCGAGAAGAACGTTGATGACGGTTCGGATGTGAGGTCATGGGCGTCATGGCCTGACTCGAGAGATGACTGTCGGTAGTGTTGTGAGGAAGGGGGTGGTTTCAGCGCAGATGTAGCCATATGCAAGCTGAAGTAGACCGCATGGATGTTAAGACAAATAGAAAGATGTGTTCGTCTTGTTGGTTGTTGTAGAGTTTGAAAGCAATTGGGGTATACATGGCTCGACTATGTATCGCGAGGCTGTAGGCTCGGACGGTGTAATAAGAAGACTGAGCTTTTATGGATTTGAGCTTATTGCGTCGAAATTCGAAAGAGAAAAAAGAAACAATACAAGCAGAACTCGCTCACCTTGAGGTACTAAAGCAATAGCAATCGAAAGTCGTTGTTGGTAATCTCTCCTTGAAACGCACCACTGGTCGTAGAGTATAGGGCCAACTGGGGCCAGAAGTTATCTGGAAATATCGGTGCCGTTCGTCAGCGTCTGGTCAAACGAGTTGCCAGTGTCGGTGTAGGTGAAGGGATGGCACACGAAGATATCAAGTTGGTAAGCGGTAATATATAGACACCACGCAGGTTGGTCGTACTTCGGCATCTTCATATAAATCTCAGCGGTAATAATATGCATGGACCATATAAAGAATCTTGCGACATAGTTACACTCAGATATATAGCGGAATGATAGACAGGATATATAAGGGAATATCAGATAGAATATATAGCGAAATAAGAGATATAATATACAACAGGATAAGAGACAGGATATGCAGCATGATAATAAACAGGAATGCAGGGTGATAAGAGACAGGATATGCAGCTTGATAATAGAGAGGATATGCAGCATGATAGTGAACAGGATATGCAGCATGATAGTGAATATAATACATAGCGGAGTAATAGATATAATACATAACGTGATAGGAAACAATTGATTTCACAGTTGGTCCTCCTTATTCAACTCCTTCGTAACTTCATCTAAGCATCCCGCCGCCGCCGCGAAGAATCCCAATACAGTCTAATACTACAGTTAGTTTATAGTCATCCACACAACACAAGGGGGGACTACTTACACGGCTGCATGATAAGACACGGCTCAGGTATTCGGGGTGGTACTGGACACCCACGTACCACGGGTGGTCGCGGATCTCGATGATCTCCATACGCTCGCCCTTGGCATCCTTGCCAACAAAGGTGAGACCGGCCGTCTCCAGCTGGTCAACCATGGCCGGATTGACTTCATAGCGGTGCCTATGGCGTTCTAGGATCTGCGGTGCCGAGCCGTACAAAGCGCGCAGTTTTGACCATTCAGTCCTTTCTTGGAAGATGCAGGGGTGCTTGCCCAGTCTCATGGTTCCGCCAAGCTTAGTCTTGTCAACCTATACAGATGTGTAAGCAAATTCTGAGCTCATAAATAGCCATCAAGTAGTCAAAGATATTTACCTCGGGCATGTATACGATGGCGTGGTTCTCGGCGTGGGGATGCAGTTCCTCGCTGCCGACATCCACAATGCCGGCCACGTTACGAGCATACTCGATAACAGCGAGCTGCATGCCAAGACAGATACCTAGAAAGGGGACCTTCTTGTTACGTGCCCAAGAGATAGCCTTGATCATGCCTTCAGTACCTCGTGTGCCAAACCCACCAGGGACGCAGACTGAATATAGTAAGCCTCTATCCAAAACTTCAACTGCGAATCATATACTTACCACCATCGGCTGTACACACGCTATGCCAAGCCTTATGGAATTCAGCCGGCGAACCATCCAGTGTCTCATTCTCAAGATGAGATGAATCGACCCAAATGACCTCGAGCTTCTTATGACAGTGCATGGCCGCGTGCTCAAAGGACTTGGAAAGACTCGTGTAAGCGTCGTGAAGGGAAGTATACTTGCCGATCAGCGCAATTTTTACCGTATCGTGTACAGGTAGGTGCTCTTGGCTGCTGGCAAGGTTGACCCAGTCCTTCCACATCTTGCTTCCTTGCTCCAGTTTTGTAACCGGGCGCTGAATAGAATCGAGGTCAAGTAGCTCTCTAAGGGTGCTAACAAGCTTTTGTTTTTCGAGCAAGAGAGGTACGTGATACGTTGTCGAAACATCGTGCACAGCAACAACCTGCTTTCGAGAATCCATCTGGCACATGTTTGTGATCTTGTCAATTGTAGCCTGGGATAGCGGCTGCTCGCAACGGCAAGCAATCTTTTGGCCTGTTAATTTATATCCTTCAAATCGTGGACACGCACCGAACACTTACTAGGTCAGGATTCAAGCCGGCGCTGCGGACGTCGCTCACGGCCCGCTGTGTCGGCTTTGTCTTTTGCTCGCCATCGGGACCCGGCCTAGCTTATTGTCAATCGCTCTTTCTTGTCCGGGGGTTGAGATGATGTGGCTTACGGTAGGACAGGGACGTAGCTGACGTGTATCTGGGCATGGTTCCCCTTTCCAACCCGCCTCTGGAGTTGGCTCACGGCATGGATGAACGGGGCGCTCTCGATGTCACCTACAGTACCACCTATCTTGTTGTTAGCGTATGACGTGAGGTGGCTAGGATAATACTAACCAAGCTCAATGATGCAAACATCAGGCTGAGTACCGGACTCGTCAACGGGGATATGAGCGACTCGCTCAATCCAGTCCTGGATGGCGTTTGTGATGTGAGGCACACTATATACATATTTCGTTAGAGGTTAAGAATAGCTGAAGGTGTGATATGGAATACTCACACCTGAACCGTCTTGCCAAGATAGTGCCCGACTCGCTCCCTCTCAATAACCTGCTGATATATCTTGCCAGTCGTGATATTGTGGTCGCGGGTGAGTGTGGTGAGGAGGTATCTTTCGTAGTTTCCGAGATCTAGATCCATTTCTAGACTTTTGTCAGTCACGACGCAAACTCACAAGACGGAACGTCACTGTCGAAGAATAGATACATACCACCGCCATCTAGAACACAATCTAGTTAGCAAATACTCGTAGTTTTCTTTGTACCAAGTCAGAGTGCTTACCATCTGTCACGTAGACCTCTCCATGCCTATATGTTGGTCAGTAAAAGGGACCGACGAAACCAACGGGTCAAGTACAAACTCAATGGGCGACATTGTGCCAGCCTGTAACACCTTTTGATTAGCCGCATTTCTTTCGAAGTCTTGTTGAACGTACATCAATATTGATATAGGGATCAATTTTCTGTTTTTTTGTCAAAAAATACCAGTCAGCGAAAATGTATGATATACGTCTTGGGGCATTAAGAGAGAGTTCAAAAATACATACTATGCTCGTCACCGTGAGACCAATGCTCTTGAGCAGTAGCCCAGTGCTGGAGGCAATGATGCCTTTGCCAACACCAGATATAACACCTGGTTGTAACCCATCTGGTCAGCTCGACTAACCAATGGCCTGTTTCTCATTTGCGCACACATACCTCCGGATACCAGAACATATTTCATCTTGACGGTAGTGGACTGAAACAGAGGTTACTGGCGACGTGATGGGTGGTTGTGATTTTAGGAGAAAAAGAATAGAGAGAAAATGGAGGGAGAAAATGGAGGGAGAAAATGGAGGGAGAAAATGGAGGGAGAAAATTGAGAGAGAACATAGAGATGAGGAAGGGAAAGAGGAGGAATGGGAGACGAGGAATTTATATACTTGTGGGATGCTGAGTTGGCACTTGATGGTAGGACGGTGTAAATGCTTTTAGCCATAAAGCATCCTCTCATGGCAGCCCGAGAAAAGCCGCGCTAAAGCTAAAACGCAGCTTTAATTGATTATTTTGACTTCGGACGCAGTCAACATGAGCCGTAAAAGACTATTTTTCTCACAACATAATCCGAGGCTGAAGCCTCGCCAAAATACAATTCAAGCCACTCATGCCTTAATGGTTTCTGATGAGGCGACAGCTTGACAGTTGTAAACTAAAGTCCTATTCCGTCCTACCAAATCGTCGAATTCATGCTATCTCAATATAGCTCAATGGTAATATGCACTTCAAATATTCTGCACCTAATTATATGACACAATAAGCGACCATGAAATCCCCGGTACCGATGTAGCTATGTATTGAATGGTTGATTAGCGGGGTGATGTCCTATTGTCCCGATTTTCATCCAATTCACCGTGCACCAAATCCCAAGGAACAGGATTCTTACGTAAAAAAATAGGCGTCGTGGCTTTGAGCATGATCACGATTGGGGCGTGCTTTAACTTATGCCTATATTTAATCCGGGATGGTTTTGTTCGGTCTGACTGATTGTTATTGAGTTTGAAAGCCATTTGGGTATATATGGCTCGATTGTGTATCACGAGGATAAAGCCTCGGATTATATTTGAAGAAGACTGGGCCTCTGGCTTTGCGCTGATAGCGTCGGGATTCGGAAGTTTAACAAAAAATGTGAATTAATCCGGGATGGGATTTTTCTAACCTTTCTCTCTCTGCGATATATAGCTGCCTAGCTATTCATACTTTGTGGCTTGGGTCATTAACCATCCTACCACCAAGTGCCACTTCGCATCATATAAGCATTTCTTAACCAGTGGAACAAAAGTGACCGATAGAGGCAGTCTCGAGCGGCTTTAACTACCTCTAAGGCGGCACAAGGGGCTTCGACTCTATGGGCTTTTGTCAATTGCCTTATACCCAGGCTTCCCTGTCCTTATTACTGCAGTAAGCTTTGGCACGTGATAACTCCCACGTTACATCCTGTACGACAGTAACACTTCTAGATAAAGACAGCTGACGCCCCACCTAGCCTCCTTTCCTTCTGTCTTCTATTATGATCTTTCTTTTTTCAGTTCCCACCGGTGCGGCCCCGCTATTAGCGATTCCTCTTCGTATTATACGGTTTATGCAAGCATCCGAACCAACATATGCTGCAGCTAGCCACCAAGTCGCCTATATTCTCAACGCGTGGTACACTATTTTATAATTCACTGTCGTACGAAATCGGTCTGTTGTTTTATCAATTCGCCTGTAATATTATAGATGAGCGAACTACAACCTCATCCCCCAACAGTCGCTCAATAAGGAAAAAAAGGCAGACACAAGTCACGGTTGGACATCCCCCCTGGACGATGACTACTACATCCACGCCCTCGTATAAGAACCTCGGTCCTCTCACCACAACATTCACATACCCTTCGAGCTGCACCGTCGTCGTTCGATCATGCGATGCATGCGAAAATGGATGGCAGGCCCAGACCTGCAGTGACAACAAGGATAGCGACCAGGGCGTTCAGGATAACGCCGAGTGCTGGCCTCCCCGCGCGGAATCAATCTCCACGGGCCCTGTATTGTGGGACTGGGGATTCTACTCGCCTGGCATTCAATGCCCTGTCGGGTACCACACGGCGTGCCGCGCAACCGATGGCGTCGACGGTGGTTTCCCATTCATATTCGCGATTTCGCGGAGGGAGACGGCTATAGGCTGCTGTCCCACGTGAGCTATAATCTCTTTTATTCTTTTTGTACAAACCTTGTGTGGAAGGCTGACTAGTAGTTGGTAACCCGTTTTCAGAGGATTCTCGTGCATGAATATCCCCGACGAAGATGCGCAAACGTGTTACAGCATCGTCACCTCTGGCTCCTTCGCCGCTGTGCAATGCTCCAAGGGCACAAGCAACGGCTACACCTACCTCGAGATACCCGCTACGGTAACGGAAACAGATACAGAAACAATAACGTGGACGCGATCAGGGTCAGAGACGAAATCACGATCGATGACCACGGAGACGGTCACCATTAGCAGGTTCACCGTCGAGGCACCGCTCTTCCAGCTCATCCACAAGTCTTCTGATCTGACGGCCACCTCGACCGGCACGATATCAGGAAACGGGCAACCCTCGCCTCCCTCGAGCGAGGGGCTGTCGACGGGCGCAAAGGCGGGCGTCGGCGTCGGCGTGGGACTCGGGGCGATTGCACTCGTTGGAGCGATTGCTTTCTTTTTCCTGCGTCGGCACAAGCGAAAACTCGAGACAGCACCTGCTTCATTGGCCGAGGGACCCAAGCCAGAGCTCTCGGGAGGTCAGAACCGACATCCGGTTGAACTGCAAGCGACTGCAACTGTTCATGAGATATAATGAAAAGGGTAAATGGCAGAAGAAGAAGCCCAGGCACGTAGCTCTTATAGAAATATATATTATTCGTATTTATCTGGCTACTCAACTTTTAGTGACGAGTAGCCTTGAACTCTTCAATTAACTTTGTATTTCCAGCGGGTGCTCTTTTCCTGCATAATTGGGAGTTTAATCGCACTACGCTGGTGGTGCTTACCTTGAAGTAGTGCCAAGACTGCCAAGTGCGCCGTCGACGTAGCATAAGCGGCGGATTAATACTCGGACCGCGCCCACGGCAGCCAATGCCGACGTACATGCCTAAAGATCTCTCTCCACCATTGCATCGCCCTACCCATGGTGTTACCTCACCGAAATCGGCCAGATCAGGAAAAAAAAAACAAAAAGCCGAGAGGCCCCTCAGAGTCACGACCCAGACCAACCCCCAGTCATGTCGTCAGCCCTGGGCAATTCCGACATTACCAAGATATAGCCTCGACGTGCTTCTCTCTAGCTAGCCAATTGAGTTCAGGAGTACCCCAAAAATCATGCTTTCAGCCACTTCCGTGGCCATGCGCGCCGGCGCCCGCCGAGTAGTCGCCCGACCCTCGATCACATCAATCGCCGTCGCTACCTCGAGCTCGAGCCCGAGCGCGTCGCCCGCCAGCCGACGTCAGACCCTCGACGGCTCCCGAAACCTCTCCGTCAGGGCTCCTGGCCAGCAACGGCGGGGCTACGCCACCACGACGAACCCGAACCCGCCCCTGGGCAAGAAGAATGCCTCCAACGATTTCCCGTCTCGCATTGGCCTGATTGGGGCTCGAGGCTATACCGGTCAGGCCCTGGTCGATCTCCTCGACAATCACCCTTACATGGACCTCTGCCACGTGTCTTCCCGGGAACTTGCAGGCCAGGAGCTCCAGGGCTACAGCAAGCGCAAGATCATCTACGAAAACCTGTCTGCTGAGGACGTTGCTCAGCTGGACAAGGATGGCAAGGTGGATTGCTGGGTCATGGCCCTCCCCAACGGTGTTTGCAAGCCCTTCATCGAGGCCCTCGACGCCAACCAATCCAAGAGCGTCATTGTCGATCTCTCGGCCGACTATCGATTCGACGACTCCTGGACCTATGGTCTCTGCGAGCTCACCAAGCGTTCTGTCATCTCCCAGTCCACTCGAATCTCCAACCCCGGTTGCTATGCTACCGGCGCTCAGCTGGGCATTGCTCCCATCCTGGAACACCTAGGCGGAGCCCCTTCTGTCTTTGGCGTGTCGGGATACTCTGGCGCGGGGACCAAGCCGAGCCCGAATAACGATGTCGAGAGGCTAAAGGACAACCTGGCCCCGTACTCGTTGACAGGTCACATCCATGAGCGGGAAATCAGCCGCCACCTTGGTACCCCTGTTGGCTTCATGCCGCACGTCGCCTCGTGGTTCAGGGGCATTCACCTCACCATCAACATGCCCCTGAACAAGACCATGACTTCGCGCGACATTCGCCAGATCTACCAGGACCGCTATGCTGGCGAGAAGCTCGTGAGGGTTGCGGGTGAAGCTCCCCTCGTTAAATACATCGCTGGGTTACACGGCGTCGAGATTGGAGGCTTTGCTATGGACAGCACCGGCAAGCGGGTGGTTGTGTAAGTGACCAATGGCTTGGTACGTGAGTTGATGACGACGATCGCTGATTGCGCTACAGTTGTGCGACGATAGATAATCTCAACAAGGGAGCCAGCACTCAGTGCCTTCGTAAGCTGCCCCCACAAATCCCCAGTCAAACTATCTCACTTTCGTTGTTACTAACTGTTTCCATCAGAGAACATGAATCTTGCGCTTGGTTACGGGGAGTTTGAGGGCATTCCTACTGTATAAAGGGCGCCCACAAAAAATAGATATTGTATCGGAGTTGAGTATATTACTGGAAAAGCCTGAATGCTTTATGTTTTCCTTTAGATCCATCGTCGGGTCCTTGTTGTATTCAGTTATCCACCTCGGCGACCTTCCCCTTTACATAGATGGTCCGCACGCTACAAACATATTTGCATACACGTCAAATAAATGGAAGAGAGCATTCTCATTTTGTGTGGAAAAGAGTTGATTTCTATGTTCCTTTTTCCCTTGGTCTCAGTATCGTGCATTTCGGAGACCAGCAATGACGCACCTTCCTCACATTCGTCCTGGTCGCTTCCCTCACGATGACCACCATGGAACCCCGCAGTTCCTGCCTTTCCTGAGCCACATGGCCATCGAGCGGGATCTGTTTCTCGCAAACCATCGAGAACCGCTTCTAGGCCACAATCACGACCAACCTTCTGGGGCGACTACGAGCAGGAAACAGCGTACGAACGAGCCCTGCCACCTGCAGCCCTTATTGTTTATTCCCTTCTTTCGTTTCTGACTTCCCAACGCGATTAGCGCAAAGACATCAAGGCTCAGTCTTCTCATGACATAATACGAGGCTTCAAACTCGCGATGTACACAATCGACATATGTCCCCAATGGCTTTCACACTCCATAATAACCAACAAAAACGAACACAGCTCTGCTCCAGCCGTACATCTTCACGTTTTCTCATATTACGTCGAAACGAACTTGTATATTTTTCCGATTCTCAACATGACCGCCTGCACCGTTATTGGCGTCCTAGGTGGCTTGGTCGCATGCTCTGAGAGACAACATTCCCCATTCGATCAGACGATCCCGTGCTAGACGCCGCTGGCAGCCCGGCTAAATGAATCAATGTAGCCGCGGGTCATGTCACGGGCTCATACCAGGACTCTTCGTCTCGTGCAGGACAAGTGTGCGCAAAAGGAATACTTCGCTGCGAGTGCCGTCCTTGTTGGCATACAGATGGATTTGAGCGACGGCGAGGACCTGCCCACATCGCTTGCCGAGGCTGGGAGAAGCTTGGGTTCCCGTATGTAGTGAAAAGAGGAAGGGGAGTTACGATGGCACAGGTAGCTTCAAGTTCAGCGGGCCTGAGGACTTCTCTACGGCAAGTAGTTGATGCCTGGGCGTAAAATTGGTCACATCACCTTTACGTCGAGTGCAGACATTGACCTTGAGAAAATTCAGCCTTTTGTCAACGAGGCTAATACGATGCGATCCGGCCGCATTGCCGTCAAGACACAGCTCCGCCCTACTGCTGAACCGCCCAAGTCTACTTCTCGGAGCTCGCGGAGTCGGGATGCGCCTCTGGTTGTGGTGACAATGGGCTCCTACTCGAACCTGCCAGTGCTTGGCCCCGGGCTTGACATTCTCGAAGTTTGGTGTTCCTTACGAACACCGAACTCCTGCGCGAATGACGAAGCTGGTCAAGGGCTCAGCGGCCAGAGGCGTCAAGGTTCTCATTCCAGCTGCTGGGGATGCTGCTCATCTTCCAGGGATCCAAAACCCCTCTGCTAGTTGTTAGTGTTCCTATTAACTCAACGCATCTATACGGCATAGACTCGCTTCACTCGATTATGCAAATACCTGGAAGTTCTTACTTATTCCGTGAGCTTCGACATAGGCCATTATAAGCTAATATCTCCCCAATAGCGAGGCATCCCCGTTGCCACAGTCGGTATCAACAACTCGATCATCGCGGCGCTATTGGCTATTCGCATTCTAAGTTCCCCCTTCCCTAAGTAAATAAGAAGATGGCTGAGAACCAGGACACGTTCAAGGTAGAAGTAGAAGGCAGCGAGGCTTAAAGATATTAGGTATTAGGCGAATATAGAGGAAAAGGGGAAAAGGTTGCGGCGTAGAGTAAGACAATAAGGTCTAAGCAGGATTGCTAAGCAGGATTGCTAAGTCTTAACTAAGATTGGGCTCTTATTGTGACTAAATACGCCGAGATGCCGTGTGATGAGTATATTTCAAGATTCTTGGAGTTTGAGCCCTTATTCATTCTGCAACCAACCATCCATCCTCCCATTGCTTTAGTCATTGCCCATGGAGGAGTCAAAACCCGTTGATAACGCAAAAATAATTTAGAAATGGCAAATAATGACATCATTGCCTCAGAATTCTGTGCACCGTGGCTGCCTAAATGAGATTTCATCATTGTGGTTGACAGGTAAGTAGGGTAGGTGCCTCCCTGTGACCGAAACGAGGGAGCGATTTCGGCGAAGCACTCTAAAAAAAAAAAAAAAAAAACAAAGGCCACTCTCGGGTAGGCAAATGCTACCTACTGAGTGGACCGGAGCAAAGGCAACTTGACCTGGGAGCCCCCCACCATTGGGAACGTGAACCTTTCTCGTCCTTTGAACCTCATCATCCCACCGTCAACTTGTCCTCCCAACCGCCGAGTCAATTGGGGTGAAGAAGCTCCGACATCATGCTACCCGCATTATGGCGTAGGCACGCACCACGCGCCGTGGCCAAGCGCGTCCCAATTGCGGTGCCCAAGACCTCCCGAACCGTTCTCCAATGCAACCTCAACAGATCGCCCGGCATCACGAGCTTTCGATGCTTATCTTCGGCCAGCGACACCACCAGAGAAATCGTGGGCCAAGCTTTGCGATCGATTGGATCTGTAGGTCCCTCCTCTCTCCAAGTCACCCTGGCTCTCTTGAAAGGGCTGAAGGGTTCCGCGGATTGTTCCTTCCCCTTCCCCCAATTGCCGCGTCAACATCGATCACTAATACTTGCCAGAAAAGGGAAGCCCAGCAATACCTCAAGCTATTCAGCTCTGCCCAGAACTTCTGCGTGCTCAAGGTCGGCGGCGCCATCCTGACCGAGCACCTTGACGAGCTATGCCGCAGCCTGCTGTTCCTCTACGAGCTGGGGCTCTACCCCGTCATCGTCCACGGTGCCGGCCCTCAGCTGAACCGCCTGCTCGAGGAGGCCGGCGTCGAGCCCCAGTTCTCCGAAGGCATACGCATCACCGACGCCAAGACTCTTGCTGTTGCCCGCAAGCTGTTCCTCGAGGAGAATCTCAAGTTTACTGATAAGCTTGACCAGCTTGGTGTTGCCACGAGATCCCTGAGCAGTGTCTTCACGGCCGATTACTTGGATAAGGAGAAATGGGGCTATGTTGGCAAGGTCACCAAAGTCAATACTACCGCAATTGGTTGAGTGTCCTTTTCCCCCTGGTCTATTTGCCCATCGCTAATTTGTCCACAGAACATAGTATCAAGGCCGGCTACATACCCATCATGACATCGTTGTCAGAGTCTGAGGATGGAAGGCTCCTCAATGTCAACGCAGATGTTGCCGCTGCGGAACTCGCTCGCGCCCTTGAGCCCCTCAAAGTGGTGTATCTATCCGAGAAGGGCGGGCTGTTCGACGGCGATGGCGGCAAGATTTCCCAGATTAACCTCGATGAGGAGTACGACCACATCATGTCCCAGCCATGGTGTAGGTACGGAACCCGCCTTAAGATCAAGGAGATCAAGGAACTGCTCGATACTCTCCCGAGGAGCTCTAGCATCGCCATCATCCACCCTAGCGGTCTCTTAAAGGAGCTGTTTACAGACTCCGGTGCAGGTACACTGATCCGCCGCGGAGATAAGATCCAGAAGGTATCCTCTATATCTGAGTTTGAAGACCTTGATAAAATCAAGGAGGCCCTTATCAGGGATAACGAGGGCCTTGATGCCGAGGCCACGGCCGATCGCTTTATCGACTTCCTGAAGGCGAACCCGTTTACAGCTTATTACGACGAAGGCATGTCATGTCTTGCAGTCGTCCTCCCCCCTTCAGAGAACAGGCCTATGTCTACCTTAGCTACCCTCAGCATCACCAAGTCTGGATGGCTCAGCAACGTGGCAGAGAATGTCTTCTCAGTTATCAAAAAAGAGAACCCTTCCCTTTGCTGGACAGTGTCTGAAGAAGATGAGAATCTGGCCTGGTTCTTTGAGAAGGCAGATGGTAGCTTCAACCGCAACGGAAGCGTTCTCTTCTACTATGGATGTGACCTCGACTCGGATGTTCTGGTTCCCATCTACGAGGATTTCGTCTCCAGTGGACGTCTCATGATGGGCGACTCCAACCTCGGGTCTCGTCTGGGCCGCGGCGCATAGGCTACATGCCTGTCTTTGGCTGCTGTCAGAGCGCCTAGCAGCCTTGCGGCTATTCCGCCATTGCCCAAAGGCAGAACATAATTGGCGTGGACCCCACTATAACGAGCTCTAACCTGGCAGTTGAAAAGAAGAACGCCTTGAACGAAAATTCTTGAAATCCGAGCTCGAGAGAACACCCTAGCTAGGCTTTGCTCATTCGGCTTCACTACGACGCACAACATGACGGGGAGCATGAGTCTCGCACTTGGTTATGTCGAGTCTGACGGCATTCCTGCTATTTAAGAACGATGAGCTGGTTTGGATGGTTTTATTTTCCCGCAAGTCAGCCCGGATGTTTCCAAGCCTCTCGGCCTATCAATCCATATTCGTCCACTATCTTCCGCCATATTTGCTTGCCTTTGTGCTTCTGACATCTCTACTACCCGCTAGGACCATTGGCAAAGCGGAAATTTCGACGCCGCAGCTAACATTCACTCTCATCTTCTTGACATCCAGCGCACCCAGTCTGCTCGCCACTGAATACAAGTATTAACAGTCCTAATTTAGTATCCTAGCTAAACAAGCTTGGACCAGGACTGGCAAAAGCTTCGAGTCTCGCCTCTTCTCCGCAGTTGACCTCCCCGTCTCGTCCTTAAGCTCACTCGATACATCTCCCACTTGATACAGGAATCCCCAAAGAGAAGAAACTCTCAGACTACAAGTCATCATCATGAATATTGTCAAAATCATAACCATCATCTTCATCCTCAGAGGTATCGTCGCCATCTTCAGTATCGTAATCATAAGCCTACATCACTCGTCTATCAACCATATATTCAACTTTTGCTCGGGGAAAAACAACTCACCATCTTTTGACGCTTTGATGGCCTTGCGGCCCCTCCCTTCGGGCTGTTCTGCAGTTCGGGCAGGTCGTACAGCTCGTCTGGCAGTTGCTTGTTCTCAGGGGCCGTTATGATGCCGAACTCGCAGCACATTCCAAAGGGGCCGCTTTGGCCGTAGAAGCCAATAATGCTATGGCCGGCGTCAGGGACTATTCGCGGTTTGTAAGTAAACAATGTCCAGAAGTATAACATGAGGAATCACGATGGAGACGACTTACCCAGGTACTCGACGTCGGTACTATGTCCGGTCGGTTCCGTCTTTGGCAAGTGCGACTAATAGTCTGAAAGTCTAATAATGTAGCCTCGACTTCGGATCTGGGGATAAAGGAAAAAAAAAAGAAATAGTTCCCATTCGATATGTCAAGAGTGAGGAATGGTGCATGGGAAGAATTGTTCGTGCAACACCGTGGGAGGCCTCAAGGAGCCTTATTAGGCCTGGACTTTTGACCCTTTCTGAGTCTCTTTTCACAACACTTGTCAATCTGCCCAGTCAGTTGAGGCGCGAGGACTAGCGTTCGACGATTGACTGGTTTGAGAAGCTGCATCACACGTTGTCGTAGCTCCTGTACGCACACGAAGCAACGTAAACAGTCCAAGCGACGGTGTGGTGGTGTGATCTTGATTGCCTAGTCCATTATTAACATATGAATCCAGGTCTTGTAAGCAATTCCTATCCCAGCCTTACAGAACCATTACGTCGGTATATATACTCTTCGGTAGAAGTAGATGATAATGGCTTGATACATGGCCCGAGACAGCTTTGGCATCCACTGTGTCAGAGGTCAAGGTGAAAGGGACCGACAACGGCTTCCGAGTCTCTTGTTCAGAAATCTGCATTGGCATTCCCCACGACCATAGTGATGATTCCAGTGTACTCGAGTACAACAGGGACTCTCCATAGCCACATTTCTCCAGGTGTATGTTGGCGGCAAGATGCACGTCTTTTACCGACGTATCTTTCCTTGGATTGATGTGTGAAAGAAGAGTAAACTCCAACTCTTAATATTGGTACGTTCGCTGCTTCTAGATATTTGTATTTGAGGATATCGAAGTCGCTTGTGCAATTGGTAAAAGGACATGTTGCTTCGGAGAGTATTCGCAGGTGGATGTGCATGTAGTGCAGGATTCCGATTTCCTCGAGTTTGCATTGTTTCCGTCCGCGGCTCCGGATCATGAATTCCGTAGCTACAAGATATTAGCATTTCAACGATCAGGCCTGTTAAATAGCTGCAGTCAAATTAGCAGACTGGCCTCTTGACTAGGAGAATGTGGATATGAACCTTACCATCTGCTACACACAACAATGCCTTCAGCAACCCCCCGTACTCGACCTGGATGTACTCCATTATATCCTGGCCTAGGATCTCAAGAAGAAGCATCCTCGCTGTCTGCAGATAGTTTTGACTAAGAGGATGCTGTTATGTCAAGCAACATCAGCCCATAGCTTCTGATACCGCGTGGTTGAAAGGATTCGCCCTTTGTCGTTGCGTGGTAGAGATCGGTAGATGTCTCTTTCCCCACTCGCTGAACCAAAGACAATTTCTATATCATCAGCGTTGTCCACTATAAGGAGCCATTTGCCTTCTGGATCTGAGCCGAGGTGCTGACATACAAATCTTTTTACATCAAGCCCATTGGTAGTCTGAATATCACATGCACCTTTGATTTGCACATAGGCCTGCTCAAAGCTAGCAGGACTCGGTGCCGGTACCCCAAACATCGAGTAGTCTTCCTTGTTCTTCCTCACCCAGCACGCGAGCCGTAGAGCATTCTGAGGTTTTCTAATACTACCCCCGAGGCCGATAAGAGAAACCTTTCACCGGTTTCTCCCGAAGAACAAGCTCTGTGACAAAGCAAGGATATAGTCTCGGCCTACGAAGAGCTTATTTTCGGAAAGGGGGATCAAGAAAACGCATTGTTGTTGTGGCTCATCGGCAGTGCTCGTAGTTTAATTCTGCTTAGCGTTTCCGTGTCTCCGTAAGATGGGCGACCGATGACTGGAGCCGGGTATGAAGAATCTTGAATCAATATTGTTAGACCCTGTTTGCTCGGAAAGAGGGAACATTATATACCTTGGTAAAGTTTAGGGGCCTAAATAAAGGTCGAGAAGAGCCTTTGCGCAAGGAGCCGTTGTAGCTGCAGCATATTTTAGCCAGGGTTTGCTCCTGTGATTGTCGGCATAATCGCAAGCACCCTCGGCCACTACGCAAGGGAAAGTATCATAAACCCCTGCGTCATCCATATCGGATACAATGATGCCTTCTTCCTCTGTAATCTCATCGGGATCTTTGCCCGACTTGATGACTGAGTCTCCAGAAACCATCAGCCCCGAGTGAATAGCAGGTGTGGGGTTGGCTCCGGCCTCTTCAAGGCGATTTCGTGTCAGAAGATGGCCATGCTCGCAAGCTGCTCACAAGATTGCTGGCCTTGCGGGTGATGATGGGATGCCACGCAAAGCCCATCCTTTGCAGATGCTGGGTAGTGGGCATATTGTTGTTCCTCTTGGTGAAGGGCATCCAGATAGGCGTGTGTTCGGTTGCTACAATGTCATCCTCGAATATATGACTGGCATGGGAAAAGCAAATGAAGAAGAGGTGACTTCCGAATGTGGAAAGAGTTTTCCAAATATAAGGCTCGCGCTCGTTGTCGGTATATGCGCAATTGTTTCCTTGGGTTCTGGAAGGAAGAGATTGTGCTTGGTGATGCGATCATCAGCCAAGGGATTGTACAGTACGATTTCGGGGCGGCGATTACCTGGCAGTTTTGCCCGCAAGGACAAGCTGATGGACTCGCTTGGTAGACCGAATTAGGAGATACGTGGTGTTTTGACGAAATGCGAGTTACTGCCCGGTCGAAAACAGTTGAGAAGCAGGATGGCGGAGTATAGAGCAGCATTGGTGTCTATTGGCGCGTTTTCGAACAGTATATCTTCATCGTCCCAGTAATTATCGAGTACAGCTTCGATAGCATCAGCTCCGAGAAGAAGGGCGCAGATGATGGCTATCTGGGTGTCGTGACGGTTGTTTGGGCGGTATGGTTGGGATGGCATGGCGGGCAAGAGGGCATCGAGGTGAGTGGTCACTCATTGCATTCTCTGACTTGACGTAATAATGAAAGGTCTTGCGACATAAAGAGGGTCATGGAGTGCCAAGATAGACCGGTATTATTCAGCCGTATATCTTTGTGCATTTGGATCGAAATATTCTGTCCATCACCAGGAGGGGTGAGGGTGAGGGGTTGTCGGTACGCCGCACATAGGTCAAGGAAGGATAAGGATGGCCCGCCCCGTCACGATTTATTCTTTTTTTTTGGTTGTAAATCTCCCTTCCTTCTCATGTACCCTACAGACTACAGATAATGTACCCAAGAAGATGATTCTTTTATCCATTCATTGCAATATTCACGGCAGTAAGAAGTATCTGAAATTATTAAACAAAAGTCAATCTTTCTTTCATATGGGGCTACTTCTCGATAAGGCCATTGATCTTTCACTCAACGATCTAGCGACCTTGTCTGATTTAGCCTAGCTGTTCAATCACGTTGACTTGAAGATCTTGGGGCTGGGGCATGAGCAAAGGGCCCAAATTGGCAATGAATAAAAAACGATTGTTCCCCTTGACCGCATTGTAAGCAATACGAGGTCTTGGAGTTTTTAATAGCCCGAAATTGTTCCACGTTAAGATAATGGATAGTTTATCGAAGAGAATGATAAATATAAATACAAGTACACAGAGCTGCAGCTGCACCTAGTACTCCGTAAAGTCACAAATACAGCCTTCTTTAGAATATATAAATAAATCAAAGCAAGAGATTATCACAGAGATACATTAGTCTGTTTTCGTCGTGGCGCTGACGGCGTCGACCGGCCTGGCGGCTCCAGCTTACCAGAAGCGCTAGAATACCGTTGATAGAGACGACGTCCGAAGCAGAGCAAAGGGTCCGAGACTACTGGAATCCCGAACGCTTCGCTGCTATCGACCATAATCCGTTAGTCACCGAGCCCTACCCCATCATCCCCGACGAGGAGAAGCCCCGAGGCGCCCCCTTTAAAGTCGAAAGGCTCATCCCCAAGACAGTCAGCCGTCTTCTCTTCTCTTTACCGAACCTTCTTCTTCCGAAGGAGAATAGAGAGATAGCAGCTATACGGCTACGATCCTCGAGAGCGCCAACGAGGCCACTATCGTCACGACGGCGCATTGCCTCAAGCCTAACCCCCAACTCGCCACCGACACATCCTGGCACAGAAACGCTCTCTTAGTCCCAGGCTTCTGCAGCGACGACGAACGACAACCCTGGGTCAACTTTACACTAAACCGCTGCTTCGTCCTTAGCGGCTGGGCCAACGAGCCCGAAACCCCCGATGACCGCTACCGTAACGACAGGGCCTTTGCGGTGCTCAACCTCGGCACGGCGGAGGACAAGATTGCCAGGAGACATCTCGGCGTCGGTCAGAGGATCCAGTTCGAGAAGAATGCCACCTCCTTTCTCCTACTGTATAACCTGGGCTGTCCGGCTTCCCTTGCATAATGGGAGAAGGATCGAGCGGCGGGCCTTACCTGGCTGAGTTCGACTTCGAGCAGGGCATCGGGTCGGTCGTTTCGGTCAACTCGCTTACGGACCGTAGCGGTAACGAAACTGATTCACCGCTTATTGAGCTTGGTGCGTCTGTTACTGATGAGTTTGCCAAGCTTCTGTATGACACGGCGCAGGCTGTGGATCTGTAGGTCCGGAGCATGAAATTCGAACTTCTCTTGGCTATTACAAATCGGCAAACTCAGGGGATTGACCAGCTGGAGGTGGGAAAGTTGTGTGGTGCAACTCTAGACTAAATTATCTATTTTCCTATAGTAAGACATCTTGGAGTGACTTGGTCATGAAAAGATTTAATAACTTTTACGTACATGATCCAACAACAGACTGTTTTCCACTCCGTACATTGCAATAACATCCCCCGCCCCCGCCCCCGAGACATGATACATGTATAAGTGTGGTCCCCCCCAATAAGTCTTTACGTCTGATACGCGCACAGGGGTACTCATGCCTTTAAGAAACCTGCCAGATCGGGCAACTCCGCTATTGCAGATCGAATATTACCTCGTATTCTATTTCCGCCAAGAGTCTTAGAACCTAGAGTCATCTCGTATTCGACCTTTGATGTGTTGGCATCAAGCATCTGGCACCATCTCGTTCTAGAACGCTTAGTGAGATGTTCATTATAATCAGCAATGATCTACACCGTTATGTTGAGGGTCGGCAAACTTACGGGATAATCGGCTTTCGAGCGTATCGTACATAATTCCCATACTAATGCAGAAGAAATACGGGAGTATATCGAAACTCATACAATATGTGTTTGACCACCTGTTTGATTTGGCAACTTCACACACCGTGCATCGAATCCCGAGGAGAAAAGACTGCCATTATGCGTCTCATCGACATTGGGCTTGCCTTTATATCAGGTGCGGCTGCCGCTACCTCCAACGTGCAAGATTCTCCATGTGGCACAGGACCACCGCCTGAGTCTTTCCGTGCTATGGCGCGCGAGATGAGAATAAAAGAGCAACTGGAAATCCATCAAGCAAGAGAGCTCGGCTCGATTGTCGTCCCGACAGTCTTCCACGTCGTCTATGCCAACGAGACGGAGCAAGGAGGCTATATTCCGGTACGTATAAAACATCAATACACGAACGCAGGCGTGCACTCAGAACGGATCATCACTACTAACGTTTATATTCTAATATAGAAGAGTCAAATTGAAGCCCAAATCGACGTACTCAATGGAGCATGGGCGCCGTTTGATATTTCATTCAATCTGTTCAATATAACTTACACGCAAAATGAGGCTTGGACAGTCGTCAACTTTGATGGCTGGCCTCCTATGAAGAATGCCCTGCGGCAAGGCGGATACAGCACCTTGAACGTGTACACCGTATTGTTGAGCGACGGATTTGGCCTCTTGGGCGTAAGTATAGAAAACCAATCCCCCCCCCCTCCCTCCTTTAGCAACTATATGCAGAAAGATGTTAACTTGTAGCACTTTAGATTGGTACCTGGCCAGATGACTATGAGGACGGTTCCGAGGACTTTATGCTGGATGGTGTCGTTATACAAGCCAACACCCTTCCGGGCGGCATCGGGCCGCACTTTGTACCGTATCCAGACAGATACGTCGAGGGTGACCTCGCCAATCATGAAGTAGGGCATTGGTTTGGCCTCCTACACACGTAAGTCTGCTTCACAAGGTCTCGCCCGAGGTTTCTGACATAAGACTAGGTACATTGAGAGTGGCCCTTATCCTTTTACATGCGCAAACGGAGATAATGATTTCGTGAGTTTTCTTCCTCCATCGTGGCTTAGTATCTCGAAAAGAGAAGCAGAAGAAGAAGAAAAAGCACTAATTTCATGAATCCGATAGGTTGATGACACACCTGTACACCTCCACGTCCTCACCGACAACGGACCAGACAAGAATTGCCCGCCCGGCCGCGATACATGCCCTGATCTCCCCGGACTCGACCCTACGGATAATTTCATGAGTGCCGCGTGGCAATCGTGCTGGACCAGATTCACTCCCGGGCAGGGGGCTAGATGCAGAAACATGTGGGAAAAGTATCGTGCAGGACGGGTGTAGAGCTTTTTGTCATAAATCAACTCAAGTTCTTCGGCGACGTAATACCTACTAGTGGTCGAACTATACGGAGTAACCTTGATCAAAGATGGCTGGCTCCTCCCCAAACTTGATCTGGAGCACGTGGAAGGGGCGAACTTGGACAAGATGAAGCCAGCTGTAAAGAAAATGTCCCATTGCTCTCTCCCTGTTGTGTGGAATATAAGCCCTCAGTACCTACTAGTAGTCTAGTACCAGAGGTAGATTCACTTTTTGCTATTTCGTGCAACACTCCCCCAACTCGCATTTCGCCTTGGAGAAAGTGTTTTCTATTTCCAACGTGAACCAATCAAGTGTCCATTCGCCGAAGCACGAACCATGACTGCCCCAGCGACAGAGGACGGCCAAATTAATAGTGCCAGCAGCAGCAGCGTGGCATGTTCCATCACACAAACCAACAAGATGGACAGCGAATACGACGACGATCCAGAGTTTATAACCCCAATCTGTCGCTTGATACGATATAAAACACTCGTCGTCAACGAAATGAGTCACCTCCGCGTGATGGGCCCAGAGGCTAGAGCTATTCTTGACCAGGACGAATTGACATGCCGAGGCTCTCGTGACCCCGTTAGGAAGGACGGAAAGGCGATGCCAGAAGATTGGGAATACTAGAAAGCCAAGTTGGGATATTTTCGTCAATGTAACCGCCAACTGGACCCGGAATCAGAGCCTCAGGGCTGCGTTGACGAGGGAAGAAGCGGGCTGCCGGCACAGGATCCGTTGCCGTCAAACATTCAAGCTCCTCATAATGTTTCACAAGCCAATCAAATTTACACCTCTAGAGAAGAGCGGAAGAGGTATGACCCTTCCATGGGAATCGACGATTCGATGAGCTTTCCTTGGCCCATGCACGACGAATGGATATTCAGGTGGATTCCTGATCCTCAGGATGCGCTACATGAGCATCCCGTCGACAGTTATCCCGGCTACAGAGAGGCATCTGCTTCCCCGCCGCGGTTTACAGTCTATGCCGAAGATCCAAAGGCATCTCTAGAAGATGGCCGTTGAGCCTGAGAAGAGTGCCAGTCTGCCAGGTCGACCGAGGCAAGGACGTTGGTGCGAAACTCGTTCTACGTCATAGTCGCGTGCAATGTTCATCAGGCCGCCCTTGAGACCTCTGCGTTGGAGATGATCATAACGTGGGCTTTAACGGAGTTTCTTCAGGAAAAGAATAAGCTCATCTGGTGGTCAATGAATAGGACAAGACATTGATCAATGTCAAGGCAGCTGTATGTCGGGGTGCTTATCTTGTGTGGTAAAAGAGTTTGAAGGTTGTTGCTTTTGTTGTTCTGAGTGGAATGTTGAGATGGAATTGATGTTGATAGTTGCTATTAAGCTACCTCTCAAATCGATGGGAAATACCTGACCTTTTATATTGCAATTGTTCATTTACTCATCGCCATCTTCGACCCTCGGACAAGACCACTTCTCATCTTATGAAAAATATCCGTTGATGACACAAGAGGGGAGATGTTGCGCGTGGCACCCTGATTTGATAAGTCGTAAACAAGAGTATAGATGTCAATCATCCTCCAACACGAATCAATCAGCATCGGCTTGTGGTGTCTGGGCGTCGTCTTTTGAGCTTCGTATCGTTGCACCACGGGTCCAACTCACTCTCAATGCCGTGGGCGAGTAAGCCTACTGTCGCCAGAATGATATGATTTGTATATTGCAACCTGGCTAGATAGTGCGAGACATACGCTGCGCCGTAGATGTGCAGACCGGCCCGATACCCATCTTATATACATCTACAAACACATAGCCCGACATGAAATAGTACTGAACATGTTAAAATATATCAATATAAATATCAAAATATATATCAAAATATATATCAAAATATATATCAAAATATATAATGGAAATATGATATCATCACTGTCATTCTATCAACATCAGATGGTACATAGTTCAAGTTCTACTCAGCTTGCCATCTTCCATCATCCGTAAACACCAACGACGGATCGAGAAACCCAAAATTCCAATCCAAACCAATGTCGGCAAATCCACTGTCGAGACTTGATGGTGTCGGGTTCGCCTCGTTTGGAGTCTGCGACGCAACAGCATCGACTTGGGTTTGAAGCAAGGCGTGACATGATTCCAAGCTGCGGACGGAACTTTGAAGAATCTTGCTATCCGGCTCATCACCACGTTCCAAAGCCTTGACATACGCCGACACCACGCTCAAGAATAGGTGGCTCTTGATGTTTGTATCGCCGCGTTGGATGCGCTCAGTCGCGAGTCTCTTTAGTCTCTCAATGGCCCTCTTCAACACATCTCTGCACTCGGTAACCCTGTTCAGAGTTCCATCAAGTATTTGGGCATTTGTGCGAGATATTAGCTCGATGCAAACAACAGTGGTGCCGCACATAATTCCTTCTCGAAAAGGCCCGCCTCCTGTCCATAGCAGACGTGAAAAGCGCTCATCAAGCTCTGGGGATAGAACTGCTAATGATGAGTTTAGATAAGTACTGACTGAATAGTAAAACTCGGGATTCGAATTTGCAGCCGAGGCGAAAGGGCGGTGCAGAGGTATCAGGAAACGTCGAACCAGATAGTCCAGCAGATTCCGTTGAAAAGCTGAGCCGACCCCAGTCTTGGAACTCAGTAGTCGGAAAGTAGACCGTAATGATTGCTCAATGCCGGAACTTAGGGTCAATATTTGGGAGTAAGAGGCGTCAGAATCGATTCCGTTCAGATATTGCACAATCCTGTGGCGAATCTGAAGCGACTGGAGTAGAAGCCGCTGGGCACTCGTGGAAGTATATACGTCCTCGCTCTTGGGCGCAAGTGCCGTGGTTGATTCTGATAGATCTTCATCGTTGATATTGGACGGGGCTTCCGTGTCAAAATCATCCAGCCGGAGCTTAGGGGGCATTGCTGCATCCAGAGAAGACTGCACCACCATTTCAACCACCGTTGCCCATAAACGGCGTCGAACCTCGGCGTGTAATACCGACATGGGAGGAAGATGCTTTGGATCCCGATGTAGTCCAATTTGCATTGCAGTCTGGGCCAATGAGCCACACGAGAGCCATATCAGGTCCCCGCTAATCGACCAAGCTTGGCGAACTATGATGGAAAGACAGTGAATCTGCACGCCCGTAACGCATAGTCGGTCTTTTTCCAATGGTCCTGAAAGCCAGCTTTGCGCGGCATGCACACAGGCCGACGCAGCTTCCCGATACTTGGACACACGGGCGTAATCATCTGTACATAGGCTCGAACCTGCGGCAATGACCAGAGACACAAGTAGACGATGCTCCATTGGTACGGACTCGGGTCGATGATACAATTTCCCATATTCAGCTCTAAAGCTCGGCTCGTGCAGCGTCCTGTACGCGGACTCCCAGAGAGAAAAGTAGAGGTCAACCATGGCGTCCGCTTCTGCTCGAGGTGGCAGCTCGAGGATGTCTTCTGATGGTGGCGTGTATCCCCTCGGACGATGGCGCTTGATGTCTCGCGCCGCTCTTTTGTTCTTCTGCAGCAGGTCTGTAGCCTGAAACGTCAAATTTCTCGACATCTCGTCGGGAAACTCGTAGCTTTCGTCTTGGTTCCAGGCTTTACCGAGACATTCATATATTACCCGGAACTGTGGCAAGTCAGTCAAGAGAAGAACAGCGTGGCCAGCGTTCAACTTGCCTCTGGTGCTATGGCCATCCAGTGATTCGATGTCAGCGTCCTCGTCTTGTACAGCTCAATATGTGAGCCGGGAGCATGTTGGCCCACAAGCTCTGGTCTACCGAGGCGGCTGGCATCGTCATGTCGGTGCGGTGGTGGTTGCAGACGAGCAACAGATGATGTACTCGACTTGATTAAATGCGGCACCGATCTGTCACGACCAGATGGATCAAGTTCCGAAGGCATTGTTGTTGTTGTGTCTTCTGGCAACAACTTCCGGGGTGAGTTGGCAATGGATCTCTGGGTTTGATGTACAGATTCATTGCGCGAGGGAGTCGGCATCACATGATGCGCATCTGACTGGACAGGGGTCTGCAAGGGTTGCCTGTCAGGATTAAAGTGCTGATATTCACAATGAGATCCGTTCTCGAGACAGTGGCAGCAAGGATTATTGCGGTCGCATTTGATCTTGCGGCGACGACACTCGAGGCATGACAAGGCCAGCCGACGACGTCTCTGTGGTTGTCGCTGCATGGTAATGATGATGAAGATGCTACTGAATGAAATGAGGGGCAATGATGGAAAGTTGTCGCAGCCACTCGATTGCAGGTTTCATGTAGAGCATAATGTTTGATTACGGTTGAGAAGGCGCGTTTCGACCTGGCGCCGCGCCTTCCCAAGGCCATCTCGGCCGTAATTGCGGTCTTAATCCGTCTTATGTCCGTCAACGACCTACTTGTACCCAGCTGGTAATGGACAGAATATTCCGACCAAATATGCACCCAAATATGCACCCAAATATATACCTAAATATACAGCCAAATATGCGGCCAAATAAGGTCGGTGCATTTTGGTACCGAGTTGCCCGGGAATAAATCGAGGTTTGCCCCTTCTTCCTGCAGGATCTAATACGCATTTTCGCTTCTCGTTTTGGACCACTCGGCCGTAAGAGGGGACGGCAACGAGCTTCATACATCCGACGAGCAACATCACCCTCCATCCAGTCGGCCGAATCTTTGATTCCGGGATGGACATAAATAAGACCATGCAGGCATCTACGCCCATGATGATGTTGTACCAAGCTTTGTTCCCATTATTACATTCACCACGACATTACCTTTTCCGTGGCCATGTCATTTGCCTTTCTACGTCAGTCATTCTTCACCAGCACCCAAAGGATCAAGCCTTCTTCGCCCTCTATATCAAGTCTTTATCGGAACCACAGACGACGGCATTTATCGTTTCAAAGTCGTCACCTCTACCCAACACCAGGCGCAGCGCCATCGCCCCCCACTCTTCGACCGGGAATGCCTCTCAACATCCTCATCGTGGGTGCCGGAGTCTGCGGCCCAGCTCTGGCACACCTCCTGCAGAGCTCCGGTCAGGGCCACGACGTGACCGTCATAGAGCGCAGCCCCTCGCTCCGGGTGACGGGCCAACAGGTCGACATCAAGAACCAAGGCGTCGAGGTCGTGAAAAGGATGGGCCTCCTTGACGTCCTCAGATCGCGCTGCGTCGACGAAACCGGCCTCGAGATCTTGAACCGGAACGGCATACCGATGGCTCACTTTGGGGTCAGCCCTTCGGGTGAGCAACGGCTCGTCTTGACTTCTGAGTACGAGATTATGCGCGGCGATTTAGTCAAGTTGCTGTACGAAGCAAGCCTGGAGCAAGACGAGAAACGCGGCATCAAACATGGTGGTAACGAGGGGAGGCTGAGATATGAATTCGGCACAACCATAACTGCGCTCGACCAGGATGCAGACGGCGTAGATGTCACTTTCTTAGGCGGCCAGCAGAAGCGGTACCACGTCGTCGTGGCCGCAGATGGTCAAGCATCGCGAACCAGGAGACTTGCCTTTGGTCCGGAAGCGAGCGCCGCTGCTTTCAAGTCCCTTGGCATACACGGCGCCTACTACAGCATCCCCAAACGTTCAAACGAGGCAAACTCCGCCAAGGCATACAGCGCCCTCGACCGTCGACTCATCTTCACCCGGAGCGGCCATGACCGCGTGACGCAGATCCTGCTGTATACCATGCAGAAGAACAACGACACCACCGGCAAGCTGAATAATGGCATCTACAAGGAGCCAATCGAGGAGCAAAAGGCAGCGTTTGCGGAGACCTTTAAAGGTTCCGGCTGGGACGTTGAGCGCTTCTTGAAGGAGATGGAGACCTCTGGCAACTTTTACGCCCACGAGCTCGGGCAGATCAAGATGCCGCGGCTGAACGCTGGCCGAGTCGTGCTGCTTGGGGACGCCGGCTATTGTCCCAGCCCTTTCACCGGTATGGGTGCGGCCGGCTGCCTTGTCGGCGCGTACATGCTTGCCGGCGAACTGGCGAGACGGGGCCACGATATCGCCGGGGCACTCGACGTGTACAATACATTGATGCGACCTGTCGTGGAAGAAGTCCAGACTATCCCCATGAGAAGTCTAGGCCTGCTCTTCCCGTCCTCGCAGTTCGGCACCTGGCTTTTCCGCAATGCTCTGTGGGCTGCGTCTAAGCTTGAGGGGATGAAATCCCAGCGAGGCCCAGGGAATAGTGGTGAATGGAGGCTCCCTGACTATCCCGAGCTCCGTCTTGGGGAAGCGACTGCTTCGGGGACGCCAAGGGCTCTTGGGAGGTAGTGTAGCACATGGTCTGAAACATGTTATGTGCCGACCTACAGGTGGAAGATGGTTGTTAAATGCTGCCCTCGGTTTCAAACTTATATCAAGCACTGTCGTGAACTATTAAACTAATCAAGGATGCATATTTTTCTGTTTATCTACTATTTTGACATGTATTTTGACATTACGTACCAACAGTGGGCATCTTGATAATTTTGGTAGTCGAATATATGTGCAAATTTGTGTACGTGGCGGAGTTATCTTACAAATACTGATCGCAAACCCTAGCTGTACTACTGAATCTTCTTGTCCAACTCCTCATAATCGGGGAGATTCCACTCGTCAACCTTTTCCCTCAGCAACTTGCTGGCAATCAGGTCAAGCCTCAGGAACGAGATGACCGCGACAAGCAGATGAAAGACGCAAATGCCAAAAGAGCTGGTTGGCATCATGCGCCAAGGATCGGCCCCTTCTGCCAGCCCCCTCTTGACCTGTTTCATGAACGGCTCAAACTTGTCCTGGTAGGCACGAAACGCGGCAGTCACTTGCTTCACGGGATGGCGGTTCCCCTCGGCGTCTGTCCCGTCCGAAGTCGGGAACGCGCGGCTCAGCTCCCCAGCGAGGATGTATGCGCCGATTATGGCGCACGATGTTCCCATGCCCGTCGTCGCGGACGGGCAGTAGGCGGCGTCCCCGACGAGCGCGACCCGGCCGCGGGACCAGGAGTCGAGCTGGACGATGCCGAGGCGCTCGCAGTAGAAATTGTCGGATTCCTCCATGGCCTCGAGGTAGGAAGGTGTCTCCCATCCAGCACCGTCAAGAAACTCGGCGAGAAAGGACTTTTCCTGCGCCACGTCGCCTCGAGGAACCTCGTCGAGCCGTTTGGGATCAGCCCTGCCGCCAATGTAGACCTGGAGCTCGTCGGGGTTGGCTCGTCGTGTCATGATGGCTCGTCGGTTTGTGCCGAGGTACAAGGTCGCGATGTACCCTTTTTCCTCCTTGATCGGGCGCTTAATGGTAAAATATCCCATCATCAGGCCGTCGAATGGGAGAAAGGCGTCTTTTGCCTCTGGTCCCAGCATGATGCGTCGGGTGCGCGACATGACGCCGTCGGCGCCAACCAGGATATCAAACTTTTCCGTCCGCCCGTCGTTGAACCGGACCGTGACCGCATCCTCATCCTGGTCAAAAGCGTCAATGGAGGTGTCGAACCGGTATTCCGCTCGATCCTTGGTCTCGTCGTAGAGCAGGCGGCAGAGGTCACCCCTCATGATCTCGAAGTCGGACGAGAAGCTCTGCGGGCCGCTGCCCGTGTCGTTGACGGGGAAGAATCCCCTGCGCCTGCCGGAGCCGTCGACCACCTGCAGCCCTCCCTCGGCCACGGACCTGGCGCGGAACTCGTCCTCGAGGCCCATTCTCTTGAGCACCTGGATGCCGTGGCCTCGCAGGTCGATCTGGAGGCCGCCTGTGCGCAGGGCGGGGTGGCGTTCGATGACGGTTACTCTGTGGCCTTGCTTGGAGAGCCAGAATGCGAGCGAGGTGCCGGCGATGCCTGCGCCGCTGATGAGGACCTTTAGATTGGGCATTGTTGGAGGCTGGAGCTTGGGACGGGTTTGCAAGAGGTTATGGGTGGGCGGTTTTGAATGTGTAGAGTTTTGTTTCGACAAATATGGGCTTGATTTGAGGTGAAGGGATGTGAATATCAATCGGAAGTTATCAATGTTTGATTATCTTTAATTCACTGGGAACATCTTTATATTCGGCCGTCTTGTTATTCTCGGCCATAACGCTCTCGGCCGACGGGCCATATATTGAAAGCCCGTTATGAAAAGCCCGTCTTGCGCCCGGACCTTTTCGCACATTTCGCATATTTCGCCTAATGAGAAACAATACATTTCGGTAATTTGCCATTTGTAAACCATTGTATGCATTCACCGAGGCAAATTCCACGACAACGTGGAGTCGAGCGCTTGAAGCCAATTACCATCGCTACATGTAAAGATGAGAGAACAGTTAGCCAGACGTAATTATAACACGAACCTTGTATAAATCAAATCTAATTCGACACGATCCAAACTTGCCCTTCCATTTGCGCCATGGTCTAGAAAAGTGCCCATGTTAGGGACCATGATCGGCCGCTTCCTCTGTAGTTACGGATGGCCAGTATAAGTCGTTGTCTGCGTTCCCTATAGGCGGGACCTGACAAACGTAACCCGTGCTTAGCTCTGCGATGTCAAGTTGACTGAGACTGTTCCACGATCGTGATGAGGAGGATGAAAATGATAAAATTGATGTGAAGACCTAGAGATGTGTAAAATGGCAAAGAGAAAAAGAAAACAGAAGGAAAAAATAGAATAGAAAAGACCTGATTATTCCGCCGGTGTTTTAGCAATGGTTACCTTCACTTCATGTTCAGGGTAAGACCAGCGAGTGCAAGTTGGCTTGATTCTGTGTGTCGCAAGGCTTCAGCCTTGTATCGTAATGTAAAAAGACTAGGCCTTTGTGGCTTGCATGTCTGAATCCTGTCTCCTCCTCACACATTTTCATATAAACGATGGACCTAAAAAAACGATTTTTGCTCATATACTTGTAAAGAAGAAAGCACGCCATGACACAATGGCCGAGTCAACTTGATGGGATCCACAATTGGCGGAAAAAGGCCACGCTTTCTTGGCTCCGACGACGGAAAACGTGGAGGGGCAAATCCATGGCGGGGTTAAGCTCTGTATTTCAAAAGTCCAACTATTAAATTATCTCTCACCAATAATCAAATTACAATTATTCGTTGACAAGTCATTTTTAATATCAACTCATTTTCTATCATTGATTTTATCAATTTTAGGTATAGAAATCTAAAACCTTCTTTCGAAAGCTGAGAAAAAAAAAAGAAAATGCCCACTCAAATGTCCAAACGCCTCGAGGGCAAAACCATCCTCATCACCGGCGCGTCTTCAGGCATCGGCCGCTCCACGGCCTTTGAGTTTGCCCGCACGAGCCCGGACAACCTCAAACTCGTCCTGACGGCCCGGCGCATCGACACCCTCAAAGAAATCGCCGCCGAGATTAACAAGGAGGTCGGCGACGGCGTCAAGGTTCACCCCGTGCAGCTAGACGTCAGCAAGCCGGACGAGGTTCGCTCTTTTGTGGGCAAGCTTCCCGCCGAGTTTCAAGAAATTGACGTCTTGGTCAACAATGCGTATGTCCCCTTTACCCTTACCCTTACCCTTTTCCGCTTCATGATTTTCATTATTGTGTTTGATGAAATTGGTTCTCTGATGAAATAAATGTAGCGGCCTCGTCAAGGGCGTGGCCAGAGCCCCCGAAATCGCCGAAGAGGACATGAACATCATGTTCCAGACAAACGTCACCGGCCTCATCAACATGACCCAGGCCGTCCTCCCCATCATGCTCCGGCGCAACGGCGGCGAGGGCGCAGGCGACATCATCAACATTGGCTCCATCGCCGGCCGCGAGCCCTACGTCGGCGGCGCAATCTACTGCGCCACCAAGGCCGCCGTCCGCAGCTTCACCGACAGCCTGCGCAAGGAGCTCGTCGCCAAGCGGATCCGCGTCATGAGCGTCGACCCGGGGCAGGTCGAGACGGAGTTTTCTGTCGTGCGGTTCTACGGTGACAAGAGCAAGGCTGATGCCGTGTATGCGTAAGTTTAAAAGGAGTGCCCCCTGTTTTCTTTCTCTGATTAAAAAGTCGAAATCCATGTACTGACTTTTGATAGCGGCTGCGATCCATTGACGCCCGATGATATTGCAGAAATCATCGTCTTTACTGCTAGCAGGAGGGAAAATGTCGTCGTCGCCGATTCCCTCGTCTTCCCCAACCACCAGGCTGCTGCCACCATTATGCACAGAAAGACTTAGACGCAAATATTTTACAGTCAAGTGAATAATAGAGCCATCACGTAATATATATCAATCTTTTTCTACACCTTACTTTATAATACATGAGCTTTTTAAAAAAAAGTCGGCTCTTCATATGCGATCGGCTGCGCGATATCGGCGTTGCGATAACGCGGGGGAGGGGGAGGGGGAG